>JAJJWW010009466.1:0-503874 GCA_023531295.1 Papaver armeniacum
AAATTCAAACATGCAAGATGTAGAGTATTATTCTTCACAACTCAAATGTCTCGTGAGTCAAGCTTTATCTCTCAATATGCCTTGCAAGATTACTCATAGGTATGTGGCTTATCTCCTTCAAACTACAACATTAATGACACTGCCCCCATCCCATGCAGACCTTGGCAGTACCCTACTTGGATGCCGTAATGAAGGAGATGCTGGATAAACTTCAGATGACTGACGGAGACTCGGATTTGTGGCAATGTAACAAATCCAAACATGCACAAGACTACTTGATGGCTATCCCCATTAGTGGGCTAAACCATTCCGTGGGGCCAAGACAGTTTACTTCCATATTGTGCTACAGATTAGGCATACCTCTCATTGATGAAGATAGTACTTGTCCCAATTGCGGCAAAAGAATATATAATTTTGGTGATCACACGTTGCACTGTACTAAAGACGTTGGAATCAAATTCCGGCATGATTTAGTTCGCGATGTGCTTGCGGATATATGTTTTAAATCTTGCGTTCCTACCCGGAAAGAAGCTACTTTGGGATTTTTTATTAGATAATGACAAAGATCTAAGACCCGCGGACATTCTTGTGCACAAATGGGAGAACGATCAAGATGTGTGTTACGATGTGACGGGTGTCTCACTTTTCACTAGTGGTGGGGTTCGTACTTTTATACCTGCTCAAGCCATCTCTAATGCGGTTACCCGCAAATGCAGGAAGTACTTATACAAGTGTTTGGCTTATGGTTACGGTTTTTGTACTTTTGCTTTTACTATCTTAGGCGAATTGAATGATGATGTTGTAGTCCTTTTAATGAGGCTTAAAAAAAAAATTTCAAGCCATACCATGAATGGCAAAGTGGGTAGTGTTCTTTTTCACAAGATAGGTATTGCTATTCAGATGGGAGTTGGAGCCCAGCTTGTTGCTAAACTCCCAACCAGTTCTTGTAAACTTCTCTTTTGATATTGTTTTGGGGTAAAAACTAATTCTTAAGGAAATGGTAAATTTGGGTGTGGCGCCGAGAAATGAATCTAAACCCTAAACGAATGCACTGCACGGGAGTGCTTTAGATTCGAGAGATTAATCTGTACAATCCGGGCCTAAACCAAGAAATGGCCGTTCCAGTCTTGCTTCGGTCACAAAATGAAGGAGAAGGGTTGATATTAGGGAGGGAAGCGAAGAAGGTGTTGAGATCAGAATGGTTAAATCTGAAGGTGTGGTTGTTTTATGACGTGTATCAATATGTGGAACTTGCTTGCGGAATGTAAGCTATAAGTTCTTGGTGTATTCTGGATACTTATGTTGTTAACACTTGTTTGTTGAAATAGATTGAAAAACCTATTTATACAAGTCATAGTTGAATGCACCCTGATCTCTTACGAAGTGGAAGTAGTTGAGTGATGGAGAAGTGGGATCATGCAAAATATTGAAAAGCACGTCCCTACTATGAGGGGAAGACTGGTTAGTTTACACCTACTACTTCTCTGTTGCTACTAACTGTCCGCCTTTCCTGACACTTTCTTATAATGGGTGTGTTGCACGTCGCACACTGTAAACCACCAGATCAATACCCAGATGAACATCCCCAGTTTGTGACATGTTTGATGTCTCGAGTATTTTTGTGGAAAAATATGCAGCACGATGCTGAGTGAGTCTTGTTTGCAAGACTTAATTATTTTGACCAATCACGCGTAAGTTAGGCAGCAGGGAGTCAAGTTGTGAGACTTCCCGCAAAAAGGTAGCATATAATGCTTTTATGTCAAATAATTTGTGAAATCGATATTTATAAAACATCGTTTGTAATCGATGCATATAAAGCATCACCTCTAAGCAAGCAGCTCAAAATAATCGATGCTCATGAAGCATCGTTGTACAAAGCTTGTTTAAATTATTCGCGGAGCTTAATGTTTTAAAAGGAGCATGACCAGCCATCTCCAGGAAACTTCCAGGAGCTATTCATGTACGCTAGAGGTGAGTTGGTCGGTCCTTATATGAGAGTGATGGCTGGTAGCCTTTTTGACATCCTAATGGTCGGCCCAAGTTAGATCTAGACCGGTTATATTGGCTAGCCAAATTGAGTGTCTAAGATGATTTGCGGCAGTTATTGGCTGCCGCTGAGTTCATTTGAGACACTTGTAGGCAGCGCGACTAGCCACTTTTGGGAAGCCATTCAAGAGCCGTAAGGGTAGGCTGCGGCTTGACCGATCGGTCCTCATGGAAGAGGGACGGCCGGTGATCACGGCGACATCTTATTAGTCACCTAAAATTAGATCTAGGCCGGTCGATCAACTAGCGAAGGTGGACGGCCGAGGTCGTTTTGCGATAGTGTTGTGCTGCCGCTGGCCGTAAGGAGGCTGTTATGGCCGTGCGAACAACCTGGTTTGAGCTAACGGTTTTAGGTGTTAGCTACGGGATGGGAGCAAAGCGATTTTATAGGGTATATATAGTTGGGTCGCTGGTGAGCACATCCGTACCTTTCCCGTTGATTATAATTGAATCTAGGCCAGCCTATGTTCAATTCCTTAAGGAATAAAGCGTGTCGACCAACCAACTTCCACTTTTAATCAAAAGTGTGTGCTGCGCATTTAAAGCGATCTGATTGGTCGGCGGGAAAGAGGAGCCAGCAGCCAACAAAATAGAGGAATAAGCGTCGGCCAAAGGGAGTTTGAGTTGGGGAAATTTGGTCGGCCAAGCCCTTTTTGTGACAGCTCCTTATGGTCGTGGTTCCCTCTTTTCTTCCTATTTCCTGTTTTTGGTAGGTTTTGCTCCTACTAGTTCCATGGTGGATCAATTTCCTAGTTTACCTAGGTTTAGTTTCGACCAATGGGGTTCAAGATATTGCGCAGGCCGCAAAAGACCTAATTTTTGTAAATTAATAAAATTAGGTTAGAAAGATTGAATTTTGTGAGCTGACACAAAATCAGTCATTTTCTAGTGAATTTTGTGAGCTGACACAAAATCAGTCATTTTCTAGTGAATTTTGTGCGTTCATACAAAATCACTAATTATGTTTCATAGGGCAGCATAACTTTGCGTGTCTCTAATTGAGTACTTCCATGCATATCTTAATCTTGACACTTCGGGAAATTCATGTTACTCTGCTGCGAGCGAACATTAATTGTCATGTCATGTCAACATCAAGAGTTCGGCTGAGGAACATAGCCTAGGAAAAATACTCAGTAAGCCATGCGTTAGTGAATAATGCAGGCGGGAGATTAATAAAATTTACAGAATATTTGGGATTGTTGCTGCACGCACCATTCTGGGTAAATTTTGTATATAAATATACTGAATTGCTCAATACATATGCAAGTAAATAGGCTCGGGCACCCATTACGCTTAAATGGCTCTATTTCTTTGCAGAACGATGGCACATTAAATACAGGGTCTTACAATTTTAGCCCTAAACTAAAAATCACCATCAACAAATATACTAGTTTATTATTGAGTTTTAGACACTAATACAATTAGATCCACTCTTTATAGATAAATTTGGGGTTTGCAATCCTAGGTAAGATTGATTCAGGCGGCACAATGCCAATTTAAATTCATTAATTTAAATTTTTTTTTACATTTTCTAAGTTATAGTACCGGAAAATTTATAAAAGATGATAAATCCTAAAATACTAAATTTTTCGTGACATGCCCCAGCTAACTAAACCATCCAAACAAAAAAAATTTGAGGGAGACTTTAATAATATTGCAGACTGTGTTGCAAAAAAAGTCAGGAGGAACAAACTCTTATTAGAAGAGTACAAGGATTATTCTCCATGGTTCTCATCTCTGTTAAATAAGCTTGCAGTGCCTAGAACTGCTTAATTAATATATGCTCTGTGTTATCAAAAAAAAAAAAAAAATCTTGAGGGAGTTTTATTTCTAATAACCTAAATGTTTTTCTTTTTAATTCAAAAATTGCAAGATATATTAAAACTCGACTCACCACCAAAAAGTTGAAGAAGCTGTGAAAAATTAATACAATTATAGTAGAGCTATCTACAACTAGTGCACTTGAACATCCCAATTGTGCAATACATAATTTAGATTAAACAACCGCAAACACATTAGTTCCTACACACTTGTTAAAAACAAAAATTGATATATGTCATTTCTCGCGATTAATTTTAATTCAAAGAAGAAAATAAATAGGAGAGAGAAAAGGATATGAAAAGAATAAAGTTTAAATCAAGGGTATATATTTAATATTTCCTGTCTTTTCACCTTTATATTTTACAAGTCCATTACTCAAAAAATTTGAGTTTGGTCCTTACGAGAACCATTTTTCCGGTTGTTTAATTGACATATATCAATTACGGAAAATGGTTCATATGATTAAATCTCGTAAAATATGAGTAATGGACTTGTAGAAATATAGGTGTGGAAGAAAAAGACAGAAAATATTAAGCCATATATACCCTTCGATTTAAACTTTATTCTTTTTATATCCTTTTCTCCTATTTATTTTCTTTCTTTACAATTAAAATTAATCGCGAAATGTTTTAACTTACAAAATATAAGTCGGATTTTAATAAAATTTATATTTTTGGAAAGTGTTCAAAATCTCTACAAAACAAGATCCATTGTTGATAGGAAATTTAAAAAATTAAATTTTTAAACCGGCCTGAATACATTATGCACCCGTGCGCAACTGGCAAAAATTATTTCTAATAAAAATATACATTATGCACCGAGTGTAACTCTACCAAAATTTACTTCCTATAAAAATATGCATTATGCACCCAAGTGCAACCTCGACCAAAATTTATTTCCAATAAAACTATGCATTATGCACCCAGGATCGCACAACCTAAACCAAAATTTATTTTATATAAAAATATGCATATGCACTCGAGTGCATCTTGCCAATTTTGGGGATAAATCTAGGTTTATCTTCCTAATCACTTGTAATATATTATGCACAACCAAAATCACTAGTTCATGATTTAAATCAATAAATCCACCAACATTACTATCACATTCAACATCAAAAGATCAACCAAAAACAAGTATGAATAAATATAAAGAAGAAAAATGAATAAAGAAAAAGAAAAAGAAAAAAGAAAAGAAAAACATTATGCACTCCTGGTGCATTTTTGGGAAAACTTACTTCCTTCAAGAATATGCATTATGCACCCGGTGCATCTCGTACATTCAGGATAAATCTAGAGGGTAGTAAAACCCGCAATTTTTACAATTTTTTTTCTCCTTAAGGATTTTTGTCAAACACATGATATGCGAGTTTGGTTGACGTTTAAAAGTATGTTTCTCCTTGTTGTATTGAGCTCCCTTGTAGATTCTTCTCCTGCAAATTGAGTTTAGATTAAAACCAACAATTTTAAGTAAATCTAAACTCCAATCATACACAATTGTTACACAATTATCACCCCAAACATGAGATCGTTGATCATGAAGATTTAATAGTTCACATGATTGAACCCCAAGTCTTAATTTAGGGACGATTTTAAATTACCATGAAAAATTTGGCATCCTTACTTTATCATTCACGATTTTACTAACCCCATATTTAGATTTGTCATCACTCATTTCTTATAGTATAAAGTCATTTCTTGTTTTTTGTTATCGGATCGTTATACAAGATCCGACCAACATTTACCTACCCGGCAACAACGACATCCTTTCTTCCGTGTAATCTTGATCCAAAACCGATCAAAACTCTAATGAAAAACAAGTGTTATACTTCTCCATTAACTATCTATGGTGCAGTCAGTGATAGTTAAATACCCATCAAATCGATTAAATAAGCCAAACACAAATCTCTAGTATTGACAAGTTACATCTGCAAACGAGATGTTGAATGTTGGGTAAGTGTTCAAATGGAAAAAACAATTGTGGATTTTCCCTCACGCTTTGTCTCTGTTTTAATGGTGGAAGAAGGAAGGTTTGAGAGAAACGATAGAGATTAGCTTCCACGCGAGGATGGTAGGACGCTTTTAAGGTTTATGTGGTCCAAACTCAAAGCATGTGCGTTGGCCACGTCTACAATAATTTAAAGGGAGGCATCTCACACCGCTTATAAAATTAATTTTATTATTGTGTGAAATATCCACTTTAGGATATTAAAACATTGAATTTGAATCCTTGGCTATTTGAACCAGAGCCATATTTTACACGTCTTATACACCCAGGAATTCATATCTAAGGCCTTTTTAACCAAAAAACTGATAGTTAAATACCCATCAAATCCAATTAAATAAGCCAAACACAAATCTCTAGTATTGACAAGTTACATCGGCAAACGAGATGTTGAATGTTGGGTAAGTGTTCAAATGGAAAAAAACGTAATTGTGGATTTTCCCTCACAGTTTGTCTCTGTTTTAATGGTGGAATAAGGAAGGTTTGAGAAAAGCGATAGAGATTAGCTTCCGCGAGGATGGTAGGACGGTTTAAGGTTTATGTGGTCCAAACTCAAAGCATGTGCGTTGGCCACGTCTACAATAATTTAAAGGGCATATCTGTCAGCTGCTTATAAAATTAATTTTATTATTGTGTGAAATATCCACTTTAGGATATTAAAACATTGAATTTGAATCCTTGGCTATTTGAACCCAGAGCCATATTTTACGTCTTATACACCATTAAACAACTAGTGTTTTAAACTTTCTGTTGGAAAGTCTGGCATTTCTTTCTACCCAAACTAGGAATGGAATGATATCCCATGATCTTTTTTCTAATTTATAGGGTGGTACCACTGTTCCTTCTCTATTTCCAAATTGTACTTCTAAAATAATGCCATACCTTTCTGGTTGATTCACAATCCAGAAAAATAAACACATCTGCATCGACGACTTGCTCAAATACCCATCCGTTATTTCCATTTTTTTTTAAGTATTTAGTTTCCCCAATATCCCAACAAATTAAACACTCATCCTAAATGGAGTTACTACGAGTTCCCATGCCAGTTAAAACATATATCCCATTCGGGCCGAGGAGGGAACTAACTAACATGAGAATTTATAATCAATTTGGATACATCTAAAATGCAAATAAATACATGAAGATTACATTCATTAAAATAGAGTGCATCACAAATTTAACATTCAAAACTAAACTCTTGAACTCACGCATTTGATGTGCTTTAAACTTCAAACTCAAACAAAATTTTGTTCAATCATTGTACGAACTGGACCCGTGGGCCTTGGATACTACCAAACCCAACACTTGAATTGAATTTTGCTAAATGGTGGTCACTGGTGTGTGTATCAGATTCCACAATTGTGTTGTGCTTAAAATCTAGCTTAGGAGAAAAAAGATGATCATGATTGACTACTCGATTTAGGATGTAATCTATTATAGGGGCTGATGATTCTATTGGAGGGGATGAACCATGATAATAATGTCTACCAAATTGGTTAGGGGGTGTCTTAGTATTATGTTAAAGGTCTAGATTACCCTTTCATTTTTAAAAGAACTAAATTACCCTCCTATCTATTCAAACATAATCATAAAAAAAAAAAACGAAATCAATATCAGTTTTTTTTTTTTTATAATCAACATCAAATATATATAAACCTTAAAAAAAATGATTGCAGTGACGATAATCAACAAAGTACTCCAATCCTTCAACATCCTCTAATTATCGTAGAACACCAATATTAATTTCACCCCAGACCGTCGGAAAGATCAAGTGGCATGACTTACGTGAGGGTTGCAGATGGAGTTACGGTTGGTTATTCTTAATTAACCAACCGTAACAATGATTTCTGAAGGTGTTTCGGTTGCTGATTGAAAAACTATCAACCGTAAATCCTAAAAAACTATTTGGAAAATCCAGTTGCGGTTCATTTTGTAACCGTAAAAATATTTACAGTTGGTTTCGATTTTAACAATACCAACCGTAAAACTCCTGAGCGAAAATAATTTAGGTTTTTGAGTTTGATTACGGTTGGGTTTGACTTAAATGTTATCAATCATAACTAGCCACGGTTGATACTAGCCACCGACAAACGAACCGTAACTTATTTACGATTCACCTCTGAAGATAACAATTCAACTGTAACTGGTTTATGATTGGGTTTTCCCAATTTTAACCAGATACGGTTGGATTTTCATCAGAAAGTAACCGTAAATAGCCCATACAATTGGCTTATGTGGTTAATTTCAACCGTAAATGGCTGCTACGGTTGGCTTCTATAGCTAATTCCAACCGTAAATTGCCCTGAAATGGACATTGGAGCTAAGAGATCAACCATAGCAGGATCTCCATCGTGGGGTATCTGTAAAATATGGTTTCTCTATCATATAGAGATTTACCCACCTCCAATTTGCCACTGAAATCATTCAATTTATTTGAGTAAATCAAAATCTAGGTTTTTGAAATAAATCTATTTAAAAAAAAAAAGATCTCTATATTTTATCTCTCCACCAAACCTAACTCTTAATCTGATTTAATTTTCATTTTCATTAAATATAAAAAAAAAAATCATTAATCTAATGATTAGCTAATTAAATTAACAACAGTAATGGGTGACCCTTTTTGTCCTATAACATCAGCCCCTCTAATGGTTTCATCGGTCCCTATAACATGTTTCTTTACGATCAAGTGCCAAGAAAAATACTAACTAAATAAAATATTTTAGTAGAAGAGTATGCGAACATTAATCTTTTTCTGCTCAAACTATGATCAAATTGGTTTTGCGGTAATGACCTGACAAAAAGTACTTGATGTATAGACCTTTTGAGCCTTCAATGGCATACCCCGAGTATATATGATCTTGCAAATTGTACAAGATTAACTCAAGCTAGAAGGGATTACACAACTCCCATATGTAGACATTTGTTCGGGGTACGAGATCTAATCGCAGACCAAAGAAAAAATAGGTATAGTTGAGATCTGATAAAAGACCGGCACCAAATGTTGTTGTTGCCATATTGATTTTTTCAGGGCCCCCTTTTTTTATCCCGGCATTTTAGGGGCGACACTAAAAGACAAAAAAGGTCACCCAAACGTAAATCTAAGCTACCCTTATCTTCGAATTTTCGAAATGGCCAATATGCCCTTATATAATCGGGAGCCTACACCATAATCGGTAAGATAAAGGTGAATCGGTAGGTTAAATTGAAACTATATCTACCGATTATTGTGTAGATACTTCGGCTAATAATCCCTTTTATAATCGGTAGCTTATCCAACTTGTAAGACTACCGATTATAAGGAGCCCCATATTCAACCTTGGCCAAATTCCATAGGTTTTGAGGGTGCAGAGCCAACCATAACCACTTGGTTTGAGCTGTGGATGTAGCCATAATCGGAAGCCTAATAGGTTACATACACTACCGACTATAAGTTGCCCCAAAATGAGTTTTTTCTAAAATCCTTCACGTAATGAATTTTGAAATCTACCATAATCGGTAGGGTATATAATTATATAACCCACCGATTATAACGAGCCCCGCATCCAACCTTTGCCATATTTCATAGGTTTTGAGTGTACACAGCCAGCCATAACCACTTGGTTCGTGTTTTGGATGCAGCGTTAATCAGGAGTTAAATATATTACCAAACCATCCGATTATGGGTTGCCCCAAAATGAGTTTTTTCTAAAATCCTTCATGTAAGGGAATTTGAAATATACCATAATCGGTAGAGTTAACAACTTAAAAACCTACCGATTATAAGGAGCCCCAGATCGAACCCTTGCCAAATTCCATAGGTTTTGAGTGTACAGAGCCAGGCATAACCATGTGGTTCGTGATTTGGATGTAGCCATAATCGTAAGCCAAATAGGTCCACAACCTACCGATTATACAGTTGCCCCAAATTCAGTTTTTTCTAAAATCCTTCATGTGATGAATTTTGAAATCTACCATAATCGGTAGAGTTTATTACTTCTTACCGTCCGATTATACGAAGCCCCAAATCCAACATGTGCCAAAATCCATAGGTTTAGAGGGTACAGAGCCAGGCATAACCATGTGGTTCGTGATTTGGATGTAGCCATAATCGTAAGCCAAATTGGTTCCAAAACCTACCGATTATAGGTTGCCCCAAAATGAGTTTTTTCTAAAATCCTTCATGTGATGAATTTTGAAATCTACCATAATCGGTTGAGTTTATTACTTCTTACCGTCCGATTATAGGTTGCCCAAAATGAGTTTTTGCTAAAATCCTTTTTTGCGAAATTTTGAAATCTGCCATAATCGGTAGATGATAAAACTTATAACCCTACCGATTATAAGTGGCCCCGGATTCAACCTTTGCCAAAAA
This sequence comes from Papaver armeniacum, assembly GCA_023531295.1. NCBI lineage: Eukaryota > Viridiplantae > Streptophyta > Magnoliopsida > Ranunculales > Papaveraceae > Papaver > Papaver armeniacum. Next base: position 10,223 of record JAJJWW010009466.1, read on the forward strand.
CTAGAATATTCGGTAGCCAAAACAATAATCGGTAGTTTCACAAAATAATCGGAAGCAAACTCTTGTAATCGGTAGGCTGGGGTCTATGTATTAGTGTTTGGAAAAAAAAATTGACTCATTGTGAGATAACTCCCGATTGAGTGAGAGAATTAGAAGAAAAAAAAGAAGAAGAAGTAGGTATATGTTGCCAACTTCCATAAACATGGATGGGTACGAAGAAGGACGTGAAGTTGTTGAAGTTCAAGGTTCACTACTGTTTAGAGATGACGATTTGGGGTATATGTTGAATGATCCAAACTTTGATGGAGATGAAACCCTAGACGACGCTTTCATGGAAGAAAATGGAGAATCACCCGAGATCGAAGCTAACAATGCATCAAACATACAGGTATGTTGTTAACAAACTCTAATACCCATGTTATGTGTGTTTGTGTGTGTTTTTGAACGTGAAAATTCGATTTCTGCATGCATTGAATGACATGAACGACATATATTCGGTAGTTAATTTAGTACAATATCTACCGATTATCCACAATCGGATATATTTTGATGTATTAATCTGCCGAATATGAAAAAAATCCCCAAATTGAAAGCTTCAATTTCTCAGAATATAATCGGTTATTAACTTTTGGAATTTAGCTTCCGATTATAAGGCTGACAAAACAACTGAAAAAAAATTCCCAGAATCGGTAGATTACATATTACATAAACATCCGATTGTCACCAAACTCTGACAAAAAAAAAAAACTGAAAATTTTTCCCAGAATCGGTAGACAACATATTGCATAAACTTCCGATTGACAACAAACTCTGAAAAAAAAATAAAAAAATTTCCCAGAATCGGTAGACAACATATTACATAAACTTCCGATTGTCACCAAAGTCTGACAAAAAAACTGATAATCTTCCAAGAATCGGTAGACAATATAAAATAATAACTTCCGATTGTAACCATTAATCAACATTTATACTGTTGTCACGGACTTCAGGAATTCATAACTTCCATCATAAGTGAATTCTTCACCCTTTTCCACTAAGTACTGTGTTTTTGCGATTGTCTCCTACATAAACCAAAATAAAATAATGTCAACTTCGTTTTAGTAAGAAAGATTAGACACCCGGTGTTATTTAAAAGAATAACCGAGCGTTATACTTACAAATTGTTGGATCGACAAGCTTAAGTGGCTAGTATTAAACATCCTCTTTTGTATCGTTATGTAATCATTTACCCCTTTTTGGACAAGTTGGAAACGATCATGAACTTGTTGGAGTGATCTTTGCTTTGGATTTCCATACTCTCGCACAAATTGGCTATATACCCTCGCCCAAAAGACTTCGGGTGTTAACCTTCCTGTTATGACATCTTCACGTCTTGTTTCACGATACCATGTTTTCACAATGACCAAATCTTCAGCTGCGTCAAACGTTGCCATGCTTGTAAGTTGAGATATAGAATGAATTCACAAGAGTAGACGATGGAAAATCTATTTTTAGAATACACGATGCTATATATGTGTTGTTGGGTGCATAAATAAGAAGAGTTTACCCTCCTTATATAGATGAGAGTCCCAACGTCTCTTTTTTTTTGAAAATATGGCCGTTGATGCGTACTTTTACAAGACTGTATTGAAATTACGTACAATTATTACACACAATCGGTAGGAAATGTTTGAACAAAGCACCCGATTATGCGTAATCGGTAAATATTTATTGTTATATACTTCCGATTATAGGATGTTTTGTCAACAGAGTTCTCAGTTTCATTAGAGTAGTATAATCGTAGGTTTATCAATATGTATTATCAACCGATTGTGTGTGGTTTTCGAGGCACGGCTAGTTTCTTTTGAACGAACTAGCAGTTGGAGTATAATCGGTAGTTAGATCAACAATTAAAGCTTCCGATCATAAATATTTTGAAATTCATAACAATATCACCTACACATCATCATAATTTTACATTGAACTGCCGCAATTCTATTACAAAGTATTGTGATTAGCGTCGTGGACGTGTTGGACGAGTCCTAAACAGATTAAATCTTTCCATCGCCCTAAGGATTCTAAAATGAGCTTCATAACGGAAGCTTGATCTTTTCCATCCCCACCATTCCCTGAGAGATCGTTCTATAACCTCATCATTGGTTTCACCCCTCAATCGATATTGATTCACAAGATAAGTTAAATGGACGAATTCTTCGACGTGTTCCTTTATTGAACCAACTCGACGAGAAAAAGATCAGCGGAGTGACGGTTGTTTGGGTTCTGGTGTCGGCGCAGAATTTTTCGTGAATTTTCCCCAAATAACTCATACTCATTATGCCTCCTTGCCTACGTTCTTCTCCTCGTCTCGGATAGAATTGAACATAGCGCCTACATAAAGATAAAATCTTCTTCAATCGTGAACTCCGTAGGATTAATGAATGGTTGGGCCATTATGTTGAAGATGATGTTGGAGAGAGTTTAAAGGTACTTGTGTTCCATAGAGAGTAAAAGGATACAATCCTTATATAGAGTTTAGAGTTCCAACGGCTCTATTTTGTTAGTAAATCGTATAATCGGTAGTCAAATGAAGTATTTTCACTTCCGATTATACAATTGTTCCCAAATTTTGTTTTTGCAGAAATCTCAATTTTTTCGAATTCGAGAACTATATTAATCGGTAGTTAATAAGACTTCCGATTATACAGTTGCCCCAAATTTTGTTTTTGCAGAAATGTCATTTTTTTTCGAATTTGGGAACTTAAATAATTGTAGTTAATATGACTTCCGATTATAAAGTTGCCCCAAATTTCTTCCTTGACGAAATCACCAATTTTGGGAATTTAGGAGCTACTATAAGTCTATAATCGGTAATCTAGTGAGGTTCTTGTTCCTTTCGATTGTTATAGAAGCAAGATACGCGTTTGGCACAAAATCGATATTAATCGGTAGTATAATATCGTTACTAAGCTTCCGATTTCTTCATAATAATCGGGCACAAAATAGCTTCCGATTATGTAAGGGCATTAACGTATTCTCTGCATTTTTGGACATCCCTTAACGGTGTATATGGATTGGGAATAAAAAAGTTGCCCCTAATTCTTTTAGGGTCGCCCCTAAAAATGCCAGGTTTTTTTATGAGTTGTTCTTGTTAAACCTATTTTAAAGGTTGCTAGAATTTTTAAGAGACTCCATAATGAAATAGCTAGGATATTTAGACACTATGAATAACCCTTTTATGATCTAATATGGATGTACCAGAAAAATGTTGGCTTACCTTATTTCAATCTTTACCTACTGAAAAATCAAGTGTGGAATTCTCTTTGGTTTTCTAAGAAATTTTTTGATATTACCTGATCCCATCATAACTAGTACTAGTATTGTTACAGAAAAATCGTATTTAGATAACTAATGGTGAGAGTCGGTGGATAATGACCTTTCTTTGTCATGACTGTTCAAAGTTGCAACACAAAGTGTTGTTTCAGTTTCGTGTGTCTCCGTAATCAGCATAAACACAGCCTGCAAGCTAAATGTGGTGCACATACAGTGACTTAAATATATAGACCACTTTCATCTCCTCACCTGTCTCTTAACTCTTAAGCCTTACCATTTGCATTTGGCCCTTTAGCAAATGAAGTAACTTAAAGTCTGAGCAACAAGTGCAGAACCCCAAAGCTAGGTGAAACAATGAACTATTTTGATTGCTATAAATTTCATAATTGTCTAATATGTTTTATTAAGCCACACAAAATTCAAGTATTTCTATTTAAAAATAATTTTATTTTTTTGGTGCTAATGAATCAATTTATTTTGGATTTGATATCTCTATTTTATTGATATGGAATGTGAAGGGATTGATGATCTAAAATAATACAAAGGATTTAATTACTAATTGTTATTCGTTAATATATATATAATAAACGTAAAATGTGTTTTTTTATTTCTTAGGTGTAGGCTTCTTTGGTTCTATTGAATGTAAATTTCAAGTTATTGGTTGTCATTCAATTGTAAATAAGATATAAATTTTGATTATTGAAAAAATATAAAATGATATCACGGGAAATTTTTTTGTGAGCGAAAAAATCACAAAAATCAGACATATGACTATATGAGCGACTATATGAGCATATACTCACGGGTTGACGGGTAACCCGCGGGTTGACCCTAGCTTGGCTTGTTTTCTACTAGGGCTAGATATGCTAACCCTAGCCCGGCTTGTTTAGCCAACGGGTCTTATATGATATAAAAATACACAACAAATTAAGCCAAGTAAATATTGACAGGTGAGGAAAACATCGTCAGACTCATTTTACCTTCCTATGCAATATCAAATCACAGATAATTCAGTTCCAAAGATACAAAAACACACAACAAATTAAGCCAACATAATACACTGAATATAGTTCCATAGTGATTCAAAAGTTCAGAATGTTTTAAAGCAAGAGATATGATTTTCGATTACTCATAGTTCCTAAACACAAGCTCTAAAACAATTCAAAAAACACCGATTTCCTTAAACATCTACTACCTGCAGCAATATCTCAATCGCTGTCTGGATCATAATCATCAACATCCATGGCTCTTGCTATTTTCTTAGTCTTCTCTCCAAGAGCTTTCAATGAAACAATGTTGTTGATGTGCGGCATTGACTCAATCAAGGGATAAGTTAACGGTTCGAATAGCCTATCTGTGTTAAGCTCCACAAGTTCTTTAAATTCTCTGGTTTGGGGATCATAACACACGAGAGTCTTATAGTTAGACCGCATCAGAAGTTCACCACTCAATGTGAGGGGAATTGGCCAATAAACATCAATAAACCCACTTGACCGACATGATATGCTAAACATATTTGCCCATTCACTATTATCCTTCTTGAATGACCATATGTCAAGACTTTTACCAGCATGATCATTCACAACACATAAACACCCTCCCAAAACTTGTAGGGTATAAAAGTTTTTCTCACCACGGCGAAAACAAGGTGGTGATGGGAGCAAACTGAACCTCTCATCTGCTAAATTGAAGGATACAACATTCCATGCTTCATCCAGCCAATAAAGAGAACCATTTGCAAGTATACCCCGAGATGGAATGTAAATTGCAGTTTTCTTATTTGAAAGAGGCTCACAACTTGCAAGGACAGTGCGTGAATACTTATAACGCTGCAACGAGTATGGACTTTCTCCTACGTTTCTCCACCCACTTCCACTACCAACAGTATAAACCTGAACTTGACCCTTAGGTGGATCTAAACTCTGGCGCGGGTCGGCATAGTAGATCCTAACAACTTTGTATTCATCAGTGACAGGAGTATATCCAAATCCACTCACAATACTACCACCCAAATAAGTTGTTTTCTTAAACTCAACATTGTTCTTGTTTCTAGCCATCACTGTGAGTCTTGGAAGTTCAACTAGTTCTCCAATGCAGGGATTACAGATGTAGATGGGATCATCAATATTGTGTGTGAAAGATACAGAGAAACAAACTAAACCATTACAAGACCCAACCATTGCATTTGTACCAAAACGCTTCTCAATGAGAGGAAAATTAACAATTTTAAGTTGCATACATGGTTTTTTTAGATTCTCATCATACTCCCCATAATAAAGTCTACTTATTTCCTCTATAGTTGAAAACAGAAAACTGACCTTAGTATCAGAATGACCACCGTCTTGTTGTCTGCGAAAGTGAATCTGAGCAAAGGATGGGTTTTGAATCGTTTTACACCATGATTTAGATACCAATTTGGAATCTAATACTGAATCGAAGGGTAATCTGGAGAGTATGTCTAAACTGATCTCATTTGGGAAAGGATTAATGATCGAATTGGTTTCAGCATCATCTGCTTTTCTCTTTCTTCCCCTTGTTTTCTTCATTTCTCTGAACAGAAATTAAAACTGAAAGTTTGAAACCCTAACTTTATCTTTCCGTTTCAGTTTCCTCCACTCAGTATTTCTAGGGAAAATTTAGGAGAATTCAAAATCTCCTCCCGCCACAAAAAAATGTTTTCCCTCCAAAGAATCCCGCCAAAATTAGCCCCCTGCCACCCAAATCTTGTGTTTTGCGGCCTCGAAATCCCGGGCGTCAATCTTCTTCCGGCAAGGCAATCACACAAATAAGTGCTCTAGTCTCCTTTCAGCTACGCCTACCTTGGATTGGACTGAAATTTTGGCTCGCGATAAGAGTTTTTTTTCTGCGTTAGAACAGCCTAGTCAATGACTTTTGAAGTGGAGACCCCAGCCAATCATCTTAAGTAACACTGCTGTAAACTGCAACAACCACTTATTTCATGAAGAAAAAGATAGATGTTGCATTTTCTTTTCTTTTTTGGAAAATAAAGCTGGAGAATTTTTCAAATGAACACTCACATACTATCCCTTGGCCAGGTGAGGCATAGATATTTCACATTATAAACTTATCACCTACGATAAACATTAAGTTATTTGAACTGCTTCAGAATTCATAATTGTCCGAACTGATGATGTAACAGCAAATTCAAGTTGCTTCAGAAAAAAAAGAAAAAAAGCAAAATCAAATGATTACAAGCATCACCCAATGGTATCATAACCAAATTCAATCAAACGTAGCCTGAATTTTTCCCTACACATACAAGTTGCTTACAAATGGTCGTCTTGTAGGAACATGGATTGACGCTGTCCATCACTCATGACTGTGTGTTAAACTTCATGCATGGGAGAGAAAATGCTGCCACCAGATGACATATGTGTCCAGATCGAGCGAATAGCCTAGAGAATGGAATGCAAGAAAACATAACTCCAAAACCCAAACCTAGAATGTTGATGCACTGCCAATGCTTGAAATATTTGAGCTGCATCAGAATTTCTGAGATAAAACTTCATATTTACAAATGTTGTGTTTCCAAGGATCGAAGCAAAATCTAGCACTTCTACGGAGGATTGGCCAAATGCTTCTTCCAATTGAAAAATATCCCTTAAATACCTGTACTATGCATCCTTTATACATCCGCTGCCTGCAGCTATATCTTATTCGCTGGTTGTATCATAATCGCTGGTTGTATCGTAATCATCAAAATACATGGCTTTCACCATTGTCTCAGACTTCTCTCCAAGAGCTTTCAATGAAACAAAGCTGTTGATGTGCGGTATTGACTCAATCAAAGGATAAGGCATTGGTTCGGATACCATATCTGTGTCAAGATCCACAAGTTCTTTAAATTCTCTGGTTTGGGGATCATAACACACGAGAGTCTTATAGTTAGACCGCAACAGAAGTTTACCACTCAATGTGAGGGAAATCGGCCAATAAACATCAATAAACCCACTTGACCGACATGATATGCTAAACATATTTGCCCATGCACTATTATCCTTCTTGATTGACCATATGTCAAGACTTTTACCAGCATGATCATTCACAACACATAAACACCCTCCCAAAACTTGCAGTGTATAAAAGTTTTCTCCCCAGGGCGAAAACAAGGTGGTGATGGGAGCAAACTGAACCTCTCATCTGCTAAATCGAAGGAAACAACATTCCACACTTCATCCAGCCAATAAAGGGCACCATTCGCAAGTATACCCCGAGATGGAATATAAATCTCACTTATGTCATCTGAAGAAGGGTCACAACATACAAGGACAGAACGTGAATACTTGAAACGCTGCAATATGTAAGGACATTCTCCTATGTTTCTCCACCCACTTCCACTACCAAGAGTATAAATCTGAACTTGACCCTTAGGTTGGTTTAAGCTCCGTGGCGGGTCGGCATAATAGATCCTAACAACTTTATATTCATTACTGTCAGGATTGTAGCCAAACCCACTCACAATGCAACCATCCAAAGAATATGTAACATTCTTCTTGCTACTAGCGACTGTGAATTCTGGAAGTAATACTAGTTCTCCAACGCAGGGATTACAGATGTATACAGGGTCGTCAATATGGTGTGCAAAAGATTTAGAGAAACAAACCAAACCGTTACAAGACCCAACCATAGAATTTGTACCAAAACGCTTTTGAATTTTAGGATGATTAACCGTCTTTACTTCCATACATGATCCTATTCGATTCTCATCGTACTCTCCATAATAGAGTCTACTCTTTTCCTCTATAGTTAAAAATAGAAAACTGACCTTTTCATCGGAATGAGCCCAAGGTTGTTGCTGACGAAAGTGAATCTGAGCATATGTAGGGTTTTGAATAGTTTTGCACCATAACTTTGATACCCGTTTGCAATCTAATGCTGAATCGAAGGGTAACCTGGACAGAATGTCTAAACTGATCTCATCTGGAAATGGATTCATGATGCAGTGGTTGGATTCACCATCATCTGCTTTTCTCTTTCTTCCTCTTGTTTGCTTCCTCTTAGTATTGCCCTTCTTCTTCATTTCTCTGAGCAGAATTTAAAACTGAAAATTGCAAGTTTGAAACCCTAACTTTATCTTTCTGTTTCAGTTTCACTAATCACTCTCCTCGTTTCCTCCGCTCAACATTTTATTGGGAAAACAACGAAAATGATCCTTGAATCGCCAAAATAGCAGCCCGCTAGCCAGCTGCCTATGTGTCAGCCAGGTGGGAAGTAACTCTTTAGAAAACAAATTGACTTTTGACTCACGGTATACTGTTAAGTTCTATCGACTTTTCGAAAATGATTTACATCCGGCGGGTTGAATCTCACGAATTATATCAACAAACAGAGTGGGGTGGGACCCACACTAAATTCACACCTGCCGGGATGGAAGGGGTCTCACCCCACTCTTTTTATCCATATGACCTACACCCGAAATGTGCAGCAGTTGTGATCAATTTTACGAATTATCTCCCCCTTTTAAGGACAGTAAGCAAATCCAAATCTATTAATCTGTTTTTTGTTCAATGTTCGCACCTGGAATAACAGCCGTCAGTTTTAGATTTGTCGTGTGAAGGAAAAAGACGGAGCCATTGGATATCCATTTTTAGAAATCAGAAACTAATCTATGTCGCTGGATTGTCTATTACCTCCAAAATTGGTCGTGGAATCGATTCCTGAGTTACTTCGAGATTATGATTTTTTGTTCTTTCCATTTTCTCTGCTTCTTTGTTCTATCGACCTAAAAGCTTAAGAAAAGAAAAACGAAGATCTCATCTATTTTTCCACCAGATTAAAATCGATTGTTGGAGTTTTAACGGTTTAATGCTTTCAAGATTTTCGGACTGGAAAAATATACGAATCTGATTCGGAAGCATAGAGAACATTGATAGATTTGTATTAAAGCTCATTGTTTGACGTGCAGCGAAGGCGTATTTGAAACTCAGTATTCGACGTGAAGTGCACGTGCACTCTACCTGTTAAATTAATAAGTCTACCATTTTGAAAAATAAGTGTGTAGATCGTTATTCCATAATGAAATATCTAGAGATTTTATGTTCAATTCAAATGGTTATCTAATTATGTTATGTCATAATATAACATAATATATGCAAAAACATAGAAACACAACAAAATCACTCCGGAGCTTTTCAAGAGACTACAAAAAGTTAGAAATGATGATACATGTGTATCTTCCTCTCTCCGGGAACTAAGGATCCTCAAGAAGGATTGAGGATGTAATTGTAATTTATGAGGGATTACTGATTTTAGGCAGTATTGTTAGATAAGGAAATATTTCCTAGACAAGGTAATATTCCTAGATAAGGAAATATTTCCTAGACAAGGTAATATTCCTAGATAAGGAAATATACCTAGAAAAGGAATTATTCCTAGATAAGGAAATATTCCTAAGAAAATATATTATTCCTAGATAAGGAAATCTCTAGAAAAGGAATTATTCCTAGATAAGGAATTAGATTCCTAGAAGGTTTGGGAAACCGTTAAACCTATAAATAGAGATGTTTAGCTCATAGCTAAGACATCTAGAGTGTGGTTTGTGATACAGATACACCTAGATCAAAGAAAGAGGTTTGCGAGACAGATCACCTAGAGATAAGTTTGTGAGGCAATTAATTATTGTAAAAGCAAGCTTAGCAAAAATATTTTAATGGTGGGTTTGGATGTAGAATTTTAAAGGTGGAATTTATGGGTCCAGGGGATTTGGTAGAATTATGTTTCCCTTTGTATGTTTGGTTACCCGAATCCTTGGAATCACGTTTCCTACGGGATTCAGTTTTCCAGCAAATCCTCCATATGGAGTCCGACCCCTCCCCCTAAGATTTGCTGGGAAACTTATCAAGGGATTTGTGTTTTAACTCTAAATCCCCTATATATGCAATTTTAAGATTTGAGGGTAATGCCAAACGGTACAAAGACTTTAATACAAGAAAACACTATAAATCCTAGGAATTTTAATTGAGTTACCAAACACACAAGGAATTTACATGAATCCCAGAATTTGTAATCCCATGGGATTATAAATTCCTGGAAACGGTGAATTATGCAAACAAACCCACCATAAGGTTATTTACCTAGAGAGATTGTGAGCGTAACAAAGAGAGAATTGTAATAGTTTTCTTGTTCATAATCTAGAGAAGATATATTTCTTTGGATCTGGTTTCTACTGTGTTCTGTTTTCTAGTTTTCGTCTATTATTATTCTAAATTCCGCCTCTATAATAATAGTCACCAAGGTACAGAGATCAATACGTATCAAGTTGGTATCAGAGCAAGGTTCGTTCTTTTAATTAGGGAAGATTCATGTGGTTTATGGTTTTCACTAGGTCTCTCTACGTAAAATTTGGTGAGGTGCTCGAGAAGCTAGAAGACGTTAGGAGAACAAGGGAATCAAAGATGGGAAAGTCAGTTGATGATCCTAAGCATAGAGAACCACAAACTATGGAAGAAAAGGTGGATGAGCTACAAAAGACATGCAGTCGGTTCAAGTTACCCTTAATGAATCGAATAAAGGTATTCATTCTCATACACTCAAGCGGAAGGTGAAGAAAAAGACTACGTCCCCATCTGGTATTTTTGAAGAAGAAGAAGAAGAACCGCTCAAAGAAGATTGCATCATGGAACGAAGAGTGACTAAGACAAGACGAAGAGATATGGAAGCTATTCAAATTAGACGTCAAGGTCCAGTTTCCAGCAAAGAGAGATGGTTCAGCAGGGTGAAAGGAACCCTCGAGTTCCCTAACCTCCAAATATAACTTTCACAGGAGTTCAAGTTCTTGAGTGGAGGCGCATGATACATGTGTATCCCTCTCTCCGGGAACAATGATCCTCAAGAAGGATTGAGGATGTAATTGTAATTTATGAGGGATTACTGATTTTAGGCAGTATTCTTAGATAAGGGAATATTTCCTAGACAAGGTAATATTCCTAGATAAGGAAATATACCTAGAAAGGGAATTATTCCTAGATAAGGAAATATTCCTAAGAAAAGATATTATTCCTAGATAAGAAAATCTCTAGAAAAGGAATTATTCCTAGATAAGGAATTAGATTCCTAGAAGGTTTGGGAAACCGTTAAACCTATAAATATAGCTAAGACATCTAGAGTGTGGTTTGTGATACAGACAAACCTTGATCAAAGAAGGAGGTTTGTGAGACATATCACCTAGAGATAAGTTTGTGAGGCAATTAATTATTGTAAAAGCAAGCTTAGCAAATATTTTAAGGTTATTTTCCTAGAGAGATTGTGAGCGTAACAAAGAGAGAATTGTAATAGTTTTCTTGTTCATAATCTAGAGAAGATATATTTCTTTGGATCTGGTTTCTGCTGTGTTTTGTTTTCTAGTTTTCGTCTATTATTATTCTAAACTTCGCCTCTATAATAGTAGTCAACAAGGTACAGAGATCAATACGTACCAAATGAAGTCCATTGTTATATAATGTGAACAAAAAACAAATAATTTTGAATTCCTATTTTATGACACTGCTATTATACTAGTTTTTAATATATTTGTTTGTTGAGTCTCGTTGGAAACTTAGAATTTTTATCATCTTATAAAATTTAGCGTGGCTATTTATTTATTTATTTTTTGGTTAAAAGGATAATTTATTAAACTAAGCAAAAGTAATTGCATTGTTTGAGTCAAAGACATCTAGAATATATTAAACTAGGCAAAAGAAATGAAATTTTCTTACTTTTATCCCAACACCTAGAATTTATTTTCCTGATTTTCAAACCTATTCAAGTATTTAGCTAATTTATCCGCTAAAAATGTATAACCGCTTTTGATATAATAATAAAAAGAGGAAGCAACAGAATTGTTGATATCTAAAGCTTTAAGAAAAAAAGATTTACTTCTCCAATTGACAACGAGAATTTTTCTCTTCATTCTGCTAATAACATTGAGACTGTCATTTAGAAAAATTATATTATCTATCCCACTGTCTCTGGCCCATGTTGTGGCTTCTCTGCAAGCTCTTAGCTTCTGTTTCGTCGGAGCGTCTACATGTTCCACTTGCAAAGTTATAAATCAAACCATTATTACTTAACATAAACATAGCATAAGCAAACTTGTTTGTATCCTTCTTCTAAGCAGCATCAAACATGATGTGGTTTAGACTATTGTTTATACATGTGATATCAAACCGACAACCAAGATAAGAACATTCACACCCAGTGGAGTTTTTATGATTTTCCTTTATCAAATAATTGCTTTTAAGATAATGGGTTAACTCCTTCTTCAAGGATTTTATCATATCTGCGAGGCTAGGTTTAATACTGTTGTAAACAACTCTACACCTATACTTCCATATAAACCAGAGAATATAGGCATAAGCTTCTCTGTTGTCTTTGTATTTGAGCCAAAATACAAACACCAGTTCTTAAAATCTAAGTTAGCTAAAAGATATTCCTCTCCATATTGCTTTGGAGAAGGGGCATCTTAAACACAGATGATCCTTCTTCAAGGATTTTATCAGATCTGCGAGGCTAGGTTTAATACTATCGTAAACAACTCTACACCTGTACTTTCAGATAAACCAGAGAATATAAGAATAAGCTTCTCTGTTGTCTTTGTATTTAAGCCAAAATACAAACAACAGTTCTTAAAATCTAAGTTAGCAGTATTGTAGAATATAGAAGTAAAAGATATTCCTCTCCATATTGCTTCGGAGAAGGCGCATCTTAAACACAGGTGATCCATACTTTCACTAACTATGTTGTTACACAAGGAACATTGAATATCAATGGGAATATATCATCCTAACTTTTTTTACACCGGAATACATTCACTTAAAGATTTTCATAGGAACATCTGCACTCTAAGGATATTTTTCAATTTCCATATATCAATCAATTTCACCTTATTTCTAAGTGATTTTTATTATACATAAATAGTTATAAGTTGATTTTACGGAGACTTTTCCTTCTAAGGTACCTAACCATTTAATAAAGTCTTTGTTTTCTAAATTATTTGGTTCCATAGTTTTAATTTTCTGAGTTGTGTCATCATCAAATATGTTATGAATTATGTTATCATTTCATTCACCTTGAGAGATAATTAATTCAGAGACTCTTTCACATACCGTTGAGTTACAATCATTTCTAGGTTTAGTGTATTCACCATTTAAAAGAACGCGTAATTGGGGGATATATAATCTAATTGGGGGATATGACTAAATGACAAAATAGGGATCCAAATATCCTAGCTGGGTTACCCCTTATATAATTAAATTATTAATTCCTAATCTAACCCTCCCTAATCATAATTAGTAATTAATCCTGATTAGTAAAATATTAATGATTTGGGGGATATAATTTGTGTATTTATGTTTATTTGAATTTGTGTGGGTTAGTTTAGAGGGAAAAAATTTTTGAGTAGAATTTTTTTTTTTTTTGAAAATGGAAGATGATTGTGATGAGAGACTTGCAGCTGCTGAATCTTTAGCTCAATTACAACAACAATCATATCTTCAATCTTCGATTAATGATAACAACTCACAATTGTTGTATGATGAACCAACACCTTTGAATCATTATTTTCTTGACCATGAAATGTTTTGTGAAGAACCAACTCAAGAAAGTAAACATAAACCAAAGATACAAGCAACCCCAACACACAGGTAATGCTTCGAAGAGGTCGAAAATTTGATTTTTTTTTTTGAAACCGCCATTTCTGTCTGAAAAAACCTTAGTACCGGCATGCTCGTTGTATGAATCCTACGCCGGTATCATGTAACCGGCATTGTATTCATAGATATTTGTATACCGGGATTAAATATCTCTCAAAAGATTCAAGAACATACCGCGTGGTATTCAAACCAAGATTGAATGCCGGACACATTTATACTTTTTACCTACCAAGCGAATATTCTAAGGAATATGCAAACCTAGTGTGAGTACATGACATTCAATGCCGGTTTATGATACCGGCATAGAAACTTAAATGTCGAGGATGCCGGTTTTACATGAATAACATACAGAAGCTAATGATATTTTGAACTTAAATACCGGTATTTGTTTCTTTCAACTTAGTATGCCGGAATCTAATACCTAAGTATAGTGAGTCAATTACTATTTATGCTGGTTCTTAATCCCGGCAGTTTACTTTACTTATCGACAATGCCGGTTTTGAACTAATCCAATTTTCTTTTCATTCATTCCTTAGATTGTTACCTACAACGATCAACCAAACTCCAAACCACTCCATCGGGATACGTCGGAGTACTATAAAATGCCGCGGGTATGTTACCAAACAATACTTTCACCTATTTTTTACAATTTTATGTTGGGATTTGCTTGTAATCTCCATAATGTTGTCCTTATGTAGGGAATAAAATATGAAAAGGAAGCAATTGCTTGGGCAAAAGCGACGGCTCTTAATAACATGTGTGTCTTAGTGAGGAATTCCCAACGTTCATCAGTTCGTTTTGAGATGGTTTGCGAGAGAAGTGGAAAATACAATGAGAAAAATAGTCATAAGAGAAAGGGTTATGTATATTAAAAGAAGACTAACAAGGTATACAAGACAGTTACGCGGAAGGATGACTGCCCCTTTAAGCTTGTATTCTATCTAAGAGGTTCAAAAGTAGAAGAAAAAGAATGGGAATGTAAGGTGTGGTTTGGCCGTCACAACCACCCCGATCCGAATGATTTTGAAGGTCACTCCCTAGTTGCGAAGCTAAAACCGATGAATTCGAGGATGTAAAGATGATGACCAAAGCATGTATCAAACCAAGAGTGATTCTTTAACCTTCAAGGAAAAGGATAAGACCAACGTTTCTTCACTCAAGTACAATTTATAGCGCACAAGCAACCATTAGAAGGTTGGAATGGGAAGGGAGGAGTGTTATGCAAGAATTTGAGAAGATAGCTTGGGATCACAATTACACGCGTATCATTAAAAGAGGTCTGGACAACAAGCCGCTTCAAATATTCATTTCGGCTGCCCTTGTCCTTGCCTTGTGTTGGTTGTTGACTAGTCCCACCAACTTCGCTTTGGCTTGCTAATTGACTTGGGGAAACCTCATCATCTTCCTCCTCACTTTCCACTCCATCATGCTCATCGCCCTCATGTGTTCCAGTACCTTCACGGATTGCAAGTGCACTACGTTCACCACCACTCTCCCAAATTGACCCTATTGTTTCAAACCCCAAACGTTTCTTGCGACCCGCGTCTTTCCCCGTGGAGGCGGGACCGAGGAGTATCAAGACCTGTCCTTCCTCCTTCTCTTAGTGAGGATAGGACCTTTATCTTTCTTCGCTTCTTTGGCTCTTGACCTATAACATAAGCAAACAAAACAAACATTAGAAAAGGCATGGCAGTTTAGGAACCGACATACCAATTCCTAAACAAACCAATACCGGTAACATGGACCGGCATAAGACCATAAATATCGAGCATGCCGGTATCGTTATACCGGCATTGTCTAGAAACTAAATTATGTGCCGGTATTGAGCACCATTTCAGTGAGGTTCCTGTATGTTTTAAGTGTTATACCGGCATTTACGAATTGAACTAAAGAATGCCGGTTTTAAAATACCGGCATTCACGAAACCTAGATATAATGCCGGTACACAAAATTAAGTTCCTGTGTGTTTTTAGTTGCAAACCGGTATGGTATTCGACCCAAATTCAATGCCGGTTTAAAAAATTCGATTTCAGGAATGCAAACCGGTATGGTATTCGACCCAAATTCTATGCCGGTAACTAAACCGGCTTGGTATTCAAACCAAGATCCAATGCCGGTTTTCTCTGTAACTCGACAGTTTCAGCTATTGTTGGCGATTCTAACCTAAACCCATGGCTAGAAATCGAGTAAAACAATCATAAATGAGTTCAAAATCACTTACCTTCTCGGAGAAGCCATGAGTGTTTGATCATCCGGCACGTTGCTGCGTCCTCTTCTAGTTGTTGAGCAATGTTCTCGATTCTTTGTTCATGTGTTTGTTGAGCAGCCGATTTGGTTCTCGGTTTTGCTTTCGATTTGGTTCTTGGAGGCATGGTTATGTTATGTTAATCGACGAAGAAATTTTTGATTCAACGATTAATCGTCGATGAAGAATGAACGATGAGGAAGAAGATGAAGAATTTTTTTTTTTTTTCAAAAACAGACCTATGCCGGTTCGGAATTGAATTGGGGGATATATGATTTTGGTTATTTGATTTTATGTTTTAGTTGAAAGGGTATAACAGTCTTTTCATAATGTTTTTAATTAATCTAAGGGTGTTTTAGTATTTTCTCCCCCAAAAAACACCCCTTAACAGCCACCTTTGGTTGGGGGAAGTAATTCATATCCCCCAATTAGATTATATATCCCCCAATTACGCGTTCATTTAAAAGCCATTTGGCATTCCAGATTTGAACTTTTTGACCATTTCCTATTTCCCAACTATGATTTTTTTTTGATGTCTAAGCCTTTGCATATGCTAGTCCAAATCCAAGATTTAATTGTTTTTTTTTCTTATAATCTAAAGAGTCTGTTTTTTCTTTTTGGAATATTTACGTTTAAGAATTATGCTCCACAATTTATCTGGATTTTTTTTTATTAATCTCCAAGCTAATCTAGTTAAAAGAGCTAGATTAAATTTATGAGGGTTCTTAATGCCTATGACACCACTAGCTTTACTAGTACAAACAGAGTCCCAATCCTTAATATACATTCACATGTTATTTTTATTCTTTTTCCACAAAAATTCTCTTTGAAGAGCATTGACTATATATAAAGTTTTATTTCAAAGAAAAAAACGCATCATTTGAAACATGGGCATAATACTAGTTACAGATTTAATGAGAGTTGTTCTACCAGCTTGGGGAAGGAATTTTTCTTTCCAACATTGAGCTCCATCGTAAACTTTATCTAGCATATTTTGGTAATCAAAAGTTTCAGCCATGTTAAAGAAAAGATGTGTACCTAGATAAGTGTCAGTTTTGGATATTCTATTAACTTTAAGAATTCTAGCTAACAGTTTGCAATGTTTATTTTGAATTTTTTTTACTAAAGTAAATATCATATTTTTAATAGTTGATAACCTGTCCCGAATAATCAATAAAAAAATTTTGAATGTCAAGTAAGTTATGAGCCTAAGTAAAACTAGCGGGAGATAAAAGAAAGGAATCATCGGCGAAAAACAGATGCGGAACTGAAGGGAATTTTTTTTTTTACTTTTACCCCATTTATACTACCTAAATTTTCTGCATTTTTTTTTTGTTTTTGATCGGTAAAGAATTTGGTGTTGGCGAGTTTCGAACTCAGGTCACCGGTATCATCACCCAGTAACTTCACCATTGTATGCTGGCGAGTTTTTGCATGTAATAATAGTCTAGATAAAGCTTTCATATAAATAAAAAAATATAAATGGTGACAGAGGGTCAACTTGTCTAATACCCCTATTGGGAAAGAAAATTTCACCAGGAATACTACTTACTATGACAGCATAAGAAACTAAAGAAATACAAACATATAAAAGGTCACAAAAGTCGTTAGAGAATCCTAAGCGTTTACAGATCTTGATAATGAAATTTCATTCTAATCTATTGAATGCTTTAGATAAGTCTAAGTTTAGGGCCTGTAGTTACCTAAAATCGGTGAGAGGTTAAAGGTGGGATTCTATGTTTTTTGAAAATGAGTTACGGGAGGTTGAGCACGAACAATTTTCGCCTAAACCTCGCACAGTTGTCGTTCAAAGGATGCTTCAGTCACATGGAATGAGGCTTAAGTCCGGTCTTAGGGAGGAAAGCTGATAAAGAGAGAGATCAGATAATTCTAGGGTTTAAAGAAGAACTGCTCTGAGAGTTTATGAGAAAGTTGTGCGTTAGATTAAAGAAATAGAGGACCCATTTATATCTCAATTCTCTAATCTTAGGTCGGTGAAGATAAGGATTATTTATCGTGTGGAGCACTTCTCCCATCTCTTCAGGAATAGATAGAGATAAACTAGGTTGACATTATCTAATTATTCCACCGTCTTTACTCTTTCATGTGGTGAGAAATAGGTCGAGTATTTCTTACACGTTCCGTCAACCACCAACCAAAACCCTAATCGATATCCCCCCATTTGTGTGTAGCTGAGTAAGCCTTTGCGATGATGTGTTGAAAGAGATAAAAAATCTCTATAGACGAATAGGCAAACATATAAGATATTCTTTGATTTGTGAGAATGACTAGGATGAGTCACGTGAAACGGCATCAAATGCCTCATAAATCGTATGTAGAGTGTGAGAGGAGCTGAGATTAGGATCTCTCTCTCCATGGAAGGTCATGTATGTCACGAGATGAACGTATTATTGCTTGTGGGTCTTTTTTTTAGCGCGTGGAGCTTAGAGGATCTTATCCGTGAGTGTGTTTGAGACACTGAGAAAGAGGCCCGATCCCTAGGTGAGGCTTGCGACTGAGTCTTATGCTTGTATAAGACTCTTCAGAGGCCATCTGAGGTTTGGCCGACGCGACTGAGGCGTCTGAGATTTGACCGACGCGACTGAGGTCATCTGAAATTTGACCGACGTGACTTAGGTCACCTTAGATTTTGCCAACGTGACTAAGTATCCCCGAAGTCAGCTGGGACATGTTTGGGAGAGAAAAGAAGGATTTCACGCCTAATAATGTCTCTGCGAGATTTTGGATCACTTGTCTTTGACCATCGTATCTTGCAGAGATGTGCTAGGACTCAATTATGTTCACATAATTAATGGGCCAACATGACCAGTGTATCTCGAAATAATTTTTTAGGAATCTATCGGAAGGGCCCAGAGGCAGAATAACCAACGTATCTCGCGAGGATATCCTAGGAATTATTTGGAAGCCTCAGTAAGTCGAATCGGATCCTAGAGCAGACATGACCAGTATATCTCGTGATGATGTACTAGGAATCATTCCTTGATCTCAAATATAGATATTTGTGCTTATAGGAGACATGCATGTCTTTGTTATGGGTCATATGACTGCTGGGGACTTTTTTACGCATCTACAGAGCCTACATGACCAACGATATCTCGTCGAGAATATATACTAGGAATTATGGAATCACAAACAGTTGCGTCTCGCGAAGACATGCTGAAATTATGGATGTTCGGGTTCATAAGTCTGTCGGGAACGCTTTATGCACCACGGAACCTATGTGACCAGCAGTATCTCGTCAAGGATGTGTGCCAGGAGTCACGACATCACGACTAATAGTGTCTCGCGGGGACGTATACTAGAAACTGTGGTTGTGGGTGCCTTGAGGACCTAGGGCTTAGTCTATGACCTTGTATTTTGGCAATGAGGATCAAATTTGTCTTCATAGATCTCTTTTTACGTCCAATACCCTCTCGTTTAAATTAAGCTGAGCTTTTGAAGACGATTTGTTAGCTCATAATGATGACTCAACCCCTAGTTATGGAAGTACCATTTTTCCTATGGTCTCCAAATGATACTTTTTCCATTTATCCAAATTTCACCATCTATATTAAGCCCCCTACTTGGAGCAGAACCTTGATTGTTCTATGATGAGTATATTGTTGGTGACACATCACTCAGATGAAAAATTATAATCCACTAGTTCTTTTAGACTTGCAGAGTCCCAGAATCGATGTTTAGTCTTCGCTTGTTCTGACTTTGAACTTGAAATTGACTCTGTACTTGGAATAATTTTGGGAGTTTATGTTGGGAGGCGTTACTGGCGTGATAATTGAGTCTTGATGAGAAAAAGTTTTCGTCTTGATCAAATGAAATTAGTAATTAGGTTTTAATCAGCCAAAACCATAATTTCCTCTCTTTGTGCATCTTTGAGATTCCGAGTTTGTAAAGGCGAGTATGTGGCGAAGAGAAAGTTATGAGCGGCTTCCTGGATGATCGTGAGTTTGTTAAAGATCCATGAGAGACACTTTGCCTTATATTACAGTTAAACCCTAATTTATGTTTTGTATTGTGTCTGATTCCTTCAGACGCTCTCGATCCATCTTTTTTTATTGAATTATGTTTGTATTATGACTCTTCGTTTGGGTGTCCATCAGACTACTTCAAATTTGAGAAACTTGCATATAATGGATGTTCATACAGACTCCAATTTGATTCATTGTCCCCAAATTTCAAAGATAGGAGGATAAGATTTCTAATGCAAAAAGAATGTCATGAATCCGAGTTTGTTTGGACAATCAAATCCGTGTATACTTATGTCTTCATAAATCCCGTATAAAATTTCAGGAGTTTTTCAGATTGCACTTACTTTGGTGTTGGGGCCACATCTCCTAGTTTGTTTTTCTGATTGAGGCACCCTATTGATGTGTTGTACTAGAGACATAAGGGAACATATTTTCCTCGGAGAGTAGCCAAAATTTCCTTACATATTTTTTGTTGGCTCGCACGTCTTTGGACAAGAGTTCACAGTCTTCCTTTACGGAGCTGAAACCCTAATCCCATCTTGACTTTTGGCCAAAATCTAGCTTTCTGAAACTCATGAGGATAATGTGGGACCTATAAATACATCGTAGGAGTAAATATGACGTGTTTATTGGTGGTGAAAGGCTGAGGCATGAGCGTATCTACATACGGGCACACTTAGGCACGTACCCATGCTCAATTTCCAAAGAAAATATCCATCCTACTAATATTTCCCACTAAATTTCCTAAAGAAAAAGGCAAGAAAATATTCTAGCGAATCTGTTTACATTTTATATCATTCAAAACTTTAAATTAAGTTTATTTTTTTTCCTTATATATGTAACAAAATAATTAGTAATTAATGCCTATAATATCTTTTGCTACTAAATAGGCAAAAATTAAAACTTTCCTTAGTTTATGGGTCATCAGCTTAAATTCATTTGCCTCTACTATAAAAAAGCTTAACCTAACTACAAAGTTAAGTTGTGCAATATCGTATCTTTTTTTAACAAAATTCTTAAGAAAAGTGTGAATGTATGTACAAACAGATGAACATTGAAGGTAATTCAACGAGAATTAGTGAGACATTGGCAACACAAAGCAATTCAAGAAACAATTATCAAGATGAAGAATTACCACGGTCCCCTATCCCAAACACATTTCATACTGTAAGTGGAAGACTTTTCTTTATTTAAGTCTATAAAATAATTTGATTAATAAATATAAAATAGGTTTTTTCAAGTTTAATATTTTTATTACTTTTGATTAGTAAATCTAGATCGCTTTTCCTTACATGCTAGATACATGATTCTTCGCAGGAAGAAACTTGTAGCCATTTTGAAGAAGTATTTTCTAGCATGAAAATTTTGAGGACTCGATTATGCAACCGGGTGGAAGATGACTGGATGAATAATATTTCGTTTTGTTACATTGAGAAAGATGTCTTGGATGCTATAGACAATGAAGTTATCATAATACAACGATTCGAAAGTACTAAAATTTGTAGGGGACAAGTATGAAATATGCATTAACTCAGAGGTTATTAAATATATTTAAAAAATTATAAGAAGTGCCTCTACCAATATAAAATCTTGGATCCGCCAGTGGGATGAGGAGCATCTCTTGGGGTAAAAACCCTAATTTACCCTTGTTTTGAAAGATATGTTTCTTTTTTGAGTTTTGTGGAAAAGTGGGCTTGATTTTTAGGGTTTCAAGGGTGAGTGACGACTCATAAAATAAGGTGATTAGTCTCGAGGTTAAGTGTTGAAGGGATTAGGAAAGCACTAGGCTTAAAGGGATTAAACGAGACAAGAGGTGAGAAAACCTGTGTTGTTGCTCCCTTTATTGTAATTTCATCCTTGCAACCTTGTATGATGTTCTCTTTGCTTGTAGATCTCGACACTTTTCAGAAGACCCATGTCGAATACAGAATGATTGAGCTTATATTTAACAAGGGATTGAGTGATTCAAGTCTTGATTTCGTGGGCCCTATATCGACCTTGGATTTAGATGAGATACTTGTTGTAGGATTTGGTATTTTGAAGATGATAAATCTGAATAGCCTTGTTTCTGGTAATCTCGTAAATCTTGGAAATTTGATGCTCATCGTGAGAATCTTTATTTCAATATGAGGTGGTTGCAAGAGTAGTCCAATTCTTTCAGGGTTCGTTGGGGTGAGTTGAGTCCATATTCTTGTATCTTAGAGAGGTTCTTAATATAGAGGAACATATGGTAAATGAAGATATGAAATATGCTAGAAGGCGGCTCGAAATAAAGATCTCAAAGTGAAGCATCTGAACATGAAGCAAGAGATTTTCTCTGGGGGCCTTTGTTGGATAGTTTTTGTCAGGGTTAATACTTTTATCTCTGGACTTTTCTCGTATGCATGTTGTTGATGGTGGTTTTTAGCTTAGGGTTAAAATCGTAAAACCCTAGTCAGACAGTGACGTCACAAAACTTGAGTAATAATGTCTCCACTAAGCGCACTTATTGAACCCTTTAATATGTCCTTTGTTTGTGCCAATGGAAAACCAGAAAATTACCAGTGGTACCTTTTTTTTAATACTAATTAGGGTTTCGATAGGCCAAACCCTAATTCCCACACCACATGTGTCAATGGCATGCCGTGCCAGCCACAACTCCGCGCCAAGGCATGCCAACCATGCCATCCGCACCACTGTGCCAATGGCAAACCATGCCAACCACATCTCCGCGCCAACTTGGCTACAAACGCCAAATCCTTTGGCCACGACACACGTAGCTACATGTTTTCCACGAAAACACTCGAGACATCAACGCATGTCACAAGGGTGGACCATCCCGAGGGGGATGCTCATTGGGTATTGGTTTGGCGGTTTATCAACGACCACCCTTTCATCTAAGATGTGCGGCGTACACTACGCCCGTTATAAAAAAAGTGTCATAAGGATGAGGCGGTTAGTAAATACAGGGAGTAATGGTGAAACGCTTTCTTTTATGGAACATCAATTCCGGGCGTTACCGATTACCACCTCCTCCCGTTTACTCACCCATTTTTCATTTCTTAATGAGACCAGAGTACGTTTCACTTCGACTTGCATAAATGATTCTTACCTATTTCCACCGGACAACAAGTTCATGTCAGGGAGCATACAACACTCAGAAAATATTTGCTAGCTCTCCATCTGTTAGCTTCCCACTTTCTGATACAAGTCGTAAAACAACTACTCTTCCAGAACCAACTATTCTGGTCTCAACACTTTCTTCGCTTCCCTCCCCAAAACCAACCCTTCTCCTTCACTTTGTGACCGAAGCAAGTCTGGAACGGCCATTTCTTGGTTTAGGCCGGATTTGTACAGATTGATCTATCGAATCTAAAGTACTCCCTTGCAGTACATTGTTTAGGGTTTAAATTCGTTTCTCACCCACACACTCGAAATTACCAAAATCAGCAGATTCCGTTTTCACCCTCAAACACATGCATAATTCCCTTGGTGTAAACCTGGTACATGTTTCCATATCTGAAAACCTTAGATGGGGTTTGATAAAGCATGGCTTGTTTTATTATGATAGAAGATTTGGCGTGTTAGGGGAGTCCTTCTATGGATGCGATGAAACTGATTTTGAATCTTCTCATCTTCGTCTTGCGAAATAATTCTAGCCTCTCTATTGTGGAAAAGATTTCCAGTCCCCGGGGGATAACATCTTGCAAGTCTTGATCTGGTCGATGGGATTGAAGCGTGTCATCGTAAGAGAAGTCTATGTTTAATTGTGTTTGAGGCTCGACCATGGGAGTTGAGGCTCGAAGAAGATATATAATTCTCGTTCATACACCTCTAGTGAGTAGTCTCTTACTTGAAGCGTTCTGAATTCTACTAATTTGTTTCGCACCCGAAATCTCTGTAATCAATGGTGTAAGAGTCTGTTATCTAGGAGTTGGATGTTTGGGCCGCCTTATGTTAGTAACACAGATGTATGATTCACGGTTCTTCGTCAGTCCTCAGTTCGTTGTATGAATAGGGATTCTCATTTACTGGAGATGTTTGATCATCGGGTAAAACCTACGTATTTCTCGATATTGAGTCTTCATGGATGAGACAAAGTCATAATCCTGTCTCTACTAAGTGTCTTGACATGGACTCATGAGAATTTTCATTACAAATTCTCTACTGAGATCTATTTTCTGGGAGATGGTCAACCGAATTTGAGAGTAGTAGACACCTTCTAGGGCTAGGGGAGATGTATCTTGTCCTTTGGTCATCACGGTAGACTCTGACACATGGAGAAGCTTGTTGAGCCAATTTTTTATTTTTTTTTTATAAAAAAGGCTTTTTGACTGACCGAACTGCTAGTAGGCATCTGGATGAGTACCGTGTGGCCTGGAGATACGGTTTCGGATCCTTCCCTTATTTACTTCAGTGATAGTAGCTGGTTGTGGTTGTATGTCAAGTAGTGGAGTTTTATCTGAGTTATTGGCCTCAAGAGTAACACTACGGATTTCTTTTCCCTTGATAGGTTCGGGTGCGAAGATACCCTTGTTTTTGGTGAATTGAGATCACATCGACAAATAAAACTATATAGTTGTTGGTGCAGTTGAGCTGGAGGATCATTGAGACTTGGATGCACAATCGCTAGGGCTAGTTCCTGCTCTTTCTGACAGAACTAATATTGAGATAGCATATCGACCAGCGGTTTTTCATCTTCGGATAAGTACGGGCTTTGGCTACGCATCATCTTGGAAACTAGTCTCGTATTATACTTTGTTACTAACTGGTCATGATCCTCTAGAGCGGGAAGAACAACAAGTTGTATCTTGGTCGGATATGATAGTCCATAAAATTTGGCGGCTCTGTAACATTTTGATTAGGTCATGAATTTTTTGGATCCTTTCCAAGTTTTTGCTAAGTTCAATCAGACACATAGTGAAAGAGTTATAAGTAAAATAGTGAAGTGTAGTAACCATTGTTGCTTGGGGAATTATCAGCAGGTACATTACAGCTACCGTAAGAGTTAATCACTGGTTGGGTATTAAAAGAACAGGTAGAAAAATCAATAGCAGGTAAATCCCCCAATTCAGTGATCGGAGGACACATTTGAGCATAATCAGGATCATTAGTGGCATGTTCTTCAGGAATAACCACTATACTAGCCAGACTAGAGTTAGCTCTTGTACGTTTCCTCAAATCAGCCCTGGAATTAATCTTTATTTTAAGATTAGCTAGAGCATCATGTTCAGTAAAATTTAGAGCTCCTCTAGTGACCATTGGGTTGGTATTTGGGACTGCAGCAGTCTTGAATCTTCTGGATGAGTTGGTTGTGCGAATCGGTCCACTAGGAGTCGGCTCGGAACCAGAAATAAAAGCTTCAATAGTAACATTTTGAGTGGTAACATGTTTGAAAATAATTGGAAGGTCATTCTCTAGCTGATTCGATTGATGTTGAACATGACCTACATCAAAGATCTTCAGTGTTGTGGATCTGTTTACAAATGGACCCATCTGAAAAGTGTTTGACAAACCCTTTTGAGTAGTATTCTCCATTCTATGTTCAATATCCTTAGCTTTTCCTTTATTGCATATTTTGATTGCAGGAGAATCAATTTGAGTTTTTGGTACAACTTCAGTTTGTTGCATGATGGTATCTGTCATAGCAGTAGAGGAAGAATCTACTTGCTTGGTTACCGTTGGAGAAGGCATCATTAGTCTTTAGACAGCAGGTAGAACATACTTGCTTCTAGAGGCTGTAATTACTTTGATTTTTTTCTGCTTTAGTTTCCAAGCTGGGCAATTCTGATCTTTATGATCGAGAACTCGGCATGAAGTGTAGAAATATCTTGGAACCTTGAGGTATCTACATTCAATCAGAAATGGTTGAGTTCTACCACTAGTAAAGAGGGGAATGCCCACTGGTAAAGCTTTTTGTACTGGAATTCTGAGGCACACCTTAACATTCTTCTTTAGAGGGTGTTTGCCAAACGGATCTTGAGCTTCAATGAGTTCACCCATTTTGAAAGTAAGTTTCTGGAGATCTTCAAATTTTGTACACTCATTTGGAATGTTGCATAGAATAAACCACATTATTTCTTCATCAAAGTGGAGTTGATGATTTGCTGGCCATCCTTCAGTTGGAACCACTTTTAACACCATTAGATAAACACAAACAAACCATGGTCTCTGAGACTTGATTCTGTTAAAATCATCTTCAGCTAAGAAACGAATGAGAACTTTGTTACGCAAACCACTTAATGTGGTGACAGTAGGAGGTTGAGCTAAAGGCCAATTATTGCATATGTAAAACCTGATTGAGGATGTAGGAACTAGTGTTTCACAACATAAGTATCCCACCATACACCATTTCTAGTTATTATCAGATTCCGCTAGAACTACTTTCTTATCAATGAAAATTGGTTCGGTAAGGGTAGATGGTAAGGTTAATTTCTCATCCATTTAAGCAGAAAGGGTTTGAATATCTTGGTCCAAGTTTTGAGTGTTCTCTGTTGAGTTTGGGATTTCCATCAGGTAAGAGAATTGGATATATATGATTTTGATTTGATTGAGATCAGTGTTCCAAGTAACTAATATAAAATACAGTTATAGAGAAGAAAAAAATCTCTTGTTGGTACTGTACTGATATTGATCACGGACAATATGAATAAAGAAAAAGCAACAGGGGTTTAGTTGTTTATGTATTTGAACCTTAAAAAGGAAATGAGAAGACTGTTGACTATTATCTGAAAATATTTCAGGAGAAATTTGGTGTAAGGTAGTGTTTATGGGTAAAAATCGTTTCTGCTGGTTTCGGTAATTTTGGTGGGTGAGTGAGAAACTGATTCAAACCCTAAACAAATGTGCTGCACGTGAGCACTTTATAGGTTCGAGAGATCGATCCTGTACAAGTCAGGCCTAAACCAAGAAATGGCCGTTCCAGGACTTGCTTCGGTCACAAAGTGGAGGAGAAGGGTTGATTTGGGAGGGAAGCAAAGAAAGGTGTTGAGGAGAGTAGTATCTCGACTTGTATCGAAAGTGAAAGCTTAGGAATGCAAGAGATGGAAGCTTTTGAGAGAGCTTGCAAAGTTGCCTTTACGAGAGTGTGAGTGTAGTATATTTCTCTGACCGAGACTTGTTGTGCGGTGGAAATAGGTAAGACCTATTTATACAAGTCGAGATTGAAACGTACCACGGCCTCATGAAGGAAGAGAGTAAAGGGTGAAATAATGGGAGGAGGTGGTAACCGCATGGTTTAATGGGTGAAAACGTTTTCACCATTATTTCCTCTTTTATTTGACCGCTTTATTCCTTTTCACGCTTTCTTAATGTGAGCGTAGTGTACGGCGCATCTTTGTGACCGCCAAACCAAAACCCTAAAGAAGCATCCCCCGAGTTTTGTGTTGATATCTCGAGTGTTGGTTGCATCTTGAGTGCAAGTGGCTTTGCTAGTGGCGTGTGTGGCATGTGCCAATGACATGTGCGGAATGCCTTGGTGGTAGGTTGCATGGTTTGCAAGTTAAGTTACCAGCGTGTGTGTTTGGCATGTGCCAATGGCATGTGCGGAATGCCTTGGTGGTAGGTTGCACGGTTTGCAAGTTAGGCTACCAGCGTGTGTGTTTGGCATGTGCCAATGGCATGTGTGGAATGCCTTGGTGGTAGGTTGCACGGTTTGCAAGTTAGGCTACCATCGTGTGTGTTTGGCATGTGCCAATGGCACGTACGGCCATGTTGACCTAGTTGCAAGTCTTGCAAGCCTAGGGCGCTATATTTGGCGTGTGCCAATGGCATAGCGGCTTGGAATATGGCTTGCGGCACGTGTTGGCATGTGCCAATGGCATGTGCGGCCATGTTGACCTAGTTGCAAGTTTTGCAAGCCTAGGGCGCTATATTTTGCGTGTGCCAATGGCATAGCGACTTGGAATATGGCTTGCGGCATGTATTGGCATGTGCCAATGGCATGTGCGGCCATGTTGACCTAGTTGCAAGTCTTGCAAGCCTAGGGCGCTATATTTGGCGTGTGCCAATGGCATAGCGACTTGGAATATGGCTTGCGGCACGTATTGGCATGTGCCAATGGCATGTGCTTGGCCATGTTGACCTAGTTGCAAGTCTTGCAAGCCTAGGGCGCTATATTTGGCGTGTGCCAATGGCATAGCGACTTGGAATATGGCTTGCGGCACGTATTGGCATGTGCCAATGGCATGTGCGGCCATGTTGACCTAGTTGCAAGTCTTGCAAGCCTAGGGCGCTATATTGGCGTGTGCAAATGGCATAGCGACTTGGAATATGGCTTGCGGCAACGTATTGGCATGTGCCAATGGCATGTGCGGCCATATTGACCTCGTTGCAAGTCTTGCAAGCCTAGGGCGCTATATTTGGCGTGTGCAAATGGCATAGCGACTTGGAATATGGCTTGCGGCACGTATTGGCATGTGCCAATGGCATGTGCGGCCATGTTGACCTAGTTGCAAGTCTTGCAAGCCTAGGGCGCTATATTTGGCGTGTGCAAATGGCATAGCGACTTGGAATATGGCTTGCGGCACGTATTGGCATGTGCCAATGGCATGTGCGGCCATGTTGACCTAGTTGCAAGTCTTGCAAGCCTATGGCGCTATATTTGGCGTGTGCCAATGGCATAGCGACTTGGAATATGGCTTGCGGCACGTATTGGCATGTGCCAATGGCATGTGCGGCCATGTTGACCTAGTTGCAAGTCTTGCAAGCCTAGGGCGCTATATTTGGCGTGTGCCAATGGCATAGCGACTTGGAATATGGCTTGCGGCACGTATTGGCATGTGCCAATGGCATGTGCGGCCATGTTGACCTAGTTGCAAGACTTGCAAGCCTAGGGCGCTATATTTGGCGTGTGCCAATGGCATAGCGACTTGGAATATGGCTTGCGGCACGTATTGGCATGTGCCAATGGCATGTGCGGCCATGTTGACCTAGTTGCAAGTCTTGCAAGCCTAGGGCGCTATATTTGGCGTGTGCCAATGGCATAGCGACTTGGAATATGGCTTGCGGCACGTATTGGCATGTGCCAATGGCATGTGCGGCCATGTTGACCTAGTTGCAAGTCTTGCAAGCCTAGGGCGCTATATTTGGCGTGTGCCAATGGCATAGCGCTTGGAGATTTGGCATTGTTGCCATGGTGTGCGATATGCGGCTTGGTTTGGCATTGTTGTCAATGATGCGCGAGTGCGGCTTGGTTTGGCATGGTTGCCATGGTGCGTGAGTGCGGCTTGGTTTGGCATGGTTGCCATGGTGCGCAGAGTGCGGCTTGGTTTGGCATGGTTGCCATGATGCGCAGAGTGCGGCTTGGTTTGGCATGGTTGCCATGGTGCGCGAGTGCGGCTTGGTTTGGCATGGTTGCCATGGTGCGCAGAGTGCGGCTTGGTTTGGCATGGTTGCCATGGTGCGCGAGTGCGGCTTGGTTTGGCATGGTTGCCATGGTGCGCGAGTGCGGCTTGGTTTGGCATGGTTGCCATGATGCGGAGAGTGCGGCTTGGTTTGGCATGGTTGCCATGGTTTGAGTGCGGCTTGGTTTGGCATTCTTTGCCATGGTGCGAGAGTGCGGCTTGGTTTGGCATGGTTGCCATGGTGCGCAGAGTGCGGCTTGGTTTGGCATTGTTGCCAATGATGCGCGAGTGCGGCTTGGTTTGGCATTCTTTGCCATGGTGCGCGAGTGCGGCTTGGTTTGGCATTCTTTGCCATGGTGCGATGAGTGCGGCTTGGTTTGGCATTCTTTGCCATGGTGCGCGAGTGCGGCTTGGTTTTGGAATTAGGGTTACGTATTTGAAAACCCTAATGCGGTATTTTGAAAAAAATACCCCTATTAATTATTTACACTGAGTTAAATGCTCTTAGTTAATGTGTTGTGGGTAACACTAGGTCATGGGGTTTTACGATTTTACCCCTTGTCTAAAAACCACCATCATCATTAAGTCCCCCGCTTTAGCTCGGAGCAGGGGGCTTTGTTGCGAGGTAAGCATAAGATGGTGACAAACTATTAACGACAAATCGTAAAGAAAATTGAAAGAGGCTTGTCGACCTTTTATAAATAGGATTTGGAATCCTTGCCTCGGTAGTTTTGCACAAATCGGGAGAGGTGGCATAATTGGTGGGCTGATGCGGCTTAGGCGACGTTGGGAAGTTGGCGTGAGTTGGGAAATTGAGTTGGCTAGTTTGGTGGGGACCGGCGCAAAGTGTAGAAGCCGTGTGTGCTTGCGGGTCGGTGCAATTGGTGGGGCCGGTGCGGCTTGGACGACGTTGGGAAGTTGGCGTGAGTTGGGGCGAGTTGGCGTTTGGTGGGGCGTGCGAAGTGTAGAAGCCGTGCGTGCTTGCAGGCGTGACTTAGGCGGCATTGAGAAGTCGCAATTGGTGGGGCCGGTCCAATTTGGAAACCATGCTTGCAGGCGTGACCTTGGGCGGCATTGGGAAGTCGCACCCTTTGTGGGCCCGTTTCTTACACGCGTGATTTTGGTAAAAGGGAAATCCTTCCCTATTTCAAAGTCTTTCACGCCTATATATATATATATATATATAAAGCCCCCTTTTCCCCATTCTGCGCTTTATTCTTTCCTCTTTTCATACTAGCGGCAAAGAGAAACCAGCTTCCAGGTATGTCTTCGAGTACTCTTCTCTCTCTTTTTTTTTTTTTTTTTTTCACATAGGTATAAACCTTAAGAGTAGGCGCTTCCACAATCCTTGCATATGATTCCTTGGCGTGCCTCTTGTAGAAAATATTGTACGTATGCGACCAAGGGAATCTTTTGCATATATTGTTTGAACCCGTGGGAAATATTGCATATATGAATTTTCGGTCTGAAAGAAATATTTGAACCACTGAAGAAAATCTTTGCGTGTGTATTTCGAACCGTAGAGAACCCTGTATGAATCCAGAAGAAGAATCTTGTGTATATGCTTCATATGACTTGAACCGCGGGAAATATTGTATATATGATTTTTGCTTCTTGAGAGAAGTACCACTTGTGTGATTTTGAACCAATAGAAAAATGCTCCATATATTTTTGAACCCAGAAGAAGGATACTGTAGACACACTTGTACCCAGTATAGAATGCCGCGTATATAGTCTCGAACCCGAAGAAAATACTGCGTATATAGTCTTAAACTCGAATAAAATACGTCTTCCTACCTCTTTCTCTTTTTTTTTTGGGGTACGATTATGTGTCAGGGAGATAACTTCGCCTTTCTTCGTTTGTTTTGTGCAGACATCTTATTACCAAATTGTTATGAAGGAATTCGATAAGATGTTACCTGAACCAAATTTCACTTCATCGAAGGATGCTCATAATTCCAAGCCGAACATAGATGATGAATTCTTCACTAGAGCCCTCGCCCCCGCTCGGAAGAATCACCCGGAGTTTCGTGCCGATTTTGCTAACCGGTGGTGAGGATGACAGGAAGACACGTTCGGTTCGCCCAGAGAGCACCATTCGGTTCTGTCTTCATAAAGGGGTATATTCCTCTTCCAACATTGACTTCAGGATGTGTCAAAGTCCATTGCGTTCTTTTGACAGATGGGTTGAGTTCATGGTGAGCGAGGAGCGTATAAATACCAACTTGACTCGAGCGCAGGTCATTGATCTTTGTCAAGACTTGGTAAATCTCAGTTAGGAAGGACATCCCAGGCTTGGTTGCTTTCATCTCCGGATGGTGTTCGGACACCCATACAATCATATGTAGATGGGGTGAGATAACTTTCTCCTTGGAGAGTGTGGCTCTCTTCTTGAATCTTCCGATGGCGGGAATCTTAGAATCCAATTATCGAAAGTGAGGTGAAGATGCGGGATGACACGGACGCTAAGTTGGGGGATTTTGCTCGGAAAGACTCCATTGCGAAGTCGAAGGATTACGCCGGAAGAGGATGAAAGGTGCCCTTACGGTTGGTGGATATCTCAATGGTTTCGGACGAGTTGGAGCACGAACAGTAAAAGCGGTGATCTTCATGTTGCAAAGCATTTTGGCTCTGGTTATCCGGAGACATTTTTGATGATGATTCCGGCAAAGAAAGGAATAAGACCTGAGCTGTTAGAGATTTGTGAAGTTGGCAAAGGGTGAAGTTCTTCCCATTGGCAAGTTGTTCCTTGGTTCCCTGTATGTGCATACGGATCACCTAGTTGCGAACATGCAAGTTTCGAATGGTTTCATGAAAGTGGATTCATATGTGCACGTTGCTTTTACGCAGCAAGTCGGCTATGGGAGCACTTCGAGAAGTATGCTCGAAACCGCTGCCTTCGCTTCCGTGAGTTGGGGGCTCTCGAATTCTTCGATGGGTGAACGGGCGTCCAAGAGTTGGCGTGAGCTTGGTTAGTTTTCTTGATAAGTTGCATGAAATCAACTTTCGTCCATGGGGGCCGATCCATAAGTCGGTGATTCAAATGGACACCTTTGCTTACGCTCCACTCACGTCTTTGTCTTAGATGACGATTTGAGTCTTTGGTGAAAACTGTTCATTGGAGCTGCTCGCCGGTTATATACCGTCTTTCTTCGTGGGATCTTTCCGGATAGGCTGCTTATAATATTGGCCGTCTTTGCTCGTCACATGGGTTTCGATCAAGGGGTGCCTCTTGTTTGGCCGGTGATCCCTAAAGATTCATTGCGTGTCGCCCTTGACGCTTGGTGTCCTTAAGCCGGGTATCCGTCTTTCCTTCTTTCAAATGGGAAGAGTAACTTCGACGACCTTCGGCTATAATGAGTTTTGGTGCAACGAGTTTACTATGATCCGAGATTTTGTGAATAACGTGGTGGAAAACGTTCGTTGCAAACCTTCCCAGCCAGTTCGAAGGAGTATCCAATGTTGAGAGATCCCAAGCGAAAGTTGCCTAGCAATTCGGAAAGCCCCGAGGCCAAGGAACGGAGAACGAAGAACCGTCTTTGGCGGGTTCGGACGGTTTCACAAGATCCTCCCACGGCTCTTGTGTCTTTCGATTCTTCCAATAACCGGTATGTGTCGCCTCTTCATTGGTTTGTCTCAAAACACGTGAATTTCGGGTGAGAATATGTGTCTTGTTTCCTCCGGGGCTTCGGTAGTGTTAATGCTTTATTTTGCCCTTGCACGTTGCCGAGAGACGGCGGTTTCTTCAAGGAATTCGGCGGCTTGAGCCTACTCATAGCGGTGATGAGTCGAGAGAAAGAAGAAAGTTCAACAAGCGAGAGTGATTCCTCTGGCAAGACTGGTTCTTCTTCGGGAAGTGGTTCGGTGAGTTTCGCGCTTTTCTTTTCTTTCTTCTTCTTGTTTCTTCTTTTGAAAAATGTCTAACTCAAGTTTGCGGGAGGAATCCGGTTCGGAGGACGATTGCAGGGGTGGAGTCACACGAAAACTTGCCTTTGGTGACCACCGGCGGTGACTTGGAGATGGGAGTTAGCCAATTGCCGGGCACGGGACGTGGTTCAAACGGTGGATGATTCTCGATGGTTGTTGCCGTAGACATGGAAGAAGACCCTTTGCGAGTCGTGAGGCCACTTGCGGCGCCATTTTTGATCCCCGTACTTGGTTCCTTATCCAGGTCATGTCTTTGGTTGGCGGCTTGAGCGTCCGGCTAAGCATGAGGCGTTGTACACGAGAATGCAGGAGAAGCACGGACATATGGCTACAAACAAGAAAGTTACTAGTCGATTTGCGCTGGTTAAGCGTGTGGAAGAGGCTTTATCTTCCATTGAGGATATGCGTGGGGTAGCTTGGTCACACCGTTTCTCGAAGACGTTATTGCCGACTGGGAGCACCATCGCGACGTGTGCGTAGAAAAGGAGTTTAATACTTCGTGGTTTGTCGAAGGCCTTGCCGAGATCCAAAAGTTGAAAGATGCGGCAATCGAAAGCCTTTCCGCCGAGGAGATTGCACGACGGGAGATGGAACTCTAAAAGCTTTCCAAGATGTTGACTATGAAGAGAGCGGCTCTTGAGGACGCAAAGTTGACTTTTTCCAAGAAGAGCGGACTTGTTGGACGATTTTCCTTGAACGTTTTTACGTTAAACTTTCATTTAGGTTCTTTTTTTTTGAAAGACATATTGGATGTCCGGTTCAAAACTTGACCTTTGATAGACAGTGGTAGCTTTTAGGGTATTGGATTATTTAAGGATGAATGGTTTTGGTAATATGACTCGATTATGTTTTGGGAAAAGAATATTTGCTTTTATGAAAGTGTGTTCTAGCAATAGGCACAAGACTCAGTAGCATGACGGTTTTACTAAAAACCTAAAAATAGATTGTATATCTTGCCCAATCTGAATTTACTCACTTCATAGGTTTTGCGAACACGCCCCTCTCTATGTAAAAGGCGGTTTTTGATGGCGGTTTCTTAGTAGCATCGCCCGACAAGTCCCCAATCGCAGTAGCATCTTCGGCGATTTAGTAATATCATCTTCATCAAGTCCCCGGTTTTCTTGTGTAGTTTTTTACAACTAGTAAGCAAGGTCGTCTGGTAGTTGAGTCGGATTGAGTCGCCTTCTCCTACCATCTCGACATCCGGGTCGAAGAACGAGATCGACAATCGATATTGTAGCCGATAGATCAATCCTCCCGTTGTGGTCGCCAATTGTTTATGGGTAAAAATCGTTTCGCCGTTCGATTTCGGTAATTTTGGTGGGTGAGTGAGAAAGCGGTTTCAAACCCTAAACAAATGTCTTGCACATGAGCACTTTATAGGTTCGAGAGATCGATCTGTATAAGTCCGGCCTAAACCAAGAAATGGCCGTTCCAGACTTGCTTCGGTCACAAAGTGGAGGAGAAGGGTTGATTTGGGGAGGGAAGCAAAGAAAGGTGTTGAGGAGAGTAGTATCTCGACTTGTATCGAAAGTGAAAGCTTAGGAAGCTTGCAAGAGATGGAAGCTTTTTGAGAGAGCTTGCAAAGTTGCCTTTACGAGAGTGTAAGTGTAGTATATTTCTCTGACCGAGACTTGTTGTCGGTGGAAATAGGTAAGACCTATTTATACAAGTCGAGATTGAAACGTACCCTGGCCTCATGAAGGAAGAGAGTAAAGGGTGAAATAATGGGAGGAGGTGGTAACCGCATGGTTTAATGGGTGAAAACGTTTTTCACCATTATTTCCTCTTTTATTTGACCGCTTTATTCCTTTCACGCTTTCTTAAAGTGAGCGTAGTGTACGGCGCATCTTTGTGACCGCCAAACCAAAACCCTAAAGAAGCATCCCCAGTTTGTGTTGATATCTCGAGTGTTGGTTGCATCTTGAGTGCAAGTGGCTTTGCTAGTGGCGCGTGTGGCATGTGCCAATGGCATGTGCGGAATGCCTTGGTGGTAGGTTGCATGGTTTGCAAGTTAAGTTACCGGCGTGTGTGTTTGGCATGTGCCAATGGCATGTGCGGAATGCCTTGGTGGTAGGTTGCACGGTTTGCAAGTTAGGCTACCAGCGTGTGTGTTTGGCATGTGCCAATGGCATGTGCGGAATGCCTTGGTGGTAGGTTGCACGGTTTGCAAGTTAGGATACCAGCGTGTGTGTTTGGCATGTGCCAATGGCACGTACGGCCATGTTGACCTAGTTGCAAGTCTTGCAAGCCTAGGGCGCTATATTTGGCGTGTGCCAATGGCATAGCGGCTTGGAATATGGCTTGCGGCACGTGTTGGCATGTGCCAATGGCATGTGCGGCCATGTTGACCTAGTTGCAAGTTTTGCAAGCCTAGGGCGCTATATTTGGCGTGTGCCAATGGCATAGCGACTTGGAATATGGCTTGCGGCACGTATTGGCATGTGCCAATGGCATGTGCGGCCATGTTGACCTAGTTGCAAGTCTTGCAAGCCTAGGGCGCTATATTTGGCGTGTGCCAATGGCATAGCGACTTGGAATATGGCTTGCGGCACGTATTGGCATGTGCCAATGGCATGTGCGGCCATGTTGACCTAGTTGCAAGTCTTGCAAGCCTAGGTCGCTATATTTGGCGTGTGCCAATGGCAGAGCGACTTGGAATATGGCTTGCGGCACGTATTGGCATGTGCCAATGGCATGTGCGGCCATGTTGACCTAGTTGCAAGTCTTGCAAGCCTAGGGCGCTATATTTGGCGTGTGCAAATGGCATAGCGACTTGGAATATGGCTTGCGGCACGTATTGGCATGTGCCAATGGCATGTGCGGCCATGTTGACCTAGTTGCAAGTCTTGCAAGCCTAGGGCGCTATATTTGGCGTGTGCAAATGGCATAGCAACTTGGAATATGGCTTGCGGCACGTATTGGCATGTGCCAATGGCATGTGCGGCCATGTTGACCTAGTTGCAAGTCTTGCAAGCCTAGGGCGCTATATTTGGCGTGTGCAAATGGCATAGCGACTTGGAATATGGCTTGCGACACGTATTGGCATGTGCCAATGGCATGTGCGGCCATGTTGACCTAGTTGCAAGTCTTGCAAGCCTAGGGCGCTATATTTGGCGTGTGCCAATGGCATAGCGACTTGGAATATGGCTTGCGGCACGTATTGGCATGTGCCAATGGCATGTGCGGCCATGTTGACCTAGTTGCAAGTCTTGCAAGCCTAGGGCGCTATATTTGGCGTGTGCCAATGGCATAGCGACTTGGAATATGGCTTGCGGCACGTATTGGCATGTGCCAATGGCATGTGCGGCCATGTTGACCTAGTTGCAAGTCTTGCAAGCCTAGGGCGCTATATTTGGCGTGTGCCAATGGCATAGCGACTTGGAATATGGCTTGCGGCACGTATTGGCATTGGCATGTGCGGCCATGTTGACCTAGTTGCAAGTCTTGCAAGCCTAGGGGCGCTATATTTGGCGTGGGCCAATGGCATAGCGACTTGGAATATGGCTTGCGGCACGTATTGGCATGTGCCAATGGCATGTGCGGCCATGTTGACCTAGTTGCAAGTCTTGCAAGCCTAGGGCGCTATATTTGGCGTGTGCCATTGGCATAGCGGCTTGGAGATTTGGCATTGTTGCCATGGTGTGCAGTATGCGACTTGGTTTGGCATTGTTGCCAATGATGCGCAGAGTGCGGCTTGGTTTGGCATGGTTGCCATGGTGCGCAGAGTGCGGCTTGGTTTGGCATGGTTGCCATGGTGCGCGAGTGCGGCTTGGTTTGGCATGGTTGCCATGGTGCGCGAGTGCGGCTTGGTTTGGCATGGTTGCCATGGTGCGCGAGTGCGGCTTGGTTTGGCATTGTTGTCAATGATGCGCGAGTGCGGCTTGGTTTGGCATGGTTGCCATGGTGTGCGAGTGCGGCTTGGTTTGGCATGGTTGCCATGGTGCGCAGAGTGCGGCTTGGTTTGGCATGGTTGCCATGATGCGCGAGTGCGGCTTGGTTTGGCATGGTTGCCATGGTGCGCGAGTGCGGCTTGGTTTGGCATTGTTGCCATGATGCGCGAGTGCGGCTTGGTTTGGCATTCTTTGCCATGGTGCGCGAGTGCGGCTTGGTTTGGCATTGCTTCCATGGTGCGCGAGTGCGGCTTGGTTTGGCATTCTTTGCCATGGTGCGCAGAGTGCGGCTTGGTTTGGCATTCTTTGCCATGGTGCGTAGAGTGCGGCTTGGTTTTGGAATTAGGGTTACGTATTTGAAAACCCTAATCTGGTATTTTGAAGAAAAAAATACCCCTATTAATTATTTACACCTGAGTTAAATGCTCTTAGTTAATGTGTTGTGGGTAACACTAGGTCATGGGGTTTTACGATTTTACCCCTTGTCTAAAAACCACCATCAACAGGTAGTTGTTGGTGTACTGCAAAGACTGTGTTGGGGTAGAGGTTTATCATATGGGATGTCACTTTCGTATCCATGCTTTATGGACACCATCAGATTTGAGATATTCACGTGAGTTTGATGATAATAAATCCAAGTGAGGACAAACCCAATAATACATTGTTGGCTTCCCTGAAGTAGAGGAGGGTGGTAAGGCCTGGCGTAGTTTGTGGTGGGTGGATATTTAATGGGTTTGTCTTTTGTTTCATAGACATAGGTATGGTAGTACAAACTTCCAAACATAATAACGGTAGAAAAGATGTAGAATGGGGAGTAAAGATGGGAATGGGGGAAAAAGTAATGTTGTAGTTGATGGATTTGAAGGTATTGTTGTGGTTCAATAGGTGGCATATATATGGTTTTAGATCTAGTAACCCATCTTGCAGACATGCCCCAAACCGCAATGGTGCCTCTCGACTGGTGCTGCATTCTTCTAGTCTGCATAAAACACAAAATTTTAATTAGACCCCAAAATACTTTGTAAGAGTTAGATGACCTACCAATGCACCACTTGAAGGCAGTTCCGTTGGAATTTATGGGTAATAAAGGGGTTAGGTGTTGAAAATAGGGGTTTATATGGTAATTATGATGAGGAAGTTGGATGGAGTACGCATGGCTTTGAAGAGGCGTGAGTAACCAAGCTACGGGACTGATTACCAAAGGCCATAAATGACAGTTAATGAATGCATTTTTGCCTTTAAAAGGATGGTTTTGGATGAGATTAGCATAACCATTAGCAATTTTACCAGAAGAATGAAAAATTAGATATAGGATCTCTAAGTATGGCAAGTTCCAGTAACCCCATTCCGGCTGATGCTGCAACTTCTGATCAATACCAATTAGCCAAAACTCAAGATTTGTCACTTCCGATGGATGAGTTAATGAGATTGAGGGATGAAGTTCAAAGTGAGATAAACAGGCGTGCAAGTGAGGAGGCACAACGATAGAGAGAAGAGGATGAAAAGAAGAGAAAAGAAGAAGAAGAAACTGAGTCACTTTATTGTGCATGGTTACCACATCATTTTGCACGAGTTGATCGGAAGGAAGAGGAGCGATCTGAAAGGTATCAGAAAGGTCCGAAGTATGGCAGTGCGACTGAAAGTGACTCTGGGGGAGGATCTGATGCAGGATTTGAGTACCCATTATATGAGATAAATACCAGTGAGGATGATTATGGTGCTTCTGAAGATAAGAGAAATATGGAGAAATATCTTGATTGGAAGCTACGAAGGAGTTTTGAGATTGAGAGAGTCAATCCCAAGATATTTGCTGATAGGGTGTAGAATACATCCTATTTACTATCTATTGTTTATGCTTTCTTTGCTATTTCTCTTGTAAATTATGTATTTTACGCTTGTTTTGAGTTTTATAGCTACTTTGGAGTCGCACGGAGGAAAAGAAGAAGAAATCACCCAATTTGAGCCAAAAGGGCAAAAAGGTCATTTTACAGGCAATTGATATATGGAGCCCAGTTGAGGTTAAGGGGCAACCCAATTTGGAGGAGTACTAAAGCCAGGCCCAGTCAAGGCTAAGGGGGTTGTCATCAGGGTACCCCTTATCATTTATCAGAGGGTGTAATTATCTCTGGGGTGTCCCCTAGCCTATGCAGTAGGGTAACGTTATCCTATCCGACTCAATCTTACCCTAACATCGAGAGAGTATCTCTCAGTTGTTCAAAAACTCCTGAAATTGAGATAGAGGCGCGGCCATAAGCGAATTCGGTGAAATTGAGAAATCGAGAAATTGAGAGAAGCGAGAGATTGCTCACGGTCGGGAGAAATAGAGTTGAAGCTCGGGAGATGGAGGTAGCTGATGAGATTAGGGTTCGTTTGAGCAAGATGAACTGATGGTGAGATTCTCAGAGGAGAAATTCCAGCTGGTGTTGTTGAAATCGAGTAGAAGATGAAATTTTGTGTCGTCATTGCTCACAGATCGAGATTAAGAATGGGTTAGCTTGATTCGATTTTGTCTTGATTCGGTTGGAGAAGAACAAGTGTTACATGGATCGAGAATCAGGCGAAAGAAGATAGGGTATGGAACTGAAATAGAGAAATTGGGAGAAGAGATAGAGACCTCGAGATGGAGAGAAGAAGTGGTTATTTGTTGTTAGATGGGTTTTGAGCTATTGTCAGTCGAACTCGGTGAATGAGAAGAGATTGATTGAAGATGGGTTCTTGGGGTCATTTGTTGAGAAGAGAGCAGATGGGTTCGATTTGAGACTTCAGAGAATTGAAGAAGTTGAAAATACAGGGAGGAGTTTGATGTTGTTAACGGACCGAGATCGAGAAGGAATTGTTGCTGCCAATTCCATTTAACAAAGTTGGATTACGAGACGAGTTGCTGCAGTTTGATCGAATGAAATCGCAGGTAAGATCAATAATGGGTCAGTCTGGTTCGATTATTGTTGAGGGCTGTAGCTGAGAAGAACTCAGAGATGAATCGAGTTGAAACCGAGAAGAGACGATGATGTTCGATCTGTAAAGCAGGGAGGTGATGCTGCTGAGTAACGATGTGTGTTTAGATTGAAGCTATGTTGCAGGAATGGAAGCTGTTTGAAGCAGCAATTGAAGTGATGAAACAATAGATGTATGTTAGGAAATTCTTAACAGGGAATGAAGCTAAAATCGGCCTGAAATTGGCCTGAGATATGCCCAGAAAACAAACGGAACTCTGTCGGATTTTATACCCGACTGAGTTAACTACGCATCTCGGCCGATGCGCCCGATTCAACCCAACCCAGTTAGATTATTCGGTGAGTTATCGTTGACCGGAGAGCTGACTCGGTGTCGACTTCTCTACCCCCTTGACTCCGTGACTAACGGAGACCGTTATCTGATCGTTATCTCGACGGCATCGTAACGAGAATATTCCTCCAGTGACGGTGAAATTTTGGTGGCCGACGGTGACTTTTCCTATGGGATTCCGGCCATAATACCGCTTTTCCGTGACCAAAATTCCAGAATTTTCTGTGGACTTCTCTCATGGGTGTGAAGACTTGGACTAGGAATTGGATGGAGAATTTGGCTCAAATTTGGAAAGAGAAGATGAAGAGTTGAGAAAGGCTTGGATTTGGAAATTGAATTGCTAAAGAAAAAGGATTCTATTCCTTGGAAGATTTGGAGAATATTGAAGCCTATAAATAGAGAAGTTTTCTACATCTTTTACACACCTCTCTACACACACAACAATTCTCTCTTCTTTATTCTTTGTGTGAACTCCTTAACATGAGTAGCTAATTTTATTATTGATTGAGGATGAATTCCTAGTTCTTAATATATGATTTGAGTTTTGTTTCAATTCTATCTTGAGGTTTTTCACATGATTATCGTTTGTTTTTACTAATAGGAATGTTTATGCATTCATGATTGATTGATAGATTGTTTAGAGTGCACGCTAAATTGATTTGTTAATTCAACCTAAAGCTAGTGAAAGTTAGGGGGATAAGTAATCGTTTCTTGACTCTTTACATAAGTAGCAAACACGATACCTTGCGGAGGGATTCCGTGGAGCAATTGTGTGTGAAAACAACGTTAGCAAGTAGACCTTGATCTAAGAGTCTAACTACTAATATTGACCTAATAAGTTCATAAATCTTAATGCGTTTATTTAAATTACATCTTGAGTGATCTACTTCTAGGTGGTTTGGTAAATAGAATCCGGTAGTCGAGAACTTCCGTATCCGGTGATACAAGGGATTTAGGGGTTTAGCACTGATCTAGCTGCTTTACCTACGATTGGTGATAATCTGTGACTAATAAAAAGTAGAAAAGAACATAACTTTAATCATTGTTTTGCAACAAAGAAGGATTCCTTAATCTTATCTCTCTTATTGCTTTCAACTTTATCTTTTAATTGCTTTGTTTATTTTCTTTTGCTTTTTACACCCTCTTTCGTGACAATTTTTACAACTAGAATCTCTTGCTCCTCGTGGGAACGAACTTGACTTCCATTATATTATTTTTAATTGAGTGGAAATATTAATTAATTTGATTGCACCTACTACACGCATCATTTGCCAGAACCATGCATGAAGGAGAACCCAGGGTTGAGAAGAGAGATCCTGTGATAATTCACCCTCGAGTTGCTCATTCCAGTGATTCTGATGAGGATCTCCCTGAAGCGTCCAGTGATGAAGAGGATGATGAAGATTCGTCATCAGGAGATAGTGATACATCCCATGCTTCGTCAGGTAGCAGCTGCAGTGAACGATATGAGGAGGATGAGGAGGACTGGAGTTACGATGAAGAGGACTATTAAAGTTCTCTTTTGGGGTATAGAGGGAGGCCAAGCTTTCATACTTTGCAAAAAGTTTGATTATGATTAACAAGTTTTTTCCGAGATGGCTGCCTCTATGCTTACTCCTTGTCTTCTGAATTTTGCTGGTGATGTTGGTAAACAGTTTTCTGGTTGTGCTTTCTTTTCGGCCAGATTTGGTAAGTAAAGTTTTTGTTTCTTTTTGTGGGTTACAGGTAATGATGTTGTTATTTGTGAAGTTGATGATGGTAGAAATATGTTTGTTTTGATCGGTGATGTCTTGGTACTGGGATATTTGGTTGTAAATTGGGTAATGGGTATCAAATTGTAGGTATGTAAGAAAGACAGACGGGGTTGGGATATGTTTGAAGTTGTATTTAGTACTTTGAATGGTAGTGATGATGATTTTAGTTTTCTGAAAAAGTTTACTTTTGAAACTTGTAATGGAGATGCACCAATTAGTAAGAAGAACAATGAAGAACCTTAGTAAATTGTTAATGATTGAGCAGTAGTTCCTAGAATTGCTATAAAAATCACTAATTAATTTGCATCTGAAGTTCTTAAGAGAATCTGACGTCACGGTGACAGATCAGAGCTCCTTAGATGGTTGCATGTTAATTGTGTGATTTGTACCAACAATTTTATTGCTCTGTCAACGCTACAGTGAGTCTTTCTAGGTCTTTGGTTGCACCTAGCACCTTCACTTTTTTTTTTCATTTGCTATAACAGTAACTTGGATATCACATAGCTCATAAGCAAAGGAATTGCTGGTTTAATATTCAAGTTTAAGCATTTTTGTACTCCCCGTTGGAAACTATATCTTCTTCATCTCTATACATTTTTTTCATTATTAAATTTAATTTTTTATGTATGTGAACCAATTACCATAAAAAATAAATTAAAAAGTGAAAAGGTACTGTTTAATATTATTTTTTTATTTTTTATATTCAAACCCCTTTTATGATCTAATATGGATGTACCAGAAAAATATTGGCACAACTTATTTCGATGCTTTACCTACAGAAATGCAGTGTGTTTTAGTTTAACGCGGAAAATTGATGCAATAAACCGATGCTTTGTATTTCTTCAGTAGAGAAAAACACGATTGAGCTTCAAAGTCTGAGAAACAAGTGCAAAACCCCAGAAGCTAGTTGAAATAGATTTCATAATTGTCTGATATGATATAACACCAAATTCAAATGACTATACATTACAAAAGAAGGCATCGTAACTCAAATTTAATCAGCATGACCTCCAATTTTGCTTACCGAACATAGTTCAAAATTTCCCTTTCCCATATGTCGTAAAAAAAAATGCAGGAGATGCAGAATCATTACTGTACTATGCACCCATATTCAGCATTGTTTACCCCTCATGTTGACAATTGCTCATAAATCTATTCAAAGATTGTACTATACGTGGAATGGAACCCGAATCACCACATTTAGCACAGAAGCTAAGATATTTGATACCAAAGTTTAACAGTAGAAAGCCTCTATTTTTGTGGAACAAATGAAGTAAAATTTAACTAGTACAGCAACCAAGTGAAGTTTAACTAGTACAACAACCAAGTGAAATTTAACTAGTACAGCAACCCAGGTATTTTCAAGCTGAAATTGGATTTTCATAGTTTTGCACTTATTAAAAATTAATCAGATAAGAAATACAGAATTCACCAAGTCAGTACTTGAGTTGTCAACAGGTAAGGAAGACGTCATCGGACTCATTTTACCTTTGCTATGCAATATCGAACACAAATGATAATTCAGTTCCGAAGATACAAAAATACACAACAAATAAAGCCAACATAATACGCTGAATATAGTTCTATTGCATGAAAATGACAATGTCTTACTCAAAAGTGCAGAAGGTTTTAAAGCAAGAGATATGATTTTCAAATACTTGGTAGTTCCTAAAAACAAGCTCTAAAACATTAGAAAAAAAAGAAAAGAAAAAATTCAAAAGACAACTAACTTCCACATTACACTACTTGAAATTATACACCAATTTCCTTACACATCTGCTGCCAGCTATATCTTAATCTTTGTCTGGATCATAATCATCAACATCCATGCCTTTCACTATCTTCTTAGTCTTCTCTCCAAGAGCTTTCAATGAAACAATGCTATTGATGTGCGGTATTGACTCAATCAAGATATAAGTTAATGGTTCGGATAGCATATATGTGTTAAGATCCTCAAGTTTTTTGAATTCTCTGGTTTGGGGATCATAAGACATGAGAGTCTCATAATTGGACCGCAGCAGAAGTTTACCACTCAATGTCAGGGAAATAGGCCAATAGACATCCATAAACTCATCTGACTGACATGATATGCTAAACATATTTGCCCATTCACTGTTATCCTTCTTGAATGACCATATGTCAAGACTTTTACCATCACGGGAATTAACAACACACAAATATTCTCCCAAAACTTGCAGCGTATAAATTTTTTTCTCACCAGGGCGAAA
Source organism: Papaver armeniacum (assembly GCA_023531295.1). Lineage (NCBI taxonomy): Eukaryota > Viridiplantae > Streptophyta > Magnoliopsida > Ranunculales > Papaveraceae > Papaver > Papaver armeniacum. Next base: position 54,822 of record JAJJWW010009466.1, read on the forward strand.
ACAAGGTGGTGATGGGAGCAAACTAAACCTATCATCTGCTAAATCGAAGGAAACAACATTCCACGCTTCATCCAGCCAATGCAAAGCACCATCCGCAAGTATGCCCCGAGATGGAATGTAAATCTCACTTTTATTGAATGAACAAGGATCACAACTTGCAAGAGCGGTGCGTGATCTATTGAAACGCTGCAATGAGTAAGGACTTTCTCCTATGTCTCTCCACCCACTTCCACTACCAAGCGTATAAACCTGAACTTGACCCTTAGGTTGCTCTAAGCTCCGCGGTGGCGGGTCAGCATAATAGATCCTAACAACTTTATATTCATTAGTGACAGGATTGTAACCAAACCCACTCACAATAATGCCATCCAGATAAGTTGTTTTCTTAAACTCAACATTTTTCTTGTTTCTTGCCATCACTGAGAATCTTGGAAGAGTAATTTGTTCTCCAATGCAGGGATTACAGATGTAGATAGGATCATCGATATGGTGTGTGAAAGGTACAGAGAAACAAACTAAACCGTTACAAGACCCAACCATTGCATTTGTACCAAAACGCTTTCTAATGTGAGGATGATTAACAGTTCTAACATGCATACATAAATTTTCTCGATTCTCATCATAATCTCCAAAATAAAGTCTACTTTTTTCCTCTATAGTTGAGAACATAAAACTGACCTTAGAATCAGAATGACCACCATCAAGTTGTTGCCGGCAAAAGTGAACCTGAGCAAAAGAAGGGTTTCGAATAGCTTTACACCATGATTTAGAGACCAATTTGGAATCTAAGACTGAATCGAAAGGCAATCTGGAGAGTATGTCTAAACTGATTTCATTTGGGATAGGATTCATGATCGAATTGGTTTCAGCATCATCTACTTTTCTCTTTCTTCCTCTTGTTTTCTTCATTTCTCTGAACTGAAAGTTTGAAACCCTAACTTTATCTTTCTGATTCAGTTTCCTCTGCTTAGTATTTCTAGGAAAAATTCAGGAGAATTCAAAATCTCCTCCCGCCACAAAAAGATGTTTTCCCTCCAAAGAATCCCGCCAAAAATTACCCCCCTCCCAAATCTTGTGTTTTGCGGCCTCGAAATCCCGGTCGTCAATCTTTAAAGTATGCGAAGTGTGCCAGTCAGAGAATTATATATCAAGGCACGAATTAGAAGTGACCCCATTTGGCAGGGCAGCATGGGTGAAAATGATTCACAAATTTCTTGTACCGGTGAGAGTGAGATACAACTTGACTAGAGTAAGCATTTCGACCAACAACCACATGAGCCAAAAGACTTTTATCCAATTTTTTTGCTTAAAACACACGATGGCATTAACAAAGAAAGGAATTACAAACATCCAACAGGTACTCTTTCCTCGACAAAGTGTTCAAAAAGGGAGGAAAAGGAGACCAAAGACCCTTAAGACTATCACTCCTAGATCGACGTGCAAGTCGATCCGCTAGACGATTGTTCAGATGCTTAACATACACAATTTTAAAAGAAAAAGATTTGAATAAAGAACTCTGACATTGTTCTAAAAGATCCTCGTTCCGCCATTCTATATTACAGCTGGCTCCATTAACAAAATGCACCAATTGGAGACAGTCACTAACAAAGACAACTTTGGAGAGATTCATCTCTTCTGCCCAAGAGATTTCCAAAATTAGAACAACAGCTTCAGCACCTACTGCATCTGAAATCAATCCAAAGTCAGCTCTCGAACTTCTTACATTTTCTGCACAGTCACACCAGATGACACCCAAACCCATGTTAAACTTTTTAAATGAGCCATCAACGAACATGAAATGATCCACCTCCGAAGAAAGGATCTTGTTATCACTAAAATGAACATAAGAACTACATTGAGGAGCAATATAAGAGTTAATCATTCTCTTAGTATTAATAATAACTCGAGGAAAGTCAATCGAAATATGTTTGAAGAGAACATCACATCTCAACTTCCAAATACACCACATTACAATAGCGCCAATAGAAGGCCATGAAACTTTATAAGGAGAGGCAGAAAGATCAGAACTATGCCAATACATAAACAAATCATCAATCCATTCCAAATCAGTAGAGATAAGATATTGCAGAGACATGCCAAACCAAATATGAGCAGCAACTGGACATTCTATAAAAAGATGCATAACAGATTCTTCATGATTATGACAAAGGGGACACAAAACATCCACATTGTGATTATACAAATGAATCAAGGTATTCACAGGTAACATGTAAGCAAATATTTTCCACAGAAAAAACTTGATCTTTGGTAAACAATCAATATCCCAGACTTTCCTCCAAAAACACGACTCATCAGAAGAAGCTATATCATTCACAAAGACCTTATAAGCAGATTTAACTGTAAAATTACCCCTTTTTGTATGTGCCCACATTATAGAATCATTTTGAATATGGTTAATCTAATAGTTCTAATCCTAATAACTATCTCTTGAGAGAACATGGTATACAGCAGATTCAAATCCCAATGATTAGTATGAGAGTCAATAAGATCACTCACTAAAGTGTAATTGGTTCGACTCGGATGAGAAGAATAAGGGGGAATATCCATACCTGGGATCCAAACTGCATTCCACATGTTGATAGAAGTACCATTACCAATTTTAATAACAGAGTTAGCCTTAATGAATTTAAGACCATTAATAATACCTTTCCAAATCCAGGAAGAAGAATCATCCGCCTTATCAATTTCCAGCAAATTTTGATTGGGAAAATATTTATCCTTAAGAAAGGAGGACAATAATAAACTCGGATTTTTCAAAATTCTCCATCCAAGCTTACAAATGAAGACTCTATTAGTGGCATGAGTATTTCTAATACCTAAACCACCCGACAGTTTAGATTTACCTAGATCACCCCAAGAGCGAAAATAGGCAGCATGCTTAGGATTTCTTTTAGACCACCAAAAGGTTCTCCGAATGGTATCAATTTTAGAAGTAACAGTCTTAGGCAGGGGAAAACAAGCCATATGATAAATTGCTAAAGAAGATAACACATGCTTAGTGACAACAGTTCTACCAGCAATATTGAGATTAGTCTTCTTAGTGGAATTTAATCTGGAATAAAAGCTTTCAATGAGAAAGTTGAAAGATTTTGTCTTACCTTTGCCTATAAACAACGGAGTACCTAGATATTTTTCAGCACTACTGAGAAACTTCATTCTAAGAGTTTTAGATAAGATTTTGATATGACGATGGTGCATTTTTCACTGGTAATGAAACCCGATTAATCAAAATTAATCGCCTGACCTGAAGCTTTAGCAAACACATTAATAATCTTAATTATATTTCTAGCATAAGTAACAGAAGCTCTAGCAAACATCATACAATCATCAACGAAAAATAAGTGAGAAATAGAAGGACTATTTTTCTTAAATTTGAAACCCTATATCACATTTTGCTCTTCAGCTTTCAACAACAGTTGGGAAAGAACTTCCATACATAGAATAAAGATATAGGGTGAAAGACAATCACCCTGTCTAATACCCCTAGAAGGGAGAAAAGTCTCTCCCGGCGAACCATTAACCAAAACAGAATAGGAAACCGTACTAATACACTGATATATCATTTGACACCAAGCTTCTGAGAACCCAAGTTTCTTAAAGACAGCAATAATAAAAGACCATTCAAGCCAACCGAAAGCTTTTGGAAGGTCCAACTTAATAGCAATATGACCATTTTTGGCATTTTTATTTTTCCTTTTAAAAGCATGAAGAATTTCATGGGTAATGATGATATTATCATGAATCTGCCAGGGAACAAAAATACATGGACTTTTATCCAATTGAATACCGAAAATTCTACACATGGAATTGCACCAATACTTGTTCAGAAAAAAAAAACACCAAAAACAGATAGAAAATAAATCTCTGACCAGGGAACAAAAATACACACCATAAATCAAAATCATCAACCACGAGTCTGTAGTTTTTTTTCTCTTCTCTCCTCTCTATCACTCTGCTAACAGGAGGAAAAAAAACTTACATCCGGTAAAATCTTCTTGCTCAGATCTAGTCCGTTTAGGGATGGATCTGAGCAGGCTCTTTCAATCTTTATTGTTTCACGACTTAGATTTAGGTTTTGTATTAGTTTTATTATGTTTTCTTATCTACACCATGATGATGGTTTTGTCTTCTCTTCTATAGAGATTTATCTTGGCTTTAATGGTTATTCTTGGTTGCTTTATTGGGTTTATAGATCACTAGCAAAGCTCTCCAACGACGAAATCATCATCTTTGTTTTCTTCGGCGATAGAATCTTCACCGGAATCTTCATCCTTGAATTATATGGCGATGGAAACTTCATCAACATTGTTTTTGATGACGGAAGCTTCATGACTAGGTTCAACGGATTTGAGCAAATCAGTCCTACTTTGGGAGCACATCTTTCTAAGAAGAAAAACAATTTTAATGGTTGGAAGTTAATTTTTGAGAAAAACCATCACTCCTCCGATTTATTCGGTTCTCATTCATACTTGTATTTGGTCTACACCGATAATCCTTCTCTTTCTCTTGTCGGATTTCTCACATTTGTACTTTTACGATATGCTTCTTTGTATTTTTTTACTTTCGATCTTAAACCCATTGTATCCTTGAATTTCTATCAATGAAAAGGTACTTTGTTATAAAAAAAAAAAAAAAACACCAATTACTCATTGATATGACTCGTATGAGTTATACTTGTACACGTGGGAAAGTTAAGGAATGATTTTTTGTCGAGTTTATTAGACAAGAATATCTTCACATAATCCTCGTATGAAATTGTTCGGAACAAGGCAGGTGTCTCTGGTGTGATCATGCTAAATCAAACCACAACTTTTTTTTAATTGTGATGATATTCTAGCAAATTAAATCATGTTAAACAAGTTTTTTAAGAGTTGTCCGTTTTCCCTTATTATTTATAGTTGTACACAATTCTCTTGCTTTTGGTTTAGATATCTCTAATTTTCTTTTGTTTACCACTTTCAAAGATTGTTACAGGACTTAGCGGGTCTAAACAAGTTGAGATAGGTAAGCCCCATAGGAGTTTGATCATTCTTTCTTATTTTTCATTTCTTTTGTATTTAAAAGTCACTAACACTATATACCGAGATAGCTTACTTAAAATAGGTACAAAGTTGTAACATGAATTATAGTGCTGAAAATACATGTAGTCTTTGAGTAGACGGAGATTTTCTTTTCTCTCTCTTTCTCCCTGCCAAAACCGTTTTTCCCAAAAACTAATCCTATTTTTTTTCTTCATATTCTTCATCCTAAACCTAGATTTACTTGGGTTTAGATATGGATTTCACATCTTCCGATCAAATCTAGATTGTTTTATTCACTAGATCATGTTTAAATAAATAAAATCACACTTGTTTGCAAAATCAGGATCTTGTATTCTTTATTCCTTTATGTTTCCAATAAATATTATCTCTATGAAAATTCTTTGTCATATGATGTTTCGGTTCGCTACTACAACAATTTATTATTGCCCTTTGGTTTTTCTAGTGGGGTCTGATGATATATTCAAGTACACTTTCAAAGATGACCAATTCTGGCGTGACGATGATCAAGATTCTTACAAAGTTGATCAATGGCTACTGGAATAGGTTGTAATGATGACATTTGGAGCAGATCATTCCCTTTATGAAGGATTATACCTTAATGAAGAATAAGTTTTTAAATGGTTGAAGTCTAATGAGAAGACTATTGTTTGGATTACATCGTTTATCTTTTTGATCAACTATTTTGTAAAATTCTTGTATTTTAGAAATTGGGACACATTTTATTTTGTATTTTTTTATGTTGTATCATTATGATGTACTCGAAATTATCATGTTATCAGGATTCCAATCGGTGGAATGGTGATTCTCCACTACTATGTATCCCTTCAAACCTCAATTTTAATGAGTTAATTAAATAAATTATGGGTTTCAAGTTTGAAACCCATTTTTCCTTCAAAAAAAATAATTAAAAAAAAAACATGAATACATTATCAAAAGCTGCACTTAATAACGAACGAGCTCGACTCAAATAGGAAAAATGCTAAATTATGTTGTATACTTTATTATATATCTTTGTTGCTCCACGGGGAGGAAATGAAATTAGTGTTGCACTGAAATAATGTGATGCATGGTCCTTAAGTGCTTTATTATTCCTAATTTGTGATATTGAGCATGGCCCTTCACTATTGTGTGGTTTGTGGTACTGATCAACTGGTTATGGGATGTTTATTTTTGATTATCCAGGTTGGGGAAATATTAACAGTGATGGTGATGGGTGCTCTACAAGAGGATGTTATATATAATTATATATGGCTCAGTGGTACAAAATGATGCTACAAAAAGCTAAAGCTTAGGTAATTATTTCCCAACATTTTTGTAGTTAACTGTTTTTCAATTTACGCATTTTACTGCAGTTTCCTTTGTGGTACGTAATTTCCTTCTTCCTTAGAAATTCTAAAACCTTTAGTTAATGGGGATTTTAAGCAGGAAATAGGTATAATAAGGATCTTGGATGTTTGAAACTGAAGACTCAAGATGGTTGCTTATATGATTAACCATGATTCATGATATCTGACGGCTTGAGGCAGTATTTCAGAAAATTATTGAAAATGTGGGGGTACAACAACCACACCCAACAATTCGTTTGGCAACCTGAGAGGACTTGCTCCAATATACTTTCTAGAGAATCAACTAGACAGTCAGACTCAATCTAGAGAAAAGTATATACAAGAGTTTATATCTCTATCTCTCAATTCAATCTGCAATCAACAAATAGAAATTAGGGAGCCCGATTGAATATAAGAGAAGTAACTTGAACGGTACCAAAGACCAATGTTCAAGGATCAATCAACTTCAATCAACAACCAAAGTTTGGATTTCCTAATTGATCGATACAATGCACAACCCGTGATATTTAAATTATATAACAAAATATAATACGGGAAAGAAATAACACAAATACCAGAATTTTGTTAACGAGAAAAACCGCAAAAGAAGAAAAACCCTGGGTCCTAGTCCAGTTTTGAACACCACACTGTATTAAGCCGCTACAGACACTAGCCTACTACCAATGAACTTCTGAATGGATTTTAGTTGAACCCTAATCAATCTCACACTGATTCAAGGTACAGTTGCATTCCTTACGTCTCTGATCCCAGCAGGATACTACGCACTTGCTTCCCTTAGCCGATCTCACCCATAACCAAGAGTTGCTACGACCCAAAGTCGAAGACTTGATAAACAAATCTGTCTCACACGGAAAAGTCTATTGGAATTGATAAATCTATCTTCCACATAAATACCTATGAGCTTTTGTTCCGTCTTTTGATAAATCAAGGTGAACAAGAACCAATTGGTAAACGGGTCTTATATTCCCAAAGAACAACCTAGTATTATCAATTACCTCACAATAATCTTAATCGACTAGCGAAACAAGATATTATGGAATCACAAACGATGAGACGAAGGTGTTTATGATTACTTTTATATTTTGTCTATCAGAGAAACTAATATCGAGCCAATTTTATAATTGTACTCAACACGATAGAAACAACAAGATTAGATCACACAACTACAGAGAAAATAGTTGGGTTTGGCTTCACAATCCCAATGAAGTTTTTAAGTCGTTAACCTACAAGGTCTCGTGAGAAACCTAAGGTTAAAGGATAATCGACTCTAGCTATGCAACTAGTAACACACAGAAGTATGGGGATTAGGTTTCAGAGTTGCTAGAGTTCTCCTTTATATAGTATTCAAATCAGGGTTTGCAATCTAAGTTATCTTGGTAAAAAAAGCATTCAATATTCACCGTTAGATGAAAAACCTGATTCAACCAAGCTAATATCTTTCAACCGTTAGATCGAACTTAGATTGTTACACACAAATGAAATGTAACCTCATTTAGGTTTATATAACCGTACCTAAACGTGTACACCATGTTGGTTCAATAATAGTTAACCGAAGTTAGCCATATGATCACTCTCTTATCAACCTTTTTCATCTTAACCATAACTATCTGAAATGACTCAAATGAGACTAGTTAAAGAGTTGTTCAATTGCTATATTCTCATAGACGTATACAAAAACACAATTGAAGCAAAATCGGTTTGATTCACTCAAATGAATTCATGAACATTATAGCCACGGTTTGCAAAGATTGCATTCCTTATTATATAAATGTTTATGTTCATGTACATAACCGATTTTAGAACTTTAACCTTCAAGTATGCATACGGGTACGCATACTTGAAATCCCAGACCAAAATTGCTTTTCGCCAGTATGCAAACGGGTACGCGAACTTCCAATCCCAACAGAAATTCTCGGACATGAACCTCACGCCAGTACGCGAATGGGTACGCATACTTAGGTTCCCGGATTTCTCAAGCCAACAGGTACGCGTACGGGTACGCATTCTATGGTTCCCGGACATGGATTACATATGTGCAAGAGTACACAACATGACATATCCAATAATAGTTAAGTGTTCCAAACTCTTATCTCAATCATTGAAACTTTCTTAGAGGATGACAATAGCCGTTTTCACACACTATTAACATCAAAACAATTTTCAAGTTATTGAAATAATCATAACGAAACATTCCAAGTCTACACCAAATGATTGTATCACACAAACCATATAAGATGTTACTCGGCAATTTTCACATGATCATCTTTTGACTTGCGTCAAGAATATAAGATGAACTTGGTCGAAGCGAAAGCTTGCCAACACATATTCCGAGAAATATGTAAGTGGGTTAAACTCATCTCGAAATCTCAAATGTGTATAATAGAAACTATATCGTAACACGACTTATGTCTCAATATAGAAGATAGAGTAGAAATAGACTTTCCAAGTGATAGATAAGTTTCAGTCTCCACATACCTTTTGTTGATGAAGTTCCACAAGCTCTCCTTAGTAGTTCTTCGTCTTCAAATGATGAACGTCGTGAAGTCTAAGGCTCAACTACACAATCTATGTCCTAGTCCGAGACATCTATAATTAGACTAGAAACCAAGACTTATAGTTTTGATCACTAATATTGACAAACATGATTGAGATAGCAACGCATGCGAGTTCGACCGAGCAGTGCTCTAACAATTATAATTTCATAATTTACTCAACCATTTAGTGGATGTGCCAAATTACCCTCACTGTGAGGTTGAGCCACTCTCTGCCCCGATGATAAGACCTCTCTAAATCAATATACATAAGACTATGTTATGATCCTTGGGACATTCTTGGTCCATGACTAATTTTTATATCCTAGAAGAATGCCTTTTGTAGTAGCAGGAAATCCCACACTACACCCCTTACTCAATTTTGCTTAATTAATCCATTGAAAGATGTAAGATCAAGAATATTTATTGATTGAGTCCATGAAATGTTTACACAGGAAAATAGAATTACACTTAGAAATTAAAGCACTATTAAACTTTCTCTCTCCTATTGACTTGCTTAACAATTCCAAAGAGATCTCTCCTTTAACAGACTCATTTAGCCCTTTATATAGGGTAATACATAGTGGATGACAGCTAAGCTACCCTTTATTTTCGGGAATGTCTCGCGAAGTGTCGCAAATGCAGAAATATTCATTCTCGCGACACTTCTTAGCCTTCGCCAGATTTCATGTCTTCCAATTGTTTTGCTCGTCGTTATTCATCGCGTCGTTTATTTTAGCTCCCTGCGACTCCCTCGCGACACCGTCGTTTATTAATCTCGCAAACCTTGTACGCTGCGATATTATGATCCTACATCTTGCCTCTTTTTCCTTGAAGACTGCTTGAAGAGCGATCTTTAAGGAAAAATCTGTCGTTTGTAGTAATCTTTGATCTTTGTTGATGAAGGAACGAGCGGAAGAATACTGGACTTGAAAAGTACGTACTTGCCTCTATTCTTTTGCGAAGTTCCGAAGCTTCTTTGTAATATATATACGAAGTGTCATTTCTTGCCTCATGAATTACAGAAAATAATCAATTTCGCAAGCTCTTCTCGCCTATTAGGAAATACGTTGTATATTTGGATTCTACTAAAGTTCTTTTTGTCAGGTTTCCTTGGATTTAGTAGTGACCGTTTACACGTGTCTATATTTTCCTTTTTAGGTGCATTTAATGTTATCGGTCATAACATTTTTTCTCATCTATTTATAGGAGCATCCCCTGTGAAGAATTTTCCTTTTCCTCTTCATCTTCTTCATCGTCTGCAAGTGTTCTTCTTCTTCATCGTTCTGCAAGTGTTTGCCTATTGTTGCCTCTTACCGTCTTCTTCACCACTTTAGCTATTCCCTACCAGTTGTTACTCTCATGGCGTCCAGGTTTGTTAATTTTGCCATAGCTGGCTGATTTTGTGGTTGATTAAATTTGAGGTTAGCTTTTCTTGTTGAAATCACACTGGTATGATTAACTTTGTAGTTCTCTTTCTGCCATTGTTGTTTAGCAAGAACCAACCCAGAACTAAATTTACCGTGAAGGACCCTCTTCTTTCTTTGGGCTCGCCATCGAAATCTACTTCGCAACAAGAATCCCTCACGCAACCAAAGCCCTCTTCGCGAGCAAAATCTATGGCTACAAAAAGACAGTCTGCGAGTGACAAGGTATTTAAGAAACATTTGTATTCTATTAACAATACATTGTTGCCTCTATTTCTTATTTAATTTGTCATTCGCAGGATGATAAAACTACTGGTCATACTCCCAAAGGCTTCGCTACTCTAAACTGTTACCCCAGACGTTCCATTTCCTTCATTCACGTCTTCGTCTCCTGTGCGAAATCTTCGCAAGATAATTTGTGCCTCTTTCCTCTGGTAACATTACTAGCGACAATATTTCTATACCTCAACTCCTCATAGACCAAGTTCCTTATAAGCTGTCCTACTACAAACGATCTTATACCTCCTCCGCTATCAATGTCCCTGCTATTTCTCCAATCACTTCTCTCCCCTGAAACCTCCTCTTCTCATGAGGTTCCTTTGACAAAAGGACGACTCGTCTTCTTTGTTTGAACAAATTCCTCTAGCTGCGGAAAATTTGGAAGGGATAGATGTGGCCTTTAAGGTCCTTTCGATCTCGTGAATGATGCCAAAAGACCTGGCTGATCCAGTCAAATCCAATGTCTGCGAGATTTTAAGTAAGCATCTTGGTCCTGATAGGATCTCGCAAGCATCTTTAATTCAAGAGATTAATAAGCTGAAGGATGATCTCCAAGTTATGGCTGTGAAATGCAATAATCTCCACCTTGAAAATCAAAAATTTCTCAGTATCTCACTAGATCGTGATAATCTTCGCGAGAAGAATGAAGAATTAAAAGGTATGCTCTCGCCACCTTTTTTTTTTTTTTTTTTTTTTTTTTTTTTTTTTTTTTTTTAACAACTCAATCCCTTGCTCGTCCTCCAAGTATTAAACCAGAAACGAATAATGGAGATATATCGGACGGAGTCTATCGTTGAAGAAGTTCGAGTTGAAAGAGATGCTTGGATGGAGCGGTATAATCTCTTAGATAATCTTCATACCTATGCGGTGACCAAATAAATAACTTGTCTAAAGAGAATTTTGATTTATCGCAAAAGCAAGACTCATTAAGTAATGACTTATCTCGCCTCTCTTATTCTTTGACTAAAACTAATTTGGAGTTGGAAACTTTATCGAGATGAGAATCGAACTCTTTCACAAGAGAAACGTTCTGTTGAATAAGGTGGCGATCTACTCGCAACAGTATGATGCTTGTCAAAAATTATGCGAAGAACAAGAACAAGCCATTCATACTTTGAAAAATCAACTTAAAGAGAGTTCCACCGAGAGAGATAAACTTATTCAAGGTAGAATAACTTTGAGTGTAAAAGCGAAGCAATTCGGGAACAATGCACCAAGTTAGAAAAATCCAACTCTACTCTCGCCACCGAAAATTCCATACTTGTTTCTAATGACAAGAAATTGCGATCTCGATTAAAAGGTTTAGTTGGAGACTCATTTGATGATGCCATGGACTGTCTGGGGAATAACTTTGCGGCTTTAATTCAACAACTTACTCTTCAAAAGGAAGGTAGTCAAATTATTTGACTACCTTAATTCATTTATTTCACAAATCTTTAATTATTTTGAAAGTTCTAAAGATCTGTTGTAAGGATCTCTTTTAATCTTTTCTTGTGTATTTATTATGCAGATTCTGAGAAGAAGCTTCGCGCCGTCGTTTCTACTCTCAAATCGGATTATTCCAAAATTCGCAAAGAAAATGGATTGCTCGCTTCCTCCCTCGCTCGTTCTCGCGATCGTGCAGAACGTAGATTTGATTACATGTACGATTTGTAAAGACATAGATAGTAAAAACCGTCAAAGGCGCGCTTCGTCAATTCCCCCTCAAAGTGAAGTCCTCGTGAATGAGATTTTCTTGTCTAAGTCTCTTGATCCTATACATGTTGATCCTTTGGAAGTAAGTGACGATGAAGTCCCTAATTCTCCTGATAGTGATTATGACTATGAAAGCGGCGAAGATCTCCCTAGTAAGGAAGTTGTCGATGAAGATCCGAATAGAAAAATTTCTGATGAAAGTCCAGCAACTGGCGAGAACAAAGGTGATGAAAACATTTCCGAAGAAAATCCATCAACTGGCGGATGTGAAGCTGATAAAGGCGCGAGAAAAGTCTCGACCACCCTCGTATTTGATAATCTTTGATGTAGAGAGTTAAATTCTCTTTGTAATTTGTTAGAATTCCTTTTTGTTTGAATGACTTAACTCTTTTGATTGAGTAATTTCCATATTTCTTTCTTCCTTTCTTAGTTAAGACCACCTTGCGAGCATGTTCGCTCATTGAATTTTTTATTAAGTAAATCCATCCTAATCAGGGATTTGATTTTAATTCTTCTCAACTGCGACAAAGTCGCGAGCCGCCATTTACATTTTCATGCGGAGGCCCATTGACCTTGTCTTATCATTTTTGTGTGGTCTTCCAAGTTAGACCTCCCTAATTAGAGGTCTTCCCACGCCACCTTTCATTGCGACAAAATCGCAGGACGTCTTTACACTTGCATGTAAAGACCCATTGATCTTGCCTTATCATTTTCCAAGTATTTTTGCCTCTGCAGGATGTTTTAGTTGCGACAATATGATAGGCCTAGATATCCTTGCGAATATAAAGCCCCATGACATTGCCGTCATGCGACGAAATCGCAGGACGTCCGTACACTTTCGTGTAAAGACCCATTGATCTCGCCTTACCCTCGCGTTAGTATTATTGCCTCTGCAGGATCATTGCACAAATATGACGAGCCTAAATTCTCTTGCGAAAACATAGCCTTATGACATTTGCGTCTGTTTTGACACTCCCCCTAATGGAGAGCGTCGCCCTTATCATCTCCCCGGTTGCCCCTTCAAGGAGGCGAAACATCGGCCATACAAGACTAGCTCCTCCCATCCGGTCTTAACAACAACCAGTTGTTTTCGCAGCCTCTTATCCCTTATACCTATATGGTTTATGTTTACGAGGCGCACCCTAAGTGGAGTTTTCTTCGGGCGAGTGCAACATATGCCAAGACTTGCCAAGAATGGCCAGGGTAGGTTCATCCATCCAGGGCACTACGGCTCAACCGTGTACCTCGGCCTTGAGCATACAGCGACTCCTTGGAAGAGACCCTCGGTCGCCCAACCGGGTATAACCTTATATATATAGTTGGGAATCCAAGGTACCTCTCTAGGATAGGCTTTCATGGGCCCCAAATTTTCATGACTCAGGCTTCAGGAGCGGTGTAACCTTCCCCCTGAGCCATGTCGAGAGATACCCCCTTATATGACGCACTTTAGGTCTTACATTTGCCTCTTACGAAATGTTATTCGCGAACTAGGGTGTACGCCATAAAGGTTCGTCCCATTCATTCATTCATTTATTCAATCATTCTTCATCATTTGCTATTTTGCTTGCGAGATATTATTTGATTCATTCATTTAATCATTCATTATCTCTTGTTGTTTTGTTAAGCCATTCATGACTTTTTGTTATTCTTGTCGCGAGATCTTCGCGGATTTTCTCTGCATTTTATTGAATGTCGCAAATATTTTGCGAAGAAGTACTTCATCTTGATTCATTTTTCCTCTCCCATTTTTACGGGTAATATTTCTTTAGATATAACCTATTCCATGGTCTATCCAATTTTTGTCCCACATCTTTTCCTTCGGGATCCATCAATCTATATGCCCCTGTACCAACTACCTCTTTGATGATATAAGGTCCATCCCATTTTCTCGCCAACTTGCCTCCACTTTCACGTTGATATATTGGGGTTTCTCGCAACACCAAGTCTCCTGGTTGGAACTCACGTATTTTTACACGCTTGTTATATTCTCTAGCCGAGTCTTCGTGATAATTCTCCATGTGTCGCAATGCCTTTTCTCGTTTTTCTTCCAATTCATCCAACTTGATTAGAATGTTGCCTACGCTAAGATTTTTCTCCCGGACCTCTTTTTTGGTTGTCGGAATCACGACCTCGTTGGGAATCTTGCTTCAACTCCGTAAGTTAAGCAAAAAGGGGACATTCTGTGGCTTCTCTTCTAGTTGTATTATAGGCCCATCTTTGCATTGGGTACTTGTTAGCACCATACCCTATTGTGTCCTTCCAACTTTTTCTTCAATATATCGGCAATTGTTTTGTTTGTTGCCTCCGCTTGGCCATTAGCTTGTGGATATAATGGAGTTGATTTTCCACATCTTATCGAAATGCATTAAGCGGCAACTCTATATTTTGCCCTTCAAGCTGCTTCCCATTATCGGATACCAATTGTGCGGGGATCCCAAATCTGCATATAATATTTTCAAATATGAAAGTAAAAACATCCTTATCGTGAATGTCTTTGGACCGCTTTCACCTCGCCCATTTTGTGAAATAGTCCGTTGCGACAATTAAGTACCTTCTTTGTCCTGTTCCGGTAAAAATGGTCCCACAATATCTAAACCCCATTTTCCAAAAAGGCCACACACTTCTCGAAGAATTTAACGGTGCTCAGGTGCATGTATCTTCTTCCCATGTCTTTGACAATCTTCGCAGCGTCTGGATATTGCTCTCGCGTCCTCATGCATATATGGCCAATAATATCCTTGCGTCTTTGCCTTATATGCCAAAGATCTCCCGCCGCTATGATTTCCGGCATCCCCACTATGTAGCATCTTCAATATGGTTTCTCCTTCTTTCCTTGTTAGACATCGAAGTGAAGGCCCCTCAAAAGATCGCCGATAAAGCACGCCATCTCGTAATTCATAATTTGTTGCCCGACTCTTTAACTTGTGTGCTTCCAATCTATTTCTTGGTACCTCTCCTTTCATTAAGTACGCATGAAGTTCTACTCTCCAGTCTTCCTCGCTACATTGCATTTCATCTACCACCATCATTATATCTGCTTCTTGTCCTTCCTCTTTATTAATTGATGGCGCCAGTAGCGTCTGTATTTTGATATTCCTCGCAGTCGGGTCTGTCATCATACTCGATATAAAGGCAAAAGCGTCTGCGAGTCTATTATCTCTCCTTGATATGTGCCTCCATTTTATTTTCGGTATTTGTGCTGACAACACTTCTACAAGTTTCCTGTATTTCTGTAGGGACGGATCATTTGTAGCATACTTCTCTGTTATCTGACGAATTGCCAATTGCGAGTCACTGGTAATCCTCACATTCTCCAGTTTCATTTCTATTGCAAAACGTAGAGCATGTATTATAGCTTCGTACTCCGTTTCATTATTGGTAGACTCAAATTCCAATCTAAAAGCAAAAGCTAACTTATTGCCTTCAGGCGAAATCACAACAATTCCCACTCCTTTACCTTCTCCATTTGATGATCCATCCACTAATATTTCCCACCGGTCTGGCTCAGTTAACAAGTCTTTTGGATCTCCATGCTCTTCTTCTACATCCATCATTTCATCCACTGCTTCATCTTCCTCCAAAGGAAATTCTGCCAGAAAGTCTGCGACAACCTGTGACTTGGTTGAAGATAATATTTCATATTTGAGTTTGCAATGGCTTATTTGAGCATTCCATCTTTCGACTCTTCCTGATCTTTTTGAATTTTTCATTACTGACTCGATTGGTACCTTTGTTACCACTCTAACAGTATGTGCCTGAAAATATATGCGAAGTTTAAACGACGCATAGACTAACGCCAGGATTAGTTTTTCAATCTTCGAATAATTTCTTTCTGCAGCATTAAAAGTTTTCTTGATATAATAGATTGGTTTTTCTACTCCTGCGTCCGTTCGCAGTAAAACCGCACTTAAGGCATGCGATGTTGTCGCGAGGTATATTAATAATTCCTCTCCTGGTTCTGCCTTCTGCATAATGGATATATCCATTAAATGCTCTTTGATCCCTTGTAAAGCCTTTTCACATTCGTCCAGTCCACTTAAATTTCGATCCTTTTTCGGAACGCTGAAAAAGTGTTTTACACTTATCGAGATGACCGCGAGATGAACCTTCCTAGTGATGCTAGCAACCCATTGACTTTTGAACATCCTTTACTGTCGCAGTGTCGGCATATCGCGAACTGCTTTTACTTTCTCCGGGTCAACATGTATTCCTTCCTTTGATATAATGTAACCCAAGAACTTCCCTGACGCAACTCCGAAGGTACATTTTTCTGGATTGACTTTGATGTTGAAACGCCTCATTTGTTCAAAAATTTCTTTCAAGTCTCGCACGTGATCTTCCGCCTTTTTACTTTTTACTAGCATGTCATCTACGTATACCTCTAGTGTTTTATGTATCCATTCTGCGAATACATTTTCTACCATCCTTTGATACGTTGCCCCAGCATTTCGCAAACCAAACGGCATTTTAGTATAGCAGTATAATCCTCTTGGAGCGAAGAAAGCAGTGTGCTCTTGGTCTTCCTCGGCGAGAGGAATTTGATTGTAACCTTTGTATCCGTCAGCGATGATACTCTTTCATCCCGGCCGCTGATTCGACCAGTTGTGGAATGTCTGGTAATGGAAAGCTGTCTTTAGGGCAAGCTTTATTTAGATCATTGAAATCAATGCAAATCCTTATTCCCTTGTTCTTCTTTGGAACTATAACCATATTCGCTATCCATTCAGGATATTTTGCTTGTCTAATAATTCCTGCATCCAAAGCATCTTCTGCAGTTCTTCTTCTATCGAGGGTGATATCTTTGTTGCTATCTTTCTAATTCTTTGTTTGAATGGCTTCACATTTTTATCAATTTCCAACTTGTGTGAGGCTCGATGGATCTATACCAGGCACTTCATCCATATCCCACGCGAAGATATCTTTATAATCCCATGATAGATCGGCAGTTCTTTTCTCTTCTTCCGCTCCCATGTTAGTTCCAATCTTTAGCATTTTGGGTTTTCCTTAGTTCCAATATTCACTTCTTTGGTTTGCTTTCTGCGCGACGTAAGCGGCCTTCGGTTCTCCCATAGGGGTCGGTCCTTTCGGTTCTTTCGCGGGATCATTTTCTTCTCCCGAGATCTCGCTAGGTATGCCTTTTCCTTCCTTCGCTCCGATCATGTAAACTCGAACTCTTCTTCTTTCTTAGCGCCCTCGCCATCTTTTTGCGATACTTTGATATATTCTTTCGCTTGTTCACTTGTTCTTCGCAACACTTTACTTCATTTTGATAATATATTCTTCCTTTAGCAAGTATCCCCTTTGATCTCGCCGATTCGGTTGGTGTAGGAAATTTGATACATTGATGAAGCGTCGACGCCACAGCTTTTATTGCATGTACCCATGGTCTTCCTAGTAATATGTTATACGGTGATTCCATATCCACTACACTCAACGTCACCGTGTTTCGATTCCTCCTAACGGGACACGTATTTCTATCTCCCCTTTAACTTTTGTTATGGATTTACCAAAACCTTGAATATTATATCTTGCGAAAATCATATCTTCGTCTTTATATCCCATCTTTTTGTAAGCGTGATAAAACATGAGGTTCACAGACTCCTGTATCAATTAAAACTCCATTCACTACCCATGTTTTCACTTGTGTTCTCTAATTCCTCTCCTTCCTTATACGCGTTTATTGCGATCACCGGTGGAGATGCGTGATCCAAATTTTCTTTGGATATTTCCCCCGTAGTAAAAGTTATCTCTTGCTTTTCCCAATCCCAAAGGTAATCTTCTTTCCTTCAAAATCTCGTTTGTGTATTCTTCCTCGATATTTTCATGAAATTCGCTAATCATTACTCTTGTGTGTCTGTGCTGCATGCCATATCTTTTTCATCCGATTTAAGATTTTCCTTTCTCATTTTCCTGATTCAAACAACTTTAATTGCAATTTTCTCTCCTTTACAAATGATCTCCCTGTTTCTAGCGCATATGTAGTAGCAGGAAATCCCACACTACACCCCTTACTCAATTTTGCTTAATTAATCCATTGAAAGATGTAAGATCAAGAATATTTATTGATTGAGTCCATGAAATGTTTACACAGGAAAATAGAATTACACTTAGAAATTAAAGCACTCTTAAACTTTCTCTCTCCTATTGACTTGCTTAACAATTCCAAAGAGATCTCTCCTTTAACAGACTCATTTAGCCCTTTATATAGGGTAATACATAGTGGATGACAGCTAAGCTACCCTTTATTTTCGGGAATGTCTCGCGAAGTGTCGCAAATGCAGAAATATTCATTCTCGCGACACTTCTTAGCCTTCGCCAGATTTCATGTCTTCCAATTGTTTTGCTCGTCGTTATTCATCGCGTCGTTTATTTTAGCTCCCTGCGACTCCCTCGCGACACCGTCGTTTATTAATCTCGCAAACCTTGTACGTTGCGATATTATGATCCTACACCTTTGTAAGTGTTATGCATAAATTCGAATAATTATGGATTCCATTCTCACCAGGAAGAAAAGATTCTTCTTCTGACTTTATTATGAACTTAAGCTGGTATAACTGAACGGTAAGAAAATAGTAATCTCATTTTAGTCCATTAAGTCTGTCTTTGAAATTTCCTCGCTTCATGTTTTTTCTATTCAGAGTTAAGTTAATTGTAGACATAATTTTATATGGTGTCTTATTGTTTGAGAGCTCACAAGGATTTTCTCTTTTTACCGTCTATTATCTCATAACATGTTAATGGCTTACATGTACGGTTATATGCTGATGAGTGCTTAATTCTTCATAAAATGGGTCAAATGGACGAAAACGTATCAAACCTGGTTGTGATGGACTAGTAAACTCTTATGTGGGTGAAATGGACAAGAGACACGTTGCTTTAGAATTAGAAAATTATACCCTCGACTAGACCAATTCATCTTCCTCCCGTACAAAAAGAACATGCCTAAGAAATTTCAGTTTCTTTTGAAGAATACCGATCTTCTTCTTATCCACCATCTACATCTTCCTTCATCATCCCCATCACCACAAAATACCAGTGGTACCAATGGACAATATAAACTTTTTCTGCCTTTGATGCGTGTTGTAACCAAAACAAATTAATCAAGATATTTCCCACTAATTAACCAGTAATATAGCGGTAGTAAGGATCGTTCCCATAGAGAGCTGTGTAATTGATATGTTATTTGATTCAGCAAAATAATAAAAGACAAGGGGGATTGTTTGATTAAAGTAAAATAAAAAGAATAAAAAATAAAATAAATAGATGATCAAGGAATCCTTCGTTGTTACCAAGCGATAACTGGATTAGTATACTTATCTATATTCGTTAGAACCATTCATCACCAACCGTAGAATAGCAGCTAGCTTTGTGCTATCCCCAAAACTTCTTATACCACGGATACGGAAGCTATCTAATATCATATTTTATCCAACCGAACCACCAAGTAGTAGCTCACTCAAGGTGTAATCAAATCGAACGATTTAGGCTTTGTGAATTAGGTTGATCCCTATAGTTAAACTCTTAGCTCAAGGTTCACTTGTTGATGTTGTCTTCACTGGCAATTGCTCCACAGAATCCCTCTGCAAGGTCTCGCGATTTCTACTTGTGTATGAATTATTCGACGATTACTTATCTCCTAACTCAATACTAGCAATAAAATGATCAAAAGATTAATCTTGCGTGCACTCCAAACAATCTAATTAATCAATCATAAACCCTAAAAATAGTGAAAAACAAACGATGATGTGATTAAAACTTCGAATAGATTTATATAATTAATAAAGCTTCACGCTTAGAACATTGAATTCATCCTCAATCAACAAAAGTTTAGCCTATGATTACACAATTACCCGGTTTCCCCCTAAAGGGGTAAACCCTAGAATTTGAATAAGTATTATGAGATGTAGAGATATGATATTTTAAACATAGGGTAAGAAGTTTTCTTTTATAGTCTCAAAGTTGTAGAAGTGCCCATGTATCAAACCCCGTGTTAAATGGTTGCCAAAAATCGTCGGAATTTCTAAATATAAGTCACGCCCAAGTCTTGGTCGTGAATAACAAATATGCAGTGCCTATGGACCTTGCACAAATTCCTGCTAAGTTCAGCCCAAAATGCATGCCCAAATGTCGTTCTTGTCTTGTCAGTTTTGTGAAGCTGACAACCCATTTCCTTGCTCAACTGACTTATTTCTGCAATGGATTTCTCTTATTCACCTATGTTTAGATGCAGTCGGGACAACCCCACCGGAGTTCAACTGTGATTATGTACGGTTGGAAAGTACCACCTTTAGTGTCCTTGAGAATCAATACGGTTTGGTTTTACCACCGTATGTTTACCCGACTTTTCAAAACTTCCCAACTCCGTGTTATTTCATCCGAGAGATATTCTCTCTATTCTTGTCACTGGCAAACTCGATTCCCTGACTTATTCATTTCGAATACTCCCATATTTACTCGTTTTATCTGTCTCATTCACTGATTCCATTATGCGGTCTTCACTGTCAAACCTCCCTACTCCATCAATCATTATTTACTATCAAACCACCGCGGAAGCTCTTGTATCTGTTTACAGCTCCGCCATCGAGTTCTTCTCAACACATCGACAACCAACTCCATTAATCGTTGCCATCACCATGAGCTCAACTCCATAGCTTATCGTCATCATGATCATCACAGCCTTAGAACAACTGCAACTACCATTAACACATAATTGTCTGAGTTTGCTCGAACTCATCTTAACCATCAATGTCTCGATCACCAGTCTTTATTCTCACTTGCCACAATCATCTCGAGCTCAATATATACTGCCATCATCAATCAATCACCCTCACTGATAACAACAACCATCAGTTCATATTCTTTCTCCATCAAGTTGTGATCATTCCTTCGTCGGGACCAATAACTCCTAGCACCATCGACCATTAACATCATCAACCATAGAAACACCCATTAATATTCTCTGCCGAACATCCATCAACACCATAGACTTCATCCATCGTTGCCAACCCATAAACCTGCAAGTTCCAATTGCTTCAACGTCCAACCGGAGAAACTGGTTGTGAACCGGTGAGAAGAGGAAGACGACCGTGTTGGAAGAAAATGGCAGCCCCTGATAAAATTCCATGGTGACTTTAGTAACTGTTTTCAACTGTAATTTTCTGCATCATTCTTGTTTCGCGCATAACTTCTTCTTGTGATATCGTAGTGACCCCATTCTTTCGTCATTGGCTTCGTATTTTCGTCCTCTTTAATGTAATGGCAAGAACTCCTAGGTTTGAACGAATTCCACTTGATCTTTGGCCCTTCTCCGTTTATAGCTAACTTCTTTTATTGCACAAATATGTGCCAATTCACTTCTTTCGGATGATTCACCTAGTGAAACATAAATAAGAGAAAAAAAGAGTAATATACAATAATTTGCAAGAACATAAGCAATTACTAGCATCGAATTGACACTTAATATATATGAAATATGCACTTATCAAATTCCCCCACACTTGGCTTTTGTTAGTCCTCGAGCAAACTATCTAACTTAGATTACAACAACTCCCTTTCGTTGAGGTTACGGTTGCACTTAGCAAATGCAACAAGCCTTTAAACACCTAGGTGCCCCTAGTGGATGACTTATAGTCTCGTGAGGGTTCACCAGAGATATACCCACAAAACCTGCTCCAACTTCAAAGCATTCCAGCGTCCCAAGCATCCAAAGAGCTATGAGGACATAGAGTTTTTACATGCTAGTAATAAGAAGTTAGAAATACTAAAGAACATATTCTCATTCTTAAATGTTGAGTGAGAAATAACCATCCCTTATCGAAAGAATCCAGGTTCGAGAGTGATCGAAAGTCTCGACTCTGCCTCACCAGAAAGGGTTTTATGAAGTTGCTCTCAATAATAAATAACTTTTTTATGGGTCACACATGTGTCCAGGTAGGAATGAAGAGAGGGTCCTGTGACACGTTGAATAGTAGGAAGGAAAGCCCTCCAATTTTTTTTGAAAACCCACATATATCTTTTATCATTCTGAAAACCTTTTTTTTTTCTCTGACGATCTCTAAGAAAGGTAATCAACCACTTAACGAATGTGGGAATATGCGTACTTACCTCGTTATTCGTTCGATGTGAAGTTAGCATCACTATCACAACATCCAATAAAAACGTTTTCGATCGGATCGTCTTCTTCATCTTCTTCTTCATATTCGGTCTTCAACTGTTGATGATAAACTCTTGAACTTTGACAATTTGTAACTCTTTTCCTCAATTTCCTTGTTGCTTGAAACTTCTTTATATATTTTTCTTCCTCGTGGCTTTATTGAACGAATAACAACCTAAATGCAAATCTTCGTTGTATTATTATTATTTATTTATTTTGTATTTTTTTTTATAAAAACTTTATTATTATTATTATTATGGAAAATTTTACACAAATTTGGTTGGTAGTCGGGCAACAAGTTGTGCTCCGACTCCTTTTTGGATAGCCAACCCTACCCTTTGAAAAAGAAAACTACCTATTTTTCTATTCACATCATGACTACCAAGGCAATTCTTCAAACGCTGCAAGAAGACAATCATATCGTCACTCAACTCGCCCAATGTAGTAAAAGCCAGTACTCTAAACTCAAAACCATGTTTTTGTATTTATTTTATTTTAATTTTATTTTTTTGACAAAAGATTGCATCTACAAAAATAATAACGAAATTAAAATTAACATGACCATAAAAGAAGTACTTTACCACTTTGATCTTCACAACTTGTATTGTCTTTATATCATAAACTTCAATAACTCTCATCTTTTGATAATCTTCGCTCTTGTAAATAAGTCTTCAACTTGGATACAAAATTCCGCTTCATATATATATGTAAGTCTTCAACATGTATATAAAAATCTGCTCATTGTATGTTGCTTTACTTGGATATGAAATTTGGTCTTCCTTGTATTGTTGCTTGTAAACCTCATACGTCTTCAACTTTCCTTGCAGATTTTGATGTCGCTCCACTTGTTGATGGTGATGGTGTTTCTATGGACTTGTTGTTGGCGAGAGAGAGAATGGTGCTAACTGCAAATCAAACTACAAGAAGATAGTTTTCGTATATAGACGTCACCCACATGATTGATAAAATAAGCACTCAAGACATTAAAAATAGTGCTGAAAATGGTGGGAAGTTGGGTAGCTCACCATTCTACCCGGAATTAACGTACGGTGACACACTCAAAAGAAAGCTTTTTAGTCATCTACAAAGAATTTTGGGTCTGGTGCCTCTATTGATTTGAAAATAGGTAGTATCCACTAATGATTGATCAACAATTCTAATAATGCATTTCCCTCTGCACCTCATTTGCCACCGGCATGATTAAATCCATTATTTAACACTCTAACAAGTAAGAAATCCGAACGTAGTTCCCTAACACTTCAAAGTTTAGTTATGTCGGTCAGAAATCTCTATGTAAACATACCTAGAAGTATGCTAGTGACTCTAAAATCTCTACAAGTTGGAGGTTTTATTCAAATATATACAAAAAATTTGAAATTGACTCAAAAAGTCTAAAAACTCTATATGCAAAAGACTCCCCACACTTAAACTTCACATTGTCCTCAATGTGTAAAACCAAAAATTCGGAATTCTGACGTAACAACAGATAAAACGCAAAAAATGTACAAATTGGCAAGGAATTTGTAAAAACACCATTTCACAAAGGCTGTTCGCCTACGTCTTTTACACAGAGTTTCAAAAGGGCACAGTGTTTCGATAAAGGGTCTGACAGTTATGGTCTCTGGACTGAACTACGTGCACTCTGAATTTTTCTGACGAAAAGGTATTCGTCATAAATAGATTCCAAACTCAATGAAATTAAACATGGGATGCAAATATGATATAAAAACAATAAAAATTAAAAATAAAACGGTTTAAGATACAAAACCTATGGGTTGCCTCCCATTTAGCGCTTGGTTTAAAGTCGTCAGCCCGACTTTCTTGTTATCGGTCGAACACCAACAATCTGAAAAATCTGGTAGTCCAGCCAGAAAATAATCTGAAATTCTAGTAACAACTTCACAAAAATATTAGCATAAGATATAAATAATAAAAAAATTATTGCTAGGAAGTTTCCCCCACACTTAGTCTTTTCTACACTTGGAAGTGGATAGAGAACATAAAATATGGGAACTTCAAAAGGTTCCTCTTGGTGAACCTGCATAATTCTAGAATCAAACACATCAAATGGTAGATAATTAGAAGTAAAATAATCCTTAAGAATTTTATAAGCACAATTACTTAATCCTAAGTGATGTGAATCAAAAGATTTAGAAATATGCAAAGGATTCGACAAACCTTCCACAATCTCTTGTACTACGGGATTCTCATCATTCTTAAAAATTTGCAATGAATTATTTACCTTATTTGTATCATGGTCCTCTATCAAACTATTTATCCATTATTCGTCAGTTGTTGCTTCAATCAAAATCTCAACATAATTATAATCCTTGGCTAGCTCAATTGGGTCTTCCACGAAATCAATCAATTTGGTTTCATTCTTAATCTCTATCTCTTCAACAACCTCGTCATCTGAATCATAATCATCTCCTAAAAAGTCTAGTTCATTGGTGCAAACCTTAAAATCATTGTTTGAGTACGTTACACCATTTATAACAACGTTTATGTCATATCCGTTCTCCTCATTTTGAATAGGCGAGCGATCATTATAATGATTTGGGGTTGGAATAACATTACCATTATTGCGAGGACTTTCCAAAGGTTTCCCATCTTTAAGAAACTCATGAATCGTATATCCATTATTGATCATGAGAACGTCAGAATTGATTTGGTTTTGAGGCCAAACTTCTTCCATAGTTATTTCCTTCTTAATTCGATACATGTATCTTCTTAAGTTGTCAATAACCTCTTGAAGTTCTTGAAGTGTATCTTCAGTCTTTTTGTTGTGTTCATCCAGCTGTTGATTTTACCGATCTAGGTAAATTAGTGCATTAGATCTTGGAGAGTAGAAGAACTATCTTTCGGAGCGTAACTTTCCATAGTTTGGTCGCGTTCATCCATCATTTGTATGTGCTAGTATAACTTTTGATTTTCCCGATCCATATTATTCATAAATTGGTGCATTAGATCTGTAAGACTAGAAGAATCGTGATTAGAAGCATAACTATCCCCCCATCCTTGTGGTACATACCCGTCATAAGGTTGTTGATATGCATGAGAATAACAATAAGGTTCTGTATGATATTGATCATAGACAAAAAAAATTGTTTTGATTATACCCATGGAATGGTTGGTAGTTGTCATAATATTGAGATTAAAATTTGAAAACCATATTGATTACCACTGTTGTATGTGTAATCTTGTGCTCCGTAAATGTTATTTTCATAAGGAAACATGACTACTCACAAGAAATAGAAAATAAAAACAAGCTAAACAAATAATAACAAATCAATTAGCAACCGCTCCCTGGCAGCCGCGCCAAAATTTGATGAGTGTCGTAACCACAACAAATTAATCAAGATATTTCCTACTAATTAACTGGTAATATAGCGGTAGTAAGGATCGTTCCCACAGAGAGCTGTGTAATTGATATGTTATTTGATTCAACAAAATAATAAAAGATAAGGGGGATTGTTTGATTAAAGTAAAATAAAAAAGTATAACAAATAAAAGAAAGAGATGATCAAGGAATCCTTCGCCGTTACCAAACAATAACTAGATTAGTATACTTATCTATCTTCGTTAGAACCATTCATCACCAACCGTAGAATAACAACTAGCTCAGTGCTATCCCCAAAACTTCTTATACCACGGATACAGAAGAATTAGTGTGGAAAAACTCAAATAAAAACTTAGAAGCACATAATAATAACCTGAATAAGTGTGGATCCTCAAAGTCAATAACATTTGACTTACACACTTGACCATAACGAAAGTGGTGGTCATTCTTAAGAAAATGTGTCGACGATTCGGATTTCCTAAAATAATTAGGTTTAGTTCCAAAAACTATATAATGACACATTTCAAATTGAGATACTCCCACATTTGGTAAATAAAATCTTGGTGGGACGACAAAGTTAATTATGGTATCATGGACCGGATTAACCACATCAACCAGAGGATGGGGTTCTATCAACTGAGTTTCTTTCTGGAGATAACTAGGTTCAGGAAAACGTGTATAAAGATAGTTTTTTTTATGATGGTAGAGGCACATACGTCAAGTCCCAGGTTAGGGACCTTTACAAGAGTCAAGGGTAAACCACAGAGAGAATGATATTTACCCCCAAATCTAGAGTTGTCAATCTCCTTGGATAAACTTGTCATAATTTCCTTAATTTCTAAATTATCAGATTTAGAAAATGGTTTTTTATTTCTTCTAAGTTGTAATCAGGTGGTTCCACACTTCTATAATCCTCAACAGAGACTATTGTTTCCGAATCGCTAGACTCTAGAGCACAAGCTAGTTCGGGATAAACTCGTTCCTCTAAACCATCATCAGCTTCGTAACAACAAGAATATAGTACATGATATCTCTAGATAAATCCACTTCCTTTTGAATAGGTGAATAATCATCAATATTATTAGGATTTACATTGAAAACAACATTATTCTCAGGTAGCTCAGTTAGGGTAGCAATTTCGTCGTCATTATGACCACACATTTCAAATTATTCATCGACATTATCCTCATCATCACAATAATACGAGGATGGTTGAACCTTATCTAAACAGGCAGTGTTTTCTCTAACCCCATCCTCTAAATTAGGTGAATAATGATGTTAGAGCATAGCTCGGTTGAACTCACCAAGCGTTGGTATGTCAAGTCTGGTTGTCATATTTTAGTGAATCAAAACTCATTTAAAGAGTTGCTTGATTATGTACTAGAGTCAACTTCGTATAGGTTAGCTTGAAAGTATTAGGATATGAGACATTACTAGTATTACGAAGACTTGAAGAAGTGAATAAGTAAGGAGCTATAACGACAACATCATCCTTCTACTTGAGGTTAGTGATATTTGACTTGAACTGTTTCATCCCCTAACGTATCTTTCATGTCGTGCATATTGAGAACATAACTGCGAAGCATGAATGATTATACTCTAGTTAGACGTAGTATTAAGGAATTCAATACGAGGCTTATTGCTTAACCATTAAACTTTGTATATAAGACATCGACATAATCGTATGAATGCTATTGTGATTATGTATGGGTATGAGGTAAAGATTTCATCATAGGAAATAATGTTTTACATTCGTTTAAAGGAAGTAAATTCACAAACTTGTTTTGTGAATCGAAAGGGAAATCGCCAGGCTTATTGGTATTGCTATTCATTGTATATCTTTTGAACTACCAATATGTGTGATTAGTATAACCGCTCATGACTTGTTTATGTTCTTGGTAAAACTATTCACAAAGACCTGACATTTATATTGGTATAACTTTTATTAGTGAAACCGATCTTAAGTAATCACCTGAGATGGTATGATCGATTTAGTATTATTGGTATGACCAACTCTAGGCAAAGGGGAACCGATCTTATGAAGAGGTGCAACCTAATCGATCCTTGTATGAGGTGCAACACATTTCTAGATATTGGGAACCGATCCTATGAACATGTGCCACACGTTTTTAGATATTGGGAACTAATCCTATGGACATGTGCAACAAATAAAAGTTAGATACCATATATATGTGGGGAACCGATCCTAGTACCTAGTCAACCAAATTTTTGGAAAGCTAGTGTGACTAATCTAGTACTCACATGGAGGTAGAACCGAAACTTGTTTTGGTAGAACCGTGAAACCCATGATTGGTGATTGAGTGTTCTTGATCAATCACATAGTTCTTGAAAGTCAGATGAACCAATTCTAAACTTGTTTGGAAGTGTGGCAGATCGGTTTCAAGATTGTAAGTATGAAAGAGAACTTACAAAGTAATGATGTCGACATTCAAAGTGCAGTAACGCTTATCTTTTATTGTTCAGCGATATTCCTTAATAGCTAAAGGAAAAAAATCCCGGATCAAAAAATAAGTTGAGAATCTTTTAATTAAGGTTTTTAATTTTATTTTAGGAAAATGAAAATTAGTAATGTGCATTTACTAATTGGAGATTTTCTAAGAGATTTTCGGTCAATGTTGGACAAAGCATTTCTAGGAATTATGGAAACCGAATCTGGAATATATTGCATATCTTGAGAATATTTTCGGTTTTGGAAATTCCTTGGTGTCCAAACTTCCTTGTTTATAAATATCAAAGTTTGCATTTCTAGAAAACTAATCCTCAGAGCCAGCAAAACTACCTAGTTGTGTTGTTACTGGTGGAGCCGCTTATTCAGAGAGGAAAGTAACCTAATTAGGCAAAATCTCTTACGACCGCTCGGTTTAAAGACTTCTTTGGGATTGAGAAGCTCTATTAGTACCGTTGGTGGGAAACTAGATAATTGCGGTTTATTATTAGTTTTCGATTGATTTGGTTGACTAACGGTTGTTGAACTTTGATTGCACCTAGTTTGTTTATGCTTTAAATTCTTCTCTTATGATATAAGATTCACTCAAACTAGATCGAAGTTTCGACGGGGATCTTTAGACTGTTTGTAGATCTAAAGACGTCCTGTGATAATCCATTGTTAACAGACTCCATTCTGTGCGTGATTGATCACAAGAGATTCAAGTTGATAGTGTGCAGGTGTTTATTGAAGATCTAAGAAGATTGGAAGACAAAGAAGATTTTAAAGATTTCTGATTTGGGTTCATAATCTTTGGTGTGCATAATACTTGTTTCGGTTAAAGAGGATCCAACTATAATCGGTTTATCCTTGTGATAGATTGGATTGATTAGTTGAGTAGATCACAATCAATACGTTTCTTTGTGATTAAAAGTATTGATTGCAAAATCTTAACAATTACTTTGGTAGTTGTTAATAAGATAGATCTAAGGACCTGACAAAGGAGTTTATTGTGATAAACGGAAGAGCCTTTTGTCGAACTCACATTACTTGTTTGAAAAGAGTTGATACCAAACAGATTTGTTATTCCTTTACTGTTTGGAATACGAACCAAAGGAATTGTTCCAAGTACGTGACTTATTACAAGTTGGAGGCATGGGAATACAGACGGAACTAGGTGAACTCTAGGTTTAGTTGCTTGGTCTCAACTATACGAAGTTGGTTTGATTTTGTATAGCGGTTTAATCCTGAGAGTATTCAATTTTGGACAAGGTCCCGGTTTTTTTTGCATTTACGGTTTTCTCGTTAACAAAATCTTGTTGTGTCATTTACTTTTATTTTCCGCAATTATAATTTTTTTATTATAATTTAAAGTAAATTAAACAAACGTTAATTCCCATTTACTTGATAGTAATCCAATTGTGTTTGGTTAAGTCCGGACCTTTTATCAAGTGAACATACTTCGTTGTTGTATTGTCTCGATCTCGTATCCATAGACGATCACACGAAGTGTGAACCGATTAGTTGTATTGTCTCGACTTAGTCCATAGACAATCACTTTCGGATAAAGGAATTATAGGTGGAAAAGTTTTAGATTGAGGTATATTTGGGTACCCTTGTCTTTTCAAATGATATGTATTATCAAGGGTAAGATTGGAAACACTATTTTCGAATTCAAGTTCATTATGAGCAATAGTCATAGGTGCATTTTGGTCCTTAAATTTTTAAGAGTCTCATTTATTTTATGAGTTTCAAGTACATTATCATTGAACCTCCCAAGTAACTCTTCTAAGGAAAGACTTGAATATTCATCACTAAGTGATTTTTCAGATGATATACCAGTCACTTGTTGAAACTATTTGAGTGCATTATTTAAAGAAAGAGTTTTATATTCATCAGGAACTGGTTGCAACTGTTTGATTAAATCCTCTAAAGATGGAGAACTCTCATTTTTTATAGTATAATATTGCTCGTTTACCCGCTCGTATGACTGGTGGTCGTGCAAATAGTAATTTGGATCACCAGTAAAGCGCTAAGGTAGAGCTATCTTGAAGGTCCAGTAAAGCGCAAGGATTGCGCTAAACTCTAAAATTAGTGGCCAAGTAATGAAACTTATTGGTCGACACAATTAAGCTTCATTGAGAAAGACAAGGCAGGCCAAGTCGACAAATGCAACATGCGATGTTGGCATTGATGCATATCCATGGAATTAAGTTGGTCCAAACTCAAGGATGATGCAAGAGTGTATAATAAGCCAAGATTTGGTCTATGCCATTAGTTCAAGGTTGGCTAAAGCTTGAATAATGCAAGCAAGCTAGTAGTGCAAGTGTCGAGCAGATTGTCTAAGTGAAGCATATGGAGCATTTATAACCAGAATGAGCTAAGGAAGTGGCGAGGTGATTGTAGCGCAACAGTGGAGCAATACAGAGGCCAAGTCCAGTAAAGCACAACAGTTATGCAATATGGCTCAGGTGGCGGTTACAAATTGGTTCTTGGATTTGCGAGCATGCCGATGAAGAAAATACAATTTGGAACGGTTATAATGTGTGTTTATAACCATATTAGAGTGTTCATAACCAACAAGAACAGGTGTGACACCAATTGGCGTGACAACACAAAAGGTGGCAGTTGAAGTTAGCGGTTATGGAAACTACTTGATCACTTGGCTGTCCAAGGATTGTGAAAGCGGTTGCACACAATTTTGGCCTGATCTGTAGCTTGTATAAATAGCTTAGGGATCAATAAGTTTAGTGTTGTTAATTTGAGAGAAGAACCACTGATGTAGAGAGTGTTGGGCATTCACCAGCAGGGGTCCATGTGATGGCCAAGTTTTGTAATCTTCCTTTAGTGCAATAAAATGAGTTTGTTGCAGTATATCTTTGTGTTCTTATGTTGCTGCTTTGTGTGAGAATTGTTTAAGTACATGGCTAACCTGTTATGCTTATGGGGGCATGAAGAGTTAGAGAGAAAAGAAGATGAAGACTTCCACTGCGTATTGCCTTAAGAGTGAAGGCAGATGCATACTTTGATGCAAGTATTCAAGGATGATTACTTGTGGGTGAAGTTGATTCACTGAACCACATAGTATTGCCGGTCATGTCCCATGAAAATTTTAGGCGATTAAATGGAGATGTGACATGAAGGAAGGGCCCCTTGAAGTTATCCTGCGCTTGGAAGAAAAAGTAGAAAAAAAGAATAAATATAGTGATAATTTGATTCTTTGTCGACGTATTAAATAGGAGAGAAAATCGAGAATATATTTCTTCGTCCTTATTATAAAAGAAAAAAAAGATAAAAGTAATTAGCTGTGAAACGTTCGCTACAAATTGAAAAGCTGAATGTAAGAGGAGAAAAAGAAATAATAGTAACTTGGTCCGGGGGGCCATTTTTTATGTTTCACCCGGTAAATTTTACATTTCCACGGTGAATACAAAACCACCACCGACCACCACCACCGACCACCACCACCGCCAACCACCACCACTGTCCACCACCACCACCAACCACCGCCACCAACAACCGCCGACGCTAACGAACACCACCACTGTCCACTACCACCGCCGCCGCTAACAACCGACACCCACCGCCGCCAACCCTCACCGCCACAACCACCATCGCCACCGCCAACCACCACCACCATGTGGAGTCAACTTGCTGAAGTTGTGTCCATATCGGAGGCAACTAGCTCAAGTTGTCTTCAACAATAAAGGCAACTAGCACATAGTTGTCTTCAAAAAGTGAAAGCAACTAGCCTAAGTTGTCTCCATACATGGACCCAAAAACATAACCAAGTTGCCTCTCCGAATCGGAATCAACTAGCTCAAGTTGCCTCCAACTGAATCAACTAGCTCAAGTTGCCTCCAAAAGTGAAAGCAACTTGGTCAAGTTGTCTCCACATATGGAAGCAACTAACTCAAGTTGCCTCAAATCAGGAATCAAATTGTCCCCAAAATCTAGCTCAACAAAACGCAATATCATCTTCTCATCCTCTTAACATCAACATCACCAATGCAAGGCCATCAACCACATCTCCTAGCTATGATTTGACCGTAACCTCAACAAACCCATCGAGCACGCATTCCATCATTGCATATAGTCATCTTTGAAATTGTATATCATCCCATACAGATCAATGCTCTTTTACTCTATGTTTAAGCGATTTTACACAACTTCTTATACTCTCTACTAGGATCGTCGTCAGAAAGAGGTGACACTTCTTTGTCCGTTCCAAGTGTGCATATGCATAGCCTTTGGTGCCATCGTCAACAAAGCAGCATCAAGCAACATCCAATTACCGGGTCCCTTTCGCCCATCCGACCCGCTTCTAACGAACATAAATTTTTACAACACATGAAGCATCTCATTCAAAAATGAGATGTTACCATTGGTAGCTTGTCTGTGATAACATTTAAAGAAAAAAATACGGGAACCAAACTTTGTACACAAATCTAATACAACATCGACACTAAAAGCAATATCGCATACCATTTTCGGTAAATGCTCACCGCATCTTTCTCCGCACCTTGCACTAGTGCGAAACTGAAGATTCGGGAGTGGAAGGGAGAACATGCAAAATATGTTAGACCGATGCCAATCTCTAAGATATTCTATTAGCCTAAAAGGTATCAACAAAGTGCTCTCTTTTCTTCCACTACTAGCAACAAAGCATGCAACGAAAGTTCTCCGGTGCGGCAATATCGTAATCAGGGCTCATTCTCACTAGAAACCGAAGTTACTCCCTACTTCGGAGAGCTTCTTCCTAGACCTTTTCTTTTGAGCCAACACCGCATCTCTCCAACAACTAATTGAAAGTACATTTGTTTACCAGCCATAAATTACTCCGCATATATTCACCAAAGACAATCAAGTAACTTTGAGGCTCATAGATACGGTTCATACATATCGATTAGTCATTATAACGTATCAACCAGCAATATGAGAGACAAATAGTTAAACTAGTGTGACCAAAATTTGCGGTAAACCAACAAAAACAACAACTAATGCAATCAAAGGGATTAAGAGTTCCAACTCTTAAAATTACTATTGTTGTGTGTAGAATTAGACGTATAATAAAGAAGAAGAGGATATATCACCTTATTTGATTATAAGAACCGAGAATCGAGAAAAATGGATCAATCGATTACTAAAGGAGCCTCGCATTGACAACAACCGATTACTTGGCAACTTCTACCAACAAATTCATCATGTAAATCAAACATGAAATGATAAAGAGAAGCAAGTAATAATTCATACTGTTGAGGTCTCCTAGTCCTGGTTGTTTTGAGATAGTAAGGTTCTTGGTTGATTCTCCGAGCTTTGATTCTTTGAGTTAATGTTTGAAACCTCATCTCCAAGTAAAATCCGTTTTAGATCAAGGTTTTAAACACAAATTCTTGAATAATTTTTTTAAAATCGAAACGAAACTTGAAAGGTTAAAATCAAACCTCGAAGGCTTGAACCAAGAATTTGGTTGCAACTAAAACCTCAAGTGCTTTCACTTCTCGAATGCAATTTCCTTGTTACTAGATTTTACATCTTTAGCTTGTGACGTTTCTAACCATTATCGATTCCACGACTTTTTGATTGTCCTTTGGAACCCTCTTGGTTCCGAATCCCATCCTTCGAAATTAAAATTCAAGAGTATGAAAGAAGAACTAAGAAAAGAGGCAATTAACTAGTATAATGGAAATTGTTTACTCTTTCACCTCCTTCGTCATCCACAGTTTGTTCCAACTTCTTGAGAGAATCGCTAATTTCATATCGGATCTTAGTTTGACATTACCATAGATCGAAACCTAAAAAACAAATCTCGATCGCTTGAATCTTTAGATGATGTTAAAATCAGTGATAATAGGAGGAAAAGAAGAGGAGAAGAAGAAAAACAAGATGAAGCTCGCCATGACGATGTTGCGGTGGAGAGGTGGCGCTCGAATGGCGGCGAAATAGAGGTGGTCTTTGCAATGGTGGTGGTGGTGAGAGCGATGGAGATGGAGATACAAATGAAGAAATGAAGAAATGAGATGTAAGGTTAAATAAGGAATTATTATATTTATGATTTCAGATAAAATTTCAATTATGCCATTAGGGGTATTTGTAAAGACTCATAAGGGTTTTTGTGATAGACCCATGGATAGTAGGGGCATAAATAACATTCCCACAAAAAATAATAGTAACTTGGTGCGGGGGGCCATTTTTTACCTGGCGAGATTGGGGTATACCAAAACTAATTGGGGTATACCCAATTTTAAGTGGACATGTGACCTTACTAGGGGAGGTCAAATTTGGTTAAAGTTACAATACTACCCTTGACCTTTATAATTCTATTACCATAATCAGTTTTTTTTTATTTTCATCTTCCTTCTTCTCTTCTTCTCTTCCATAACCAACCACACGGCTCCTCCCCCACCACCACCACCAAAACTCGTCGATTAATTCGTTAACATCGTCGACCAAAACTCCGAGTAATCTTCAACAATGGAACCACCACAGCGTAAGGGAACTCGTATGAAAGGCGCCAATCGCAAACCCAATCAATACAACCCTGAAATTTCAAAATTAGTTCAACAAAAAGAGAAAAAAAACCGTCGAAGAAGAAGAGATTGAACCCGCTCAAAACGAAGAAATGGTGCGATTAAGAAAGTAAGGGCCTACTTAAACTCACTCTAGTACTTGATTTCATGTTTGCATGTCAAATTAGGTCAGAAAAATCGAATATTTGAATTTGCAGTTATTTCGCCGGCAATGTGTTTGTTTTACGACCCTGCCGGGATTTCATATTTAGTGTTCCGCCGGGATGGTCGTTGGTTGAATATCATGCCGGCGGTTTAGTTATTGTAAATGCTTTCACATGGTCGGGATGTTATTCAACCTAAAATCTTGCCGGCGAAAATTTTATTTTTTTAAGCCGGGTTTGTTAAAAATTTTAAACTTGCCGGCGGGATTTCAGATTTTTAGCGTCTCCTGATGCCTTGAATGATAAGGTCGGAATGGTATCTAAATAATACAACGCCGGCGTTATATTAGCCGGTGTTGTTTTTATTATATACGTTTCGGCGTTTGTAGTTGAAAACTGACCATAGTTGTTAAAAGCCAGGTTATTGGAATAAAACCCTCCCGACCCTTGTTTAGCCGGCTTGATGTTTAGATATAGACCCTTCCGACCTTAGTCCGCCTAGGAATGGTTATATATGTTGAGCCTTCCGACTTATTTTTTTTCTTAATTGTTCTTGTTCGGGGTTGCAAAAGGCAAACAAGAAAGCTCGAAAGCTCTTAGTCCTCCTTCAAGACCTCCTCGTGTTGGTGACAAACTCTTGACTTCAAGACATCGAGGGCATACGTTGTGGCGGGAACGACAAATATCCGTGTGCCGAATGATGATTATCAACCACCATCGAACCCGGTGATTCGGACGAGACTCCAGGATGAAGACCAATCAATTCCATCGGGTAGAAGAGGTGAGGATGATGATGTTGATGAAAGAACTCCTGCTTTGGAGGAGGGAACAATGATGATGATGATGATGGTGATCAAGACATGCCTAATGTTGGAGGAGGTAATGATGATGATGATGATGGTAATGGAGATAAAGGTAAGGGTAGAGAAGATGAAATTGTTGAAGAGGCAGTGGAAGAAGAAGAAGAAGAAGAAGAAGTTGGGAACAAACCCAAGCTGCAAGTACTAGTGCAATAGGGAAGAAGAAAAGGGTTATCACTAAACCGACTAATTCCCACATGCCTTCCTCTGAATTGAAGATTAAATTGAAACCAAACGAGCTTCCCCGGGGGACCCCGGAAGATGGTGGACGTGTTCTTTTTGGATACAAAGACTCGTGGGCATGTGAAATCCAAAATACTATCGTAAGTAATCTCAATCCGTCTTTGTTTTTCATTTAAGTGTGTAACTATCTTAAATTTGTGTCAAGTATTTGTATTTCTTTTCATTTTGTGTTTTTGGTATTTAGGATCACAAGCATGCTATCCGTCTCATGAGGCGCCAAGCTTCATGTTCAGTGACTAAGACTTGGGATCTTGAGGATGAATGTGAGGAGGTGAAAGTGATTGTCAAGAACTCAGGGTTGTTGCCTCTGCGGTGGAGAGTTCGAATGTTGAGTATGATAGAGTTACCGTATCGCGTTCGTGAAAGGTTCTACGGAGAGACCGATACAATGTTATTCCCATTCGGTGAGATGGCGATAACTCCCGATGATGCTCATCAAATTTTAGGCCTCGAGGTTGAGGGAAAAGCCGTCAGTGAGGGCTTCGATAGTAACATTTCTTGGGAGGATATCTTCAAATTGACCAACACTTTGTTGGTTGGGACCGGGATTAGGCTAGAGTCTATGCTTGCGATGAAGGATGGTAATCTAAGCAGAAGTTTAATCAAGAAGCCGAG
Organism: Papaver armeniacum; assembly: GCA_023531295.1. NCBI lineage: Eukaryota > Viridiplantae > Streptophyta > Magnoliopsida > Ranunculales > Papaveraceae > Papaver > Papaver armeniacum. The sequence goes on from JAJJWW010009466.1 coordinate 91,493, forward strand.
GGATACATTGTCTGGGACCAAGAAAATCTTTGATGTGGAAGGAATGGTGAACCCGTGCGAATCAATGCTACCGCGTCAAAAGTTATTTGCTTTACGTCCTCGGGCAGATGTATCTTCCCGACGATTCGGAAGCTTGGTCGACGCCGATTATTTGCAACTATTGGATCCCTTAGATAAGATGCATGAGTATTCTTGGGTATGCTGCGGTGGTCGCCTTCTTGAACAATGAGTTGACAAAGGCTTCAAGGGCACTCACTGCGCAAGTTAACGGAAACATATGTCTCTTCCGGGTAATTGTATTGTCTAAATCATTTATATTTGCCAAATGCTTGTAATGTTTGATTCTTACTAAACTTTGTGTTTGCATAGGTTTGGATATATGAGCACTTCCCTACTTTGGTGAAAACCAACTCCCACGTCAAAGTGAATGAAAAGCTTGCGATTGATAAGCCAAGAGCGCAAAGATACGCTTTTAAGGGTGCTCGGGAAAAGGATATGCGCATTTGCTTATTAACGTGCGAATCGCCTTGGACAAATTGATCGGATGAGGTAATATTTGATCCTTACCGAGATGCTAGAAATCAAGGTTTAATCCAAAGGAGAGATGATGTTGCATTATACTACGGACCCTTGTTGTTCTCCCATGGATTTTCAATGTACGATCCGCATCGGGTAATGCGACAATTGGGTTACGTCCAAGAAGAACCCCATTTCGATCTTGAGCCTTTCTTTAAAGTGTTAAGGAGGACCGCAACACATCCCAAAAAACTATTAACGCCGCCACGCTCCACCCCCAACTCTAGGACATTGGAACGAAAGACTTTGACCGTAAAGTCGATACGAGTCTTTTGGACGAGGTGACCGAAGGTCATGAAGCTCGGGAGAAATACATGTCGTGGTACTTGGGTTGGGCTCGTCCTACTTGTGATTAGGAAAATGGACCGGGTGAACAATTGGCTCGTAAGAGGAAGATGGCATCGAATGACTCAACAACGAGTTCCTAACTTCCTTGTAAGTATTTTGGAGTAGCTCTTATTGTTTTAAGATTACATTATCGAATAATTCTATTAATTGTTTGTTGTTTAACCGAAAATAGAAGGGGCATTTGAAGACCTTTGTGAAGTTGTTGTGTTGCGCGAGAGAAAGAGGAGAGCCTTTGTCGATTGAAGAGCAAACCAAGTACATTCACTATGCTAGCAATATTGACAATGAGGATGCCCATGAAATGTTCAAGCAAGCTTCGAGGTGAAGTAAGAAGGGAAGAAAAGGCCGGGGAGGGAAGCACAAGCCAAGATGAATCGACAAAAAAGAGGGCTCGTAGTGGTCGTGGTGGTGAAGGTAGTAGTAGTGCGGGTGTTCCTAAACGGGGCCGAGGTCGTGGTCGTGGTCGTGCTCGTGGTGAATGAATGCGATCTCTAGTTTATTTCTTTATGTTGGGTTGGACAAATGTAAAGGTTAATGGTTGGACAAATGGTTTTTTAAGGTTTATGGGACATGTTTTCTTATTTTGGACAACAAGTGTTTGATTTCTAATTGTTGAATGAAAGGTTTGTTTACCTACGTAAAGTTTCAAGACAAATAGCCGGCATGTTTTTTAACTCACCATGCCGACCATACCAGGGCCGGCAAGGTTTTGAAGTGTCACCGCCGGCCCTGTCGCCGTAAATGCTTGCATACCAGGGGTCGGCAAGTGAGTCGAGATCATTACCAAGCGGCGAAGATACAAATAGTGATGTATTATGTTTTCGAACACGCCGACGATTTGTTACGTAAAATACCTTCTCCCGATGCCAAAACCATCATATTTAGGCATGGTTTTAAATTTATACACTTCCGACCATATCATAGCCGTAAGAAATTTCAAAATATATCACGGCGTATTTGAGAAGAAAATGATTTACCGATGCCAAAACCATCATAACGCCTGGCATAGTTATACACTTTCTCACCGCTGCCATAGGTAGTCGGCATCGATAAAAAAAAAAATCTCTACATTAATTCAAAATTCAAATTTTTGGCAAGTACAATTTCATTGATTGACTTGTACTTGGGCACTATAACGGCCAAATTTGGGTACAATCCTATAAATACACTACTTCTCTCTACAAAACAACATACAAATACTTCCATATACTATCCAAAGCTCATATCATCATACAATCCATCAAACTCACCCAATAGCTAAACAACAATGGCATCATTTGATTCAAATGAAGATTTGGCAATCACCAAAGCATGGTACGCGAAACTCGACTTAGACGTCAATCCTCCCGAAGGGAGGATTCCACAACCTTTTGGGCTAGGGTACACAACAAATTTAGCTGCCGAGTTTGGTAATCCTAATGGAAGAAGTATTCAACAAGTCCATGAAAGGCACCTAGTCATCGAAAAACGCGATACTTGCTTTTTTGGCTCTCCAACCTCGGATTTTTAACACTCGCCCCCTTCACCTTGTCCATTGCACAATTTGTAAGCAATTTTGTGGTTTTTTTTACGCAACCCATGTTGTTTTATCTTCCAATGAAACACCACTAACAAATGTAAGTTTGTTTTTGTGTTTTTGTAGCACGAAGTCGTGAAAGCGCTACTTGGAGGAAAAGGGGGAAGCATTCGCGTTCGATGCAAGCTATCACTTCTTGGCGCAAAGAATCCCGGAGATAACCGGGAGTACTTGGATGTCGTATCGTCTTCGGATGAGGAAGATTGATGGCTTTAGAAGTTTTTGTATAGGTTTTGTGGGTAGACCTCTATGTAAACCCTCCATTTCAATCAATGTAGTAACCAAAATTGCATGAATAAAGTGAATTAGATCTTCCGATATTCTATTTTCTCGTTTTGGTATATGTAAATGTCGGCGGGGTTATAAATCCTTAACATGCAGGCTACACATACGCGCCGTTGTCATAAGAATGTCGGCATAATCTTCATTCAAAGACCCTTCCCGGCACAAAACGGTCGGCGTTTTATTCATCCAAGGACCATGCCTAGGCTAAAATTGGTCGGCATTTTATTCAAACAAATACCATGCCTAGGCTATATTATAGCCGCACTTTATTCAAACCGGACCCCGCCGAGCCTTTCATATTTTCAAAACAAAATTTTTGGATCGAAATCGAACTCATAAGACGGATCAAAAGGTTAATCTCATCGAATTCATAATTTGAAAATTTTAATCTAAACTCAATTAATTAACCTAATCAATTTTAATATTAATTAACCAAGGGCATATTAGCCATTTAGAAAAAATAAGGTTAAGGGGTGGCTTGGTTTTACTTCATAATGACCAGATTTTGTCTTATTGGGTATACCCCAATTAGTTTGAGTATACCCCAATCTCGCCGGGATTTTTTATTCGCTTCCGTAACCAATTCCCAGTTAAACAAAACACGTCATTCGATCCGCGTCGAGCAAAACTGACCAATCAAAATCCACTAACATTTCCGCGTATCCGAGCGCTCCATTACATGTAACTTTATCAACGGTTTAAATACCGATCCGTATGAGACATATTAAACCAATAGAGTCCAGCAGCATCTCTGTATAAATACGCAAACTCTCCGTATCATTTCACAACATCTTTGACTCTTTTCATCTTCCCATAAAATTCTCTCTCTCACCCATTAGATTTTTTCAGTTTTCCTTTTAAGCATTTTCTGTAATGGCACCCAAAGCAGAGAAAAAACCAGCAGAGAAGAAGCCCGCAGAGGAGAAGAAAGCAGAGAAAGCACCAGCAGAGAAGAAACCCAGAGCCGAGAAGAAATTGCCAAGCAAAGATGCTTCAACAGCAGATAAGAAGAAGAAGAAATCAAAGAAATCGGTTGAGACTTACAAGATCTACATCTTCAAAGTTCTGAAACAAGTTCATCCTGATATTGGCATTTCAAGTAAAGCTATGGGTATCATGAACAGTTTCATTAATGATATCTTTGAGAAACTTGCTGCTGAATCATCCAGATTAGCAAGGTACAACAAGAAACCAACTATCACTTCTCGAGAGATTCAAACTGCTGTTCGTCTTGTTCTTCCTGGTGAATTGGCCAAGCATGCTGTTTCTGAGGGTACTAAAGCTGTTACCAAATTTACTAGTTCTTAATCGTTGTTTCTGTTTTTCTAGGTTTTAGAAATTGGGGTTTTCCTTTGTTCTAGTGGTTTCAGTCTGGGGATTACGTTATCATGTGTAAGTAGTAGCCTAATCAAATGTCACATTCAATATCTTGTTAATGGAATCAAATGTCTCAAAATTTTGATATGAATCAGTCAATTGAAACTCCATTTTCCATGTTAATTTATCTAAACCCATTGTGGGTATAATTCTTTTCCCTTACATTTCCAGTTTCCAATTATATAGACCCATTTAAACAAAACAGAACATGATCACACACTTCGTCGGTTAGCTGCAAATCACTAGTGAATCAGGCAGATGAATGTTATTAACAGTGGATGGGCAGTCTCATTATTACTTCAGCTTAGACATTTAGATTCAGAAACGCTAATTGTAAGGTGCCAATTAGTTCAGGTGATTCTAATTATATGGCCTTAGCTTGATTCAATGTATTTTGTTTTAGAAATAGGGGCTTTCTTTTGTTCTACTGCTCCCAGTGGGGATTGGATCATGGTTTCATAAATGTAACTAGCTAGTATATCAGATGTTGTGAAATGTGTTCAATTTCTAATCCAAATATCTTGTCAATGAAATCAGTTGTTTAATTTCTGGAAATGAATCAAATGAAACTCGTTTATGAAATGTGATGATTTATCTAAATTACATTGTGTATGATTTTGCTTATATTTTCAGTTTTTCTTGGATTTTTTTTTATATTTGAATTGACACAATTAAAGAAAAACTAAGTGTTTCGTATTTGATTGATTAGATTTTCTGCACTTGACTAGTGAAATTGCCAGTAGCTTTGAGGTTTGAGATTATTTGGTATCACCAGATTGATATATGTATAACATGTGAATGCAGACAGAGATATGCAATCACTTATTCTGCAAAGTATTAGAAGCTATCAGTTAATTTAGGCTATTGCTTTTAATATGTGGCCTTAGCTTATTCTTATGCTGCCCTCCAACAGAATTTACAGTCATAAGCGTTATGGAGGTTTTGTTGGTCGTTTTCTTTGCAACTGTGAGTATGCAACAGTCTTCTTAAAGACGGCTTGTCATTCCAAGCCCTACTTCCTGGATTTTTTGTCTCTTCTGGATGTGTCAAGTGATTTCAACGAGATGGGGATGAATTCTGGATGAGGATCCCTCTGTGATGGTGTTTATTGGAGGTGTGCGTTTCTTTTTTTGCAAAATTCTAATTGAAGGTGCAAAGGTTCAGTGTTTTCTTTGAAGAAATGATTCGATACCATTCATATGGAAACTGTAATTGCTAACTGGGTGGTAAAAAATATTAAAACCTTTGTAAGTAGTCAGTTTAGTTTCGGTAGTGTGGGGGATTGCTGGCATTTTCATAAAGAAGAAAGAAACTTTGCAACTTGCTCGAGGACATTACAAGGTATTTTCTGATTTTTTTTGACTTGTTAATTTAATTTGCTAAAAATCAGGGTTTTTGTCTGCTTCACCATTGTCACCTCACAGTAAATAGTAAATTGTTATTCTTATGCATAATTGTCCTTCTACTTATAGGTTGTAAACAGTTGCACGGAAAAGGTAATACGGAGACTTGCTGGATAACAACTCAAGGAGTTCATTGGTTAAGGTATTTTATGCTTTTCTAGACTTTCTAATTTACCAGATTTTTCTAATAACAATGGATTCATCTGCTTGGGCAGGTTAGTTACAGTTGTTGAAAGTGTAGAATTAGTTTAATAATTTAATGCTGGCTGACATTTGGTAGTTGTGGATCAACGAAGTTGCACGACACAGTCTTACACACTCTGGTTTTACCGCTCCAAAGTTTTAAACCACTATTGTCACTAGCAAAGCTTAGCATATCATATATCAAGTTGTTGAGAGTCTGATGTCGAGAAAGAAAAATAGTTTAGAGTCTGGATATGATTCTGGACACAAATGCGTTATGACTGAATTAGTTGAAAACTGTATCCTTGAAACTCCAAGGACTGATAGTTTGTAGCATTGAACATACTTTGGCGTTCTTTCATACCATAGAAGTAGTCTTGACGCTTAGTGATCTTATCCTCTGTATAGTTTATGGGAAAAGCAAATACAATAGCCAAGTGTCAACCCACTAATGCAGCTGTTCTGAGCGAAGTGGTTTAACATTATCTACAAGACCTAAATTCACCCCGTACAAGCATCAAAGACAAATGAAGAGCTACCAACCCTGCTTTAGATAAATAAAAAGAAATTTGAAAAAGCTTATGGGTCTAGCTAGTAACCAAAATTGCAACCAAGTAGGACACCCATTTTACTTCTAAATCATAACATAAACAACAAAGTGAGGGGAGTATATTCAAACTACCTTGTATCTATTATCTTCAGACTAAGTGAATTCAGATTCAAGTGTTGTTTGAGGGTAGGCAGTAAGGAGGCCGTTGTTTAGAATATGTGCGCCGGTGATGATTTAGGACTCATCATTGAATCAAATTTCATTGTTAAAGAGACTTAACAGGAGGGGAACACAGCCTGGCAGGTTTTTGGTAATTTCGAGTAGTCCTTGGAACTTTTTTACGTCTTCCTTTTTCCTTTTTCCATGTAGGTGTCATCATGTCTTAAGTTCCAATGGTACTTAATTTGAGCATGAGCTGTAGTGTTCCACATTATCTTGGCTGGGTTACTGTTTACACGAACCCAGAGATTTGTTGACTACCCACTGTAATCGGATTTTAAGGTCTCTCTTATCCATAAAAGACGACAATGTTGTTCTGTATTACGTTGGTGGATAATTGTTTTGTTGGAGACGATACATAGTTTCTTTGTGAATTAAATGTACATAATATTACGGCTGACATAATGTGAACTCCCAGCCATGTTCTTCTTACAGTGGAGGTTCCTTATAGTGTATGCTTTCAGTGATCTTTGGCCTTCTTTCTATGAGGTTCTGGGTCATTGTTAACTTTCTTTTGCTTTATTTTTCTTAGACTTCCCTGCCAGGGTTAAAAGCTGGAACTTAGAAACGAAAATATGACTCTCCAATACATGTAATGCACCCAGTACCTTCTTTTCCTTGTAATTTAGTACCGTTATACATATCATAGTATGTATCTGTGTCTACATTGATACCTGCTAAATAGGTTGCCTGCCAGACAAATATGATGTATCTGTGTTGGGTCCAGTCTCTCTTGTTCTTCTTGTCATCATCATTTTGGTTGAGTGGTACCCTTTAGTGGATACTTAGTGAATCAATCTAAATATCTTGTGATTACCTACAGGTGCTCTGCGAGTCATATCTGTCACAGACTCACAGTTCATATCATATTTCTATCATTGAGGTTCGAGGATAAGCCACATTACTCGTAGCTGAAGAGGCTTTTCTCTGATCCAGAAAAGCTGAAGCCAATTGTAAACAAGCTTTTGACCAAATTAAACACTGGTACGTTATAATAACAAAAATATCTGTACTACTTAAAAAGGACTAGCACGAGAGTTTCCAGCCTTTAAGTCATGTTGTAATTGTTACATGTGCAAGTTATCAGTCTAATAATGCATTTAACTGATTATCAGCCTTTATATTGAAGTACAGCTGATGCATTTGTGCTCGAATCTTTAGTGTGGGACACCTGATGCATTTTCCCAAGTTTATAGTAATTTTGTTTGCCCAATTGTTAATCCAGTTAAGATTTGGGTGTAGAAACCAACAGTAATTGGAACATTTGGGTAGTATTCACTCCTAGATAAAAGTTTTGGTAACCAATCGCGAGGCTAACTCAAGCTGTATATTTTGCTTGAATGGTTTTGGTAGATCTTGTTGCAGGGCACAAGACTGTTGATATAAACTGGCAAAGGTCAGCAAATATCTGTTTGTGTTTTCTAAACTGTACAAAAACTATTACGCCTAAAATTTTCTGTCATGAATTAACAAGAATGAGAGCAGTTGGCGGTAGAGAGGAAGAGACGTTAAAAGATAGGAAAAAAACCCTGAAACAACAAGGATCTGATAGATAGAACAACGCCATTGGGGGGTTAATGGGGATAACCGGGAAGTCTGTAGAAAATGTATATTGCTTCTAAGATGATTGACCGGAAGTACTCACATCGGTCTTGCTACTCTCTTCAAGTCCTTCATATCAATTCTTTATCCGAAGATATATTGGTGACGAAACGGAGTTGCTTTTATAAAAACCATAAAACTGCTGCAGAAGATACGGAATCCTGCATGATCTTGTTATTCTTCTTCTTTAATATAGCTTCTCTCTTCATACTTGGGCAAAAAAGTTTTACCTGGTTATGCGGATCCGCTCTTGTCACCGCCTCAGGGGCAGAATGGTGACACGAGCACAACCACATACTCAACCAATACTACATCCAAATAGGTTTCTTTTCCCTTTCACTTGGTACACGTTTTTTTTTTTTTTGCCAGGAAAGAAAAACTTCTATTGAAAGATTAAATTACAGAGTTTGGAGTAATAAAGTGAGGCTGATGCAACAACCATTCACCTGTTACTCTATTCTGTCTACAATGCTTAGCTGCCTTATCAGCTATCGAATTAAAACTTTTGTGTATGTTTTGAAATTCAAAGAAACGAAAAGATTTAATACTGAAAGTACAATCATCCAGTATAGTACTGCTGTACCAACTGGTATGACATTGTTTGTTTATTAAATAAGAAATAACATTCTTGGAGTCACCGAGAATGCAAATGTTGTCCACTGCTCTTGCTTTAGCCCAATTAATTGCTTCCCAAACTGCTAAGCTTTCAGCTTCCTCCGCATCTCTTGTCACTGCTGGATTGATTTTGCATCCCTTGTAATTACTTGCACAACGATTCTATACGGACCGCCATATTAAACCACGTAGAAACCACCAAGACACAAAATCTGTGGACCCCACCACCCCAAAAGCAAGCAGGGGGTCCCATTATTGGTTTTGTGTGAGGGTGTGGTTTTCTTGTAGTTCAAAATCTCGGTTCAATTAGAATTTTTGTTACCTGCAATATCAGTAGCCACAATACCAATCCCTGCACTATCAGTATTTGTTTCATAAGAGGCATCACAATAAAGTAACAAGCAATCTTGTGGTAAGCTTTCAATCCTAGGATGTCTTAAAGTATTAGTGCTTAAGACATTTTCCAGCGCATTACAAGAAACATTTGAGGCATGACTCATGTCATTAGATAACTTAACAACATATCTAGCAGTTGAGTCTTTATTCAGACTTAGGTTTTGAAACACATGCATACATCTGTCCCTCCATATACACCAGGCAGTTATGCAGATTGCACATTTTTGATCTAAGGATAAAGAGCTATTTAGCAGATTTTTTACCCAATCTTTAGTAGTGATTACAGAGTTATTGTACTGCAAAACATGAATCCCCCATGGGACTGAGTTCCACACAGAAATAGCAAAATCACAATGCGGAATAATATGCTCAGTAGTTTCAGTTACATTGTTTTGACACATGTTGCAAGTAAGGTTATGGGAAGGATTATGTCTACCAACTCTATATTTTGATGGAACAATGTTTTCATAGCATTTCCACAAAAACAACTGAATTTTTGGAATAATAGGTAGTCCCCAAATGCTTTTATATATAGGATCATTCACTGACATATTGATGGAACTATTATTGACAGAATTAGAGATGATACTATAACATGACTTAACAGTGAAAAAACCTGATTTAGTATGAGGCCAAATTAATCTATCAGTGCCTTGTAAAGGAATTCTAGTGTTGAGAATCTTATTACTATTTTCAGGTGTTAAGAAAGCCTCAACCAATTCCCTATTCCAATCAGATGAAGAAGTGTCAATAAAATCTCTAACCATATAATCAGGATTAGGGTAAGTAATGCACACATGTTCAACCCTATCATGGATCCAATTATCCCTAAAAGCATGAATACTAAGACCATTTTTAACCTCCCAAATGGAGTATTTTTTGATAATCTCCAAACCAGCACAAATGCTTGTCCAGACCCAGGAACAATTCTTAGGTTTAACATAATGAAGTGGATGGCAGTTTTTGAAATGCTTGCACTTCAAAATTTTGACCCACAGAGCATCAAGGGAATGAATCATTCGCCAGGCAGTTTTGGCAAGTAAAGCAGTATTGAAATACTTGAGGTTTCTAAAGCCTAACCCTCCTTTAGTTTTGTGCCTACAAACATCAGCCCAGTTTTTAGGGTAAATACCACCAACATTACTCTTTCCCCACCAGAAATCACGTTGTTTAGCTTCCATTTCATGGACTAGATTATCAGGCAAGAGGAAAGAATTCATGCGGTAAACTGGTGAAGATTGTAAGACATTTTGGACCATTACAGACCTACCAGCTTGAGTAAGCTGTTTACCTTTCCAGTTAGGGACAACCTTATCAAAATTCTCAGCTAAATGGGTGAAGGCTTTAGTTTTAGATCTACCAATAAATAATGGTATGCCTAAGTATTTATCATCCAAAGCTATTTTTTTAACATTAAGAGTTCTAATAAAAGAGACACACATATCAGGATGCACATTTTTGCTAAAAAAACAACCAGATTTTTGGAAATTGATGACTTGGTCAGAAATGTTACCAAAATCTCTAATAAGATCCATAAGATTGTTTGCTTCTTGATGACTGGCTTTGGTGAACACAAGACAGTCATCAGCAAACAAGAGGTGAGAAATAGCAAGAGCATCCTTGGTAACTTTGAAACCATGGATCAATTGATTTTCCTCAGCCTGATTAATTAGGTATCTAGAAAAAGCTTCCATGCAAATGATAAAGAGATAAGGAGATAGAGGATCTCCTTGCCTCAAGCCTCTAGTTGGTTTAAATGATTCACATGGTGAACCATTTAATAAGATAGATATAGAGGTAGTACTAATGCATTGAAAAATTAAATCACACCATTGTTTTGAAAACCCAAATTTCTTCAATACATTAATAAGAAAAGGCCACTCTACTCTATCAAAGGCCTTGGACATATCTAGTTTAAGCCCCATGATACCACACTTATTTTTTTTATATTTCTTCTTCATTGTATGAACCAACTCATGTGCAATAATAACATTATCTTGAATATTCCTACCAGGTACATAAGCATCCTGGAAAGGAGATATTATTTTGCATAAGAGTGGTTTCATCCTATTGACTATAATCTTAGAAATGATTCTGTAACTAGTGTTACAAAGGCTAATTGGCCTAAAGTCAATAGGTGAAGAAGGGTTGTTAACCTTTGGAATAAGAGTGAGGAAAGTGTGATTCAATTCTTTTAAAATATGTCTGGAATCAAAGAAAGATCTAATCATGTTCCAGACATACATTTCAAGCAGATCCATATTATGTTTATAGAAACCTGGTGGAAAACCATCAGGTCCTGGAGCAATCCATGGTTTCATCTGTTTAATGGTATCTCTGACTTCTTGAAGGGTCACAGGACTCAATAGCTTGTCATTGTCCTCAACAGTAATGCAAGAGTCAATGCAATTGAAGAAAGTATTATCTTGATATGGGTTGGAAGTGGAACTGATAGAGCTAAAATGAGAGACTAATAAGTCTTCAAGTTGAGCTCTTCCGTTCACCCATTGACCATTATTCATTTGTAGGGCAGAGATATGATTATATTGTTTTCTTCTATTAACAGATGTATGATAGAAACTAGTGTTTTTATCAAAACATTTTATATATTCTTCCCTACTTTTTTGAGCATAGAACTCTTCTTGTACACTTTGCCAATGTTCAAGATCTTTTTAAACTTGTTTAATAGACTCAATGTTGTGAGTAGTAGGAGGTTGACTACCCAAAAATTGCAGTTGATTGCTCAAATCTTTTACCTTTTGGTCAATATTCCCAAAGTGATTTAAGTTCCAATTTTTAAGACCAAATTTTACATTTCTTAATTTTTTTTTGTGAAACAAAAAGCATAAGAACCTCTTAAATTAGTTTGATATGATTGTTTTATGACCTCATGAGAGGATGGATCCTTAAACGAACACTTGAAATACATGTAAGGCCTATTACCTTGATGACTATTAGAATCAGTACTCAAGATAATAGGTAAGTGGTCTGAACCAATGACATTAATGTGACTGAGTTTAGAATTATTATAGTGTTGAAGCCATAAACCATTAGCAAAGCTCTGTCTAGTCTAGCCATAATTAGATCATTACCAGACTGTCTATTAAACCAAGTGAACTGACTACCAACAAAACCAAGATCAGAGAGATCTGAAAAATCAATTACTTGTTGAATTATTGGAAATTCAGTAGTTGTAAGAGTTGAAAGAGTGTACCTTTCATGATTATGCATTGTGATATTAAGATCACCAATGATTAACTATGGACCAATTTCTTTAATATAGTTCCATTGAGATAATCTTTCATCATGGTATGTGGAACCATAAAGAAAAGTTACCAAGAACTCTGGCTTGCTTGGGTCAGCAGAGACCATAACATTAACCATTTTATCTGTGTTTTGAAGAATTTCAAACTTAAAACCAGATTTCCAAATAAGAGCAATGCCACCAGAGAGACCCACTGAAGGACATACCCAATTATTAGGGTAGTTAAATCTTCTTAGGTATTGGTTCATTTTTTGGAGATTGTTTTTAGTTTCACAAAGAAAGATAATATCAGGACTCTGAGACTTAATTAGATTTGCTAAAGAAATCCTAGTGGTTGGGTTGCCGAAACCCTGACAGTTCCACGACAAAATCCTCATCATAAGAGAGTAATTTACCACTACAGGACTAAGGCCACTATGAATAAAAAACCAACAGAAAGTTCTAGTTGTAACAATGGTGCAATGCAAACAATCAAAGAAATTGTTAGAGCATTGCTTGGTTGAACCCACCAAGCGTTGGTATGTCAAGTTTAGTTGTCATATTTTAGTGAATCAAAACTCATGTTAAGAGTCGCTTGATTATGTACTAGAGTCAACTTCGTATATGTTAGCTTGAAAGTATTAGGATAATGAGACTTTACAAGTATTGCGAAGACTTGAAGATGTGAAGAAGCAAGGAGCTACAACGACAATAATCATCCTTCCACTTGAGGTTAGTGATATTTGACTTGAACTGTTCCATTCCCTAACGTATCTTTCAAGTCGTGCATATTGAAAACAAAACTGCGAAGCATATTTGAACTCTAGATAGACATAGTATTAAGGAATATAATACGAGGTTTATTGCTTAACCATTAAACTTTGTAGATAAGACATCGCCATAATCATTTGAATGCTATTGTGATTATGTATGGGTATGAGGCGAGGATTTCATCCTAGGGAACAATGTTTTACATGTGTTCTAAGGAAGTAAGTTCATAAACTTGTTTGTGAATCGAAAAGGAAATCGCCAGGCGTTATTGGGATTGTGATTCATTGCATATCTTGTGAACATCCAATATGTGTGATTTAGTAGAACCGTTCATGACTTGTTGTGTTCTTGGTAAAACTATTCACAAATGCCTGACTTATATATTGGTATAACTTTTATTAGTAAAACCGATCTTAAGTAATTACCTGAGATGGTATGATCGGGTTTGTGATTTTATGTCTGACCAAATATGGGAAAGGGGAACCGATCCTAGTAAGAGTTGCAGTACATCACAAAGGGGAACCGATTCTTGTATGAGGCGCAACAAGGTTTATAGCAGAAAGGGGAACCGATCCTATGGACATGTGCAACACATATAAGTTAGATACCATATATATGTGGGGAACCGATCCTAGTACCTAGTCAACCGAATTTTGGAAATCTAGTGTGACTATGCACAATACTCACATGGAAGGTAGAACCGAAACTTGTTTTGGTAGAACCGTTAAACCCATGATTTGTGATTGAATGTTATTTGATCAATCACATAGTTCTTGAAAGTCAGATGAACCAATTCTAAACTTGTTTGGAAGTGTGGCAAATCGGTTTCAAGGTTGTAAGTGTGAAGAGAACTTACAAAGTTAACATACTTTGAACACGTGATATGAATGTTTATTATTTAATATTGTTCAAAGTTATCTATATTATAAGGGACAATGGTGTTTTCCTACATCGACGGCTCTCTATAGTTTGGACACATAAAGGACGGTCTAGATTGATCATAATCCCTAGGTTTTGAGATTCGGGGAGATTTGCATCTTGAGTATATAAAGGACGGCCACGATTAAGCTAGCCAGTAATACTATTTCGCTCGAACCATGGAAGAGAAAACGTAATAATTCATATTTGAAAACCCGTTTAATTGAAACCGCTCTTCCCCTTTTATCTCGGCATTAACTTAATGCAATGAATGTTTTGGTAACTGAAATAGAGATGAGATTTCACTTCTGCAATCCAAACCTCCCAGCTTTCGGGTTAATTCACTTCCCTGGCAACGGTGCTTCCTTTTTCTTCGTTTTTGTAACTTAGATCTTAAAGGTATGATGAAGTTTTTTATTTCCATTTCGTAGGCATAATTAGGGCTTTCGCACTTGATTTGGTTTTGTTTTTACCTTGATTGATTGTAAAGGTATGATTCAGTTTCTTAATTTGTATTTCGTAGGCATGGTTAGGGCTTCCGCAGTGGATTTTGGTGTGTTTTTACCTTGATTTTGTTTGATTGAATTCCTGAATGTGAAACTGGACTTGGGTTTTCTATAAAGATAGCTATTTTTGGATTTTTATGACACTTCTCTCCATTTTCCCCAAATTTTCAGAAAGTTTTCATTGTTCTACAAACCACTGCTTTATAATCATTAGAATTCAACTTTTTTTTTTGTTTCTTTCTTCCTAGGTCAGAAGTTTTGTTTCTCTTTTTATAGAAACTAAAACTTTATTATTTGAGGTTTGATTGAATTCTGTTTCTTGAATTTCATGGGGATTATGATTATCATTTTGATAAGATTATTTTGCTGGGTGATGCATCCATGCATTGTTATTTACCATTTTGATTTAATAGGATTTATTGATTTAGTTGTGATATTAGACAATCTCATGTAAACATGTAACTTTAAGCCTTTAAAAATACCAGTTATTGATTACATTATGCTCCACATGGTTTAATTTTTTTTTGGTGTTGTTCTTTTTCTCTTTTCTCTACTTCATTAAGAGACACATTTGGGTATTTTGGTGCAGGTGTTTTAGTTTAACGAAATGTGGGATTAGCTTCATCTGCTGAAAAGGTATCCCCGTGGCTGATTCAAAGGCACAATCTAAAGAAAGAGATTGGTAATTTCTTCAAAATATAGTTTTTTTGGAATGATGTATCGTTTTTCGTTAGCTGTTGAACTTTTAGTTTTTATCCCTTTGTTTTTTCTTTTGTCACTGTGTCTATGTCTATTCTGCTATTCTTGCAATTAACTGGAGTTACGAGTGAAATGAGTTTGATAGCGTTGCTGATTGACAGGGAAATTAGGAAACGACTAAAGCTGGCTGAGAATAGTTGGTAGGAATGAAAATAAAATATATATAAACGCTCGGATTTAGGGGAAGGGTAACAGCAAGAGTACTGCGTGAAAACAATTTAGGGCAAGTATGATTGGAGTGCAAAAATTTGTGGACAGATCTTGGCTGCTCTTTTATAACCCCAAAATGTAGATCTTTATCCATTAGGTAAGAAGCACCCGTCTCTTACAATAGCAACCAAGAGTTCCTCAACTACAGTTTACAAAAAGCAAAAGCTTAGGTAATTCCTTACCATCATTTCTATAGTTAACAATTTATACCTTTTACTGCATTTACGTTTTTTGGTATATTCTTTCCTTTTTCCTTAGAGATTCTAAAGTATTTCAAGCATGATATAGGTGTAATAAGGATCTTGGATGTTTGAAACTGAAGACTCAAAACGGTTGCTTATATGAATAACCATGGTTCATAGGCATAGTTTACATAGCCATTTAGTGAATGTGTCAAATTACCCACATTGTGAGGTTGAGATACTATCTTTCCCGATGATAAGGCCTCTCTAAATACGTATAGATAAGACTATGTTATGATCCATGGGACATGCTTGGTCCATGACTAATGTTCAGATCCTAGAAGAATGTCTTTGGAAGTGTTAAGCATAAATTTGAAGAATTATGGGTTCCAATTCTCACCAGGGGAGAAAAGATGCTTCTTCTGACCTTATTCTTCCTCCTCGACCTCACTTTGGTCCATCTAAGGCGTGAATTTGTTTTTGGAATGTCCTCTCTTAGTGTTCTCTTTTTCAGAGTGAAGTTCATTGTAGGCATAACTATATATGATATCTTATTGTTTCCGAGCTCACAAGGATTTTCTCATTCATGTATTGTTTTAAGCAGGGTTCCATTTGGGATACTTATATAATATAAAGGTTTCCTATTGAATCTGTTGTGTACAGTTTAGTTACCAGTGCTTGATTATAAATTATAAATTAAAATTTGTATAATTGCAGTAACTGCTGCGGCACACAAACATCCAATACATTAGGATGTTTGTGTCAAAGGCGCTGGCAACCAATAAGCCTCGGGGAGATTCTGTCAAAGGCTGGCAACACGTGGAAGCACAAATTTACAAGAGTATGTAGGTGCATGGCTGCTCAGGAGGGTTGATGATTTGTTATTAAGACGCGTTGCTTTGTGGAATCTGACTGAAAAGGTGTGGTTTTATTATTATCCCGATTATTTTGGTAACTGTATACTACGTTATTCGTCTGCTAACTTCAGGCATTTTTTTTGGAACTACCAATTTAATTTGAAATATTTTATTTTTGTGGGTAAGGACGTAGTTGCAGGAGTGCAATCCAAATCTTGAAGAGACGCCCGTCTCCGAAGTTATGGTGGGAGCCCTGTTTTTGTTATTGCACGTCTCGAAAGAGTGGCTGAGAAGGGAAAAGCTATTGTTGTGGCCATGGACAATTATATATCGAGATGCACAAATGCGACAAAAATTAAAATGTTATTGAAAGATACTAACACAGAGCATGAGACTGTTGTAAAGAATAGATGAACACTGTTATAAACAAGTTTGTTGGTTTGTTTTGCAATAACTTTGACTCAATGATTATCATGTTGAATTGTTTGTACTGAGAATTTAACCACTTTGAAGTTTTCAGTGCATGCTAGCGTGTATTCTTAGGTGGACACCTAAATCACTTTACCAGGATACCAATTCCGCTTGATGTTGACAACACACATCAAAGTGCGAAATCGTTTTGAGTAAGAGTATGGTACAAAATAAGTTTCCCAGTAAGAGTAAGATTGTGGTACAAAATAAGTTCAATTGCTCATTCTTGGCTAAGAATATACAACCATCACCTAAACAACCCCAAACCCGTGCAATTCTTAGCACGGTCACATCCTAGTTCCTTAATAGCTAAGGGAAGAGAATCCCAGGATCGAAACATAAATAAGTTAAGAATCTTTTAATTAAGGTTATTAACTTCATTTTTAGGAAAATAAGAATTAGTAATATGCATTTACTAATTAGAGATTTTCTGAGAGATTTCTATCATTATTTTTGGACAGAGCATTTCCAGGAATTATGGAAACCGAATTTGTGCTTTAATGAATATCTTGAGAATATTTTCGGTTTTGAAAATTCCTTGGTGTCCAAACTTCCTTGTCTATAAATACTTGAAGTTTGCCTTTCTAGCAAACTAATCCTTCGTAACAGCAAACTACCTCTTGTTGTGCTGCTACTGGTGAAGCTTCTTATTCGGAGAGGAGAGTAGCCTAATTAGGCGAAATCTCTTACGGCCGCTCAGTTTAAAGTCTTCTTTTGGATTGAGAAGCTCTATTAGTACCGTTGGTGGGAAACTAGATAATTGCGGTTTATCTTTTGTTTTCATTGATTTGATTGACTAACGGTGGTTGAACTTTGATTGCACCTAGTTTGTTTATGCTTGAGAATCTTCTCTTCTGATATAAGATTCACTCAAACTAGTTCAGAGTTTCGACAGGGGTCTTTAGACTGTTGTTAGTTCTATAGACGATCTTGTGATAATCCATTGTTAACAGACTCCGTTCTGTGCGTGATTGATCACAAAAGATTCAAGTGATTGTGTACAGGTATTTATTGAATATCTAAGAAGATTTGAAGACAAAGAAGATATTGAAGATTTCTGATTTGTGGGTTCATAATCTTTGGTGTGCACAATACTTGTTTCGGTAAAAGAGGATCCAATTAATAATCGGTTTATCCTTGTGATAGATTGGATTGGTTAATTGAGTAGATCGGCATCAACACAATTCTTTGGATTAAGAGTGTTGTTGGATTAATCTTAAACAATTACTTCGTTAATTGAACATAAGATAGATCTAAGGACCTGACGAAGGAGTTTATGTTAAGATAAACAGAAGAGCCTTTGTCCGACTCATATCACTTGGTTGAATAGAGTTGATACCAAACAGATTTGTTGTTCCTTTATTGTTTGGAATACGAACCAAAGGAATTGTTCCAAGTACGTGACTTAGGTCGGAGGCGTGGGAATACAGACGAAACTAGGTGAACTATAGGTTTAGTTGCTTGGTCTCAACTATACGAAGTTAGGTGTAATTTTATGTAGCGGCTTAATCCTGAGAGTATTCAATTCTGGACAAGGTCCCGGGGTTTTTCTGCATTTGCGGTTTCCTCGTTAACAAAATCTTGTTGTGTCATTTACTTTATATTTCCGCATTATAATTGTTTTATTATAATTAAAGTAAATCACACAAACGTTAATTCCTATTTACTTGATAAGTGAATCCTATTGTGTTTGGTTAAGTCCGAACCTTTTTATCAAATAACATACTTCGTTGGTGTATTGTCTCGATCTCGTATCCATAGACGATCACACGAAGTGTGAACCGATTAGTTGTATTGTCTCGACTCAGTCCATAGAAAATCACTTTCGGAGAAAGGACTTATAGGTAGGAAAAGTTTTAGCTTGAGGTATATTTGGGTACCCTTGCCTTTTCAATTGGTATCAGAGCAGGAAAACACGAAAAGATCTAACAATTTGTGTTTGGTGCGATCCAACGTATAAGAATTGAATCTAATGGCTGATTCAGTTAACGTTTTGCAAGAGTATGAATACTCAAAAGTGGAAGATGTTACTACTTCGTTGACTCATGATCCAGGAGTTACGAAAACATCTATGTCTATCTCTGATGAAAGAGAAGATGCTGATAAAGAGTTGGTAAAACTCCTTAATCCTATACAATCTCTGTCTTCTAAAGTACTAATTTTAAAGACAGAGTCAAATCTTCTTAAACAGAAGATCAGAGAAAAAGACATTCAACTGAATTGTCTAGCCAAAGAGAAAATGGATCTCACTGTCAAACTAGAGGCTCTTGGTAAATCTCTTATAGATAAAGAGACACGTCCTATGATTTTAACTAATGATGCTGTTGTGATTTCTTCTGATGAAGAAATTAAAAGTCCTTGCTCGACTTTTACAGACTGTGATAAAACCAGTTTAATCACATCTGAAACAGATCAAGATGATGGTAGTTTGCCTAACTACATCAAGTTAGAAGAGGATGAGAAACCAACATCTAGATCTACTGATAATCAAACAAAATCTTGTCCAAAGGAAACTTTGAACCGATTCCGTGAAGATTGTAAGGAATACAATTTTCAGTCACTTGACAGGAAACTTATACTTCTTCAACATATGGTGGTAAAATTTTGAAGGAAGTTTCTTGTCCTAAAAAACTGAAAGATCATTCCTCAGTAGAAAGACAGATTATACCACATCCCGATAAGATCAACTCAAAAGAGTCAGAGGAAAGAGTTGATAATCGCTTCTGGAAAAAGGTTCCTCCGCACCCATATCGAAATAAGTTGTGGTTTTGATAAGGAACGACTTCAGAAGGAAGGGAAAGAGAAAATTTCATCCAAAAGAAACAATCAGGAATTTACTATAGTTATTTCAGATGATCATACTAATGTGGATCATAAGGAAGTCCTTGGAATGAGAAAATCTTATGAAAATCTCATTGAAAGAATTAAGAGAGATTTATCTATCTCTGAGAATTCTCACATTAGTACATTTTCTCCACATGATCATATCTCTAGAGTTAGAAAAGATCATCATCTTGGGAGAAAATATTTTGGGCAGAAATTTCCGAAGAGAAACATGAACTATGTTTCTGATATTCACTGTAAGCTGGAAAAAGCTTACTCCGATGCAACTTAGTTGTATCAAAATTGTGCATTATCATCTTTTTCGTGCTCATAAACTTGGATGGGAAAGGCACAATAAAACAGGAGCACATTTGTTTTGTGTAGTTGTTTATCAGAAAAAATTCTGTGACACTGTATGGATAGCTGCGAATCCATGGTTGACAGAAAAATGTTCATGTTTAACATGATCTTCCAAAAAGAGATTTTATTTAGAATTTTCGAATTTTAATAAACCCTCCAGCTTGATAATTTTGGACTAAGGAAACAAAAGCAGATATTGCTGACATGAAGATTCAAGTTGAAAAACTTGAGAAACAAGAAGTGGTTGCTGACAAGTCTCTTGAGACATGCTTTAAGAGTTTGAACACTAAAGAGACCTCAGTGAACAACAAGAGCACCACTAGAGATTAAGTTATTTGTTGTATTACTTAATCTAGAAAAATAGACATCAATTTTTGAATTCTTTCATTGATTGTATTAGTCTATTATGAATAAAATTATTTGATTTATAATTTTTCTTGTGATAGTTTTCGGTTTACATTGCATGTGCTTGAATGCTTTTATCTTATTGCTATGTATGTTTATGAGATGTTTGATTTCGGTTTTACTACCTTAATATTCGATCTCATATGTTGTGAACCCTTGTGGTTTGGGTGACTTTTTGATTTAGCAGGATTAAGTTCTAGCCCATGTTGGTAGGCTTTATCAAAGAATCATGAGGGGTTCTGGTAGAAACAATATGTGAAAAAGTCACAATATGTTGAATCGGTTTTGGTTTAGCATAAAAGCATATGTGTTTTGACGGTTTTTCAACTTTTGCTTGCAATTGTTAAAACCGATTAACCTTTCTCTGGTAAAGGTTGGTTGTTGTTATTCTTTTGTTTTTGCATAAGGATGACAACATGATGATATTTCGATATCAATTCTCCCTGGAAGAAGATGCAATCATATTGGAGAAGTGGATGTGAAATTTAAGGTAATAATGTTGTTAGTTAATTATTTTCCTGTTTAAGAAAAGCCTGAGTTTATTTATATATATTTATTGCTTTTGCTTAACAAAATTTGGTTACAATTGATGTTTATTCCATTATGTGTGTATGGATGTATGTGTGATTCAATTGGTTCCGGTTAAGAAAAACTATTGTTATTATTGTGTGGTATCAATTGTTTAGGCTTACAAAATTTCGGTGCAATTGCGGTGCTTTTAATGTCTATGTTGTTTCAATTGCTTCCGGTTGAGGTGAATAATTATGCAAGTTGATTTATGTTGGTTTGTATGAATTATTTATGGCTTAACAAAATAAAAGGTTTACGGGATGAGTTGTTTAGTCCAATTCGATTTCGGATAAGAGAAACTAAGTTAATTCTGATCTTAGTTAGACTTATCGAAGTGAGGTTTCTGTTATTCAAGTCTAATCGAATGCCTTAACAAGAAATGCTAGTTAACTAACCTAGTATTTGTCTTGTTTAAAATTGAAAGGTCTAAGTTTATGGATAATTAGAACCCGATGAGAAAACTACAATTATCTTTATTTTGGTCTTATCGAGTTAAGCGATTGTTTTTGTACAATCGGTTTAGCAAAGGGACTAAGTTGCTTAGTTGATTTTTGGTTTGCTAAACTAAAATGGAAAAATTGTTTCGGACAATTGTTTCCTTGGTAACATATCAAAATAAAACTACTTGTAGTTTCGGTTTTGATATTGGTTATCAGAACATGGTGTGTGGAACCCTCGTGCCTAACTCTACAGGTTGCAAGTCTATTTTGAGATTTGTAAGATTCTTTTCGTGTTGTCCTTTATTTTTTAGTTTCTTTGTCATTTTGTGACAAAAGGGGGGAGAAATATATGGAGTAAACAAGTGATACTGACATTGATTTTATATTGATTGGTATCGCCAAGGAAAAGAACATTGGTGCTTAAACGTTTTATCTAAACGAAAGAGTGAAAGCACAGACTAATGGGGAGTAACATATCATATGATTGGTATAACAAAGACGTGCGGATTGAATGTCTACTTATCTTCCTTAGAGGGAGTATTAGCTTTGTTATTATAATGTCAACAACGGCATTTTCAAGGATTGAATGTAAGTAGTTTACCGTGTTGTTGAATTTGGGAATCAAGCGTATGTGTAATGAATTCTTGTAATTTGTTTATCCATATGATGTAAGAGTTTTGTCACTAAAATTGACAAAGGGGGAGATTGTTCGAGCATTGCTCGGTTGAACCCACCAAGCGTTAGTATGTCAAGTTTGGTTGTCATATTTTAGTGAATCAAAACTCATGTTAAGAGTCGCTTGATTATGTACTAGAGTCAACTTCGTATAGGTTAGCTTGAAAGTATTAGGATAATGAGACTTTACAAGTATTGCGAAGACTTGAAGATGTGAAGAAGCAAGGAGCTACAACGACAACAATCATCCTTCCACTTGAGGTAACTGATATTTGACTTGAACTGTTTCATTCCCTAACGTATCTTTCAAGTCGTGCATATTGAAAACAAACCTGAGAAGCATATTTGAACTCTACATATACATAGTATTAAGGAATACAATACGAGGTTTATTGCTTAACCATTAAACTTTGTAGATAAGACATCGCCATAATCATTTGAATGCTATTGTGATTATGTATGGGTATGAGGTGAGGATTTCATCCTAGGGAACAATGTTTTACATGTGTTCTAAGGAAGTAAGTTCATAAACTTGTTTGTGAATCGAAAAGGAAATCGCTAGGCGTTATTGGGATGGTTATTCATTGCATATCTTGTGAACATCCAATACGTGTGATTTAGTAGAATCGTTCATGACTTGTTGTGTTCTTGGTAAAACTATTCACAAAGGCCTGACTTATGTATTGGTATAACTTTTATTAGTAAAACCGATCTTAAGTAATTACCTGAGATGGTATGATCGGGTTTGTGATTTTATGTCTGACCAAATATGGGAAAGGGGAACCGATCCTAGTAAGAGTTGCAGTACGTCACAAAGGGGAACCGATCCTTGTACGAGGTGCAACAAGGTTTATAGCAGAAAGGGGAACCGATCCTATGGACATGTGCAACACGTTTTTAGGAAAAGGGGAACCGATCCTATGGACATGTGCAACACATATAAGTTAGATACCATATATATGTGGGGAACCGATCCTAATACCTAGTCAACCGAATTTTGGAAAGCTAGTGTGACTATGCACAATACTCACATGGAAGGTAGAACCGAAACTTGTTTTGGTAGAACCGTTAAACCCATGATTTGTGATTGAATATTATTTGATTAATCGCGCATAGTTCTTGAAAGTCAGATGAACCAATTCTAAACTTGTTTGGAAGTGTGGCAAATCGGTTTCAAGGTTGTAAGTGTGAAAGAGAACTTACAAAGTTAAGATGTCGACATACTTTGAACACGTGCTATGAATGTTTATAATTTAATTGTTCAAAGTTATTCCTTAATAGCTAAGGGAAGAGAATCCCAGGATCGAAACATAAATAAGTTAAGAATCTTTTAATTAAGGTTATTAACTTCATTTTTAGGAAAATAAGAATTAGTAATGTGCATTTACTAATTAGAGATTTTTGAGAGATTTCGATCATTATTTTTGGACGAGCATTTCCAGAATTATGGAAACCGAATTTGTGCTTTAATGAATATCTTGAGAATATTTTCGGTTTTGGAAATTCCTTGGTGTCCAAACTTCCTTGTCTATAAATACTTGAAGTTTGCCTTTCTAGCAAACTAATCCTTCATAATGACAAACTACCTCTTGTTGTGTCACTATCGTGAAGCCGCCTATTCGGAGAGGAGAGTAACCTAATTAGGCGAAATCTCTTACGGCCGCTCAGTTTAAAGTCTTCTTTGGGATTGAGAAGCTCTATTAGTATCGTTGGAGGGAAACTAGATAATTGTGGTTTATCTTTTGTTTTCATTGATTTGATTTACTAATGGTGGTTGAACTTTGATTGCACCTAGTTTGTTTATGCTTGAGAATCTTCTCTTCTGATATAAGATTCACTCAAACTAGCACTACACCAAATTCTGGGATTAGAAACAGAACCAGGCCGTTACAAAAACGGGTTGTAACGGCCCTCGCCTGTTGCAAAAGTGGGTGTTACATTTTTTTGTAACGGCTTTGTGGCGTTATTTAATTATTTTTGTAACGGCCCTCGTAATGTGCTTGAGCCGTTACAAATTTGCCACGTGGTAACAGCTCAGGGTCAGCATTGAATTTTTTTGCAACAGGGCTGTTGTAAAGTACTGAGGGTCGTTACAAATTTGCCACGTGGTAACGGCTCGGGGCCGTTAATTTAATTTTTTGCAACAGGTATGTTGTAACAGCTCAGAGCCGTTACGAACTTTTTTGTAACAGCAAAAAAATTACTGCCGGTCAACCTTGACCTGGTCAAAATTGGTCGGTACTGACCAATTTTGACCTGGTCAAGGCTGACCGGCAGTTCATTTTCTGGCACGGAAATAAGCCTAGGAATTCCAAAAAAACTACCGGATACACCTTTCATTTCATCCTCCACAATCAACAATATTTTCTTCAATCAAATTCATCTCACATTCAATCAATTCTTATCACATTCAAATAGCTTAATACAAAAAAGAACTTAAATTCTTCTAAGTATCAAAATTTTTGTTAAGTATGAAATACTAGGGGGATACTAAGTATCAGTTCATAGAAATTCTAACAGTCCCCAGGAATGAGCAAATCAAAACTCCGAACAAATACTTACAAGATGAGCAATAACTTCGCAATCACTTCCGGTTCTGAATTTATGATTCTTCAACTTTGCCCTCAATTCTTCATGGTTATAAATCTCCCCGTTAACCTAGATAACAGAACTATGTAAGTGTTTCGCAAAGTCGAATCAACACTCAAAATAACTTAACAACAATATCAATTTCAAATAAGTCTCAGGTCATTCAAATTGCAGAATAGAGTAATAATCAAAAATGGATATGATAAGTTTCAGAAGATATAGATAGATATATACCGTGACGACGATAGATTTGTCTTCATTGTAAAGAGGTTGATCACCAGAAGCAGGATCTACAATAGCCAAACGTTGATGAGCAAGATAACAATCTTGATGACAATGTAATCCACTCCAATCTGGACCTCTATGTCTTAACCTACACATACATTTCCCAAAAATCACACCACCAGAAATTAATTTCAAAATCCATGAAGAAGTTTAATGGATGAAATCTCCATGAAAAATGAAATTGAAGAAGAATGAGATTCACCTTCGAGAGAGTTCGATGATTCTGGAACGTTTAGCCTGAGAGTTATCAACACAACCGAGGACGTTGATTCTTCCCACCAGCGCAATACCTCGCAAGTATAAACCGAGTGTCAAAGCCACAAATTTAAACTTAATAGTTTAAGTATAATAACCAAGTGAAGTACTTACCAGGGATTGATATTTCCCCGACTGGTTACTACTGCTTCAATCGACCTTGTGTGAAGTCCCTGTGCATTTACATATAACATAACAAAAACCACCTACATATATAAAAAAAAATGATGAACCGAAAGAAAATATCCATTCATAAGTCGGTTTGTGTTCACATATATAGAAAAAAGTTACATTGGACCAAAAAAAGTTGCTTCAAGTAAAGCTTTTTTTATGCACAGCTGCATAAGAGTATGCGCATCAGTTAGCATACGTACAAAAGTGTGAACTGCCAAAAATCAAAAAAAGATCCTAGGAGTATGCGCATCGGCAAAGCATACGTACAAAAGTTTGAATCTGCGCAAGTATAACAAAAAGATCTCGTATAAGTCAAGGCGGATATTAGGCGATGCTCAAAAAGGCCGAGATTGATTAGCTCAAAAGAAAGGGACTGTGTCTTTGCTTGAGAGGCACATCTTTGGATGAAGCACATATCCTCCGATTCCGACATCTCCGAAGGTGGCTGCATACTTGTTAGCTTTGCAGTTGATTGCATCCGCATGAGAATATCATCGATACATACCTTGGCAAGATGTATAGGTATAAGATCTCCGTGAAACTGACCGCTAAAGCACCAAGACTGAGCTCACCAGCTTGCAACTACTTCATTCTCGAAGTTCAACAACGAATAAAGCGGTCCACCACGTGCTCTTGATGAAGCCGGTGATGCAGTAATTCCCAGCAGTGAACTTGTCGCAGCTGGTGATACAAAGATTCCCAACAGTGAACTTGTTGCAGCATGTGAACCCGTTTGAGGTGAAAGTAAACATTGCATGGAGTATGCGAGGCTACAACTCTTGAGGTGCTGGGAACGTTTGAGCCAACTGATACTGGAATTGCAGATTTGATTTCTTCCACTACACCACACAACTTCACAAAGCCATCAATCAGAACACAGACCTTGCCACCTATTTCTTCCACCATCCCACCAAGACCCCCCTCCTTCGCTTTCAGTTCATTTACCTTGTGACGCGCTGGAGCAGAAAGATTGATTTGCGTACGAGATATAGGACCAACAGAACGAACCCGTCCTCTAGAATCTGCCCCAAAAGCTTTAGTCATTGCACTAGGTTCTTCTACTGGGAAGACTCGCATCCCTGTTTTTCTTTGATCTCATCTTGGGCCTTCTTGAGCTTCTCCTGTAGTGTCGAGCATAACAACCAAGTAAATTCTAATATCTTAAATATCTAGTACATGTTTTTAAAAGAGTTGAAATAACTGAAAAGTAAACCGACTCACAGCGAATGGCACCGCGCTAGGTAAAATAGAACCACCTTCTTGTGTATGAGCTTTAACCCACACATCCTCAGGAGTTATCACTGCATCAGGATTTGCGGCCTCCTAAATTTACAAATACAATGTAAAATCATATAGTTTTCCATAAGGATGTTGAGGCAAATTGTGAATATAATTGAGTTACAAGCTAAGTTGTGAATATAAAAAGTTGTAAGTTGCGAATATACGTACCAGTTCAGCTCTCACCATAGCATGAGATTTGCGACCACTACAATGTGTGTAGCCATATTGTTGTCTTTTCCTCTTATGCTCGATTCTACTTTGCTTTGCCTTTTCTTCTCTTTCATTTTCGAAAAATTTTATCCAATCCTCTTCTTTGACATTTGGTGGAACATTTAGAATCCTTTCTTCATGAGTAGGGACAGGGTCATAGTAGGCATGGCGTAACTCACTCTTCAATCTCCTCCATGGACCAGAACCGGCCTTCAGAATATTTTCCTTTGATGTCTCAGGTACATCATATTCAGCCTGGAAAGATAGAACAAATTAATGCCTTACTTATTTGCAATAACGATAAAAGAAGTTAAATGACGAGTGAAGAAAAATCATGTCTCAGGTAAGTATTGTACCTTCAGGGTTTTCCAAATATCATCCTTATACTTTGCATCAACAACATCCCATCTTTTATATGAAATAGGCACATGTGTACGAGCCAAGGCGCCTCTTCGGTGACCTAATGTTGTTGCGTTCCTGGAAACTGGTTGTCCATATTCATTGACCTCTACTGCTGCCATACCCTGTGAAATTCAAACATCAAAATAGGGAAAACTAAACAGAGCTAAAAGAGAGCATCCACGTTAACAAAAGAAAGCTACCTAACACCTCAAAAAATAAGTGATCAAACAAATAAAACCAAACAATTCACGAAAAAAGAGCTAAAAGCGGCGTCATTGTATATATTATTGGGTAAGGTAAAACATATCGCAACTGTTTCAGTTCAAAATGAATCAGTAATGAGCAGCTTTTTCAAATTCTCATTGTCAGTAAGAATCGATCGAAAAGATGTAGGAACTTCAAATTTATCTATCGAAGACGTTAACCCCGTCGTGAGTGCAACACCACAGACCATCCCTCTTGAGAAGATCCTTTGAGTAGAACACTTGAGTAGCTTCAGATGCAAGGATAAACGGCTCATCCACCACTCTATTTATGCTTTTCATTTTCGACAAGTTGACCTTTACAACCTTTGAAACTGCATCAACTTTGCAAGCATTCTTATCTCCAACACTAACCCAATCACAGTAAAAAACAGTTTCTTCAAATTCCAAATAGTTCAAGTTGATTATATCTTTAATGACGCCGTAATAAGTTATTTCAGCTTCTCGCCGACTTCGCTTGCAGTCTTGTAACAGCTTTCATTGACACACCGCTATTCTCGTGATACATTCTTCACCCTGCATTCTTGTTTACTAAAAGTAAACCCATTTACTTGGTATTTCTTATATGATTGTGCCTTGAAGAGTGGTCCTTGCACGAGTCTCCATAGTGTTGAATCAGTTTCTTTGGCTTTTAATAACTATTATACAAAGCATGGCAGAGTCAAGATATCACAACTAAAACCATAACAAGTTGTATTCAAACCACTACTAAAAGCTTTAGGGTAACACAAGACCTCATCGCGCAACCATAGATGAAAACTCTTTGAGGTCTGACCATTAGACGTGTCACCGTTAACATAAGAATCATACTTCCTACAGCCAATACCAATTCAAAGACTATCGATGATGCAAACATAATAATCGACAAGAACTCAATGTTAACTAACAAAAACATTCTACTAAAATGCACTAAGTCACCATCATGCTACATCCCTCTAATTTGTAATATTTTCATTTCTGCTGAGGAGGACTAAACAAAATTCAGACTTGAATAAACATAAAAGAGTTAAGTAAAAGTTACCTTTGCCAGTTATCTATTCCAACATACTTAGATAGGATCCAGTTGCGGCATTGTTCAAATTGTGCTCGATTCAGAGTAATACTCATTCCAGAACTAAGAGGCATCTCATCGGCACCATCATAGTCATCATCCAAAAAGCCTGCCGAGTATGTTTATGAGTACCACCACCATCATCTGACATGTCCTCCATAAGGTATAAGCTAGCTTCTCGCAGCGCATACCCTCTTGCAATGCACCCCTCAATGTACCTTTTATTGCGCACCAATCCTTTAAAACCTTTCATTAACCTACAAGAAAAGTTAACAGATCCTCAAGGATGATTAATAGTTCAATAATAGTAATTCTCAACTTAAAAATTAAACAACAAAGGGGTTGTATTTACCTCTCAAAGGGGTACATCCACCTAAATCTGACCGGACCGCAGATTAAAGCTTCATCGGCCAGATGAATCATCAGGTGGATACTAATAACAAAAAAAGATGGAGGAAAATACTTTTCCATTACGCACATTGCTTCCACCAGACTAGCTTTCGCTTGTAGAAGTTCATCTCTGTTGATAACCTTTGCGCACAAAATGTTGAAAAATATACTAATACGGAGAAGAGAAACTCGCAGATCTTTAGGTAATGAAGTCGCAAAGATGAACTAGCAATGGAAACAGAGATTGCATCATTACATGGTAATCGTGTGACTTGAAATTCTTCAGCTCCGGTGGACTAATGCTCACGTTGATTATAAGATTGGAACGAAGCTAGAAGGCACTCTTAAGTTCTTCAAAGACTTTGTACTAAAAGATACTTTTTCATCTTTAGTTAAGGCAAACGATCCATCTTCCATTGTTGTTTTACCAGTTGCACTATCCTCTTTCACCCATAACCGCTTTTTAATACCCATAGATTCCATATCTTTACGTGCATTTACACCATCTTTTGACTTACTATTACCCATGAGAGTGTTAACAATATGCTCGGTTATGTTCTTTTTCTCGTATGCATAACATCTGTACAATGACGGACTGCGTTCGATCCCCAATTCGGCAAATCATGAAGTATGGACCTTCGAGAAAATAGAGAGTTGTCGAAATATCTTCATCGACACCCTCGTTGCAAACTATCCGCTTCGCTCCTCTTTTACGTTTTTTGCCGGTGGTTTACCCTTACCCTGTTTACTTTTCATATCTTTCACAATCTCTTGAACTTGCAATCCTGTTAGTGGCCATGGAGCTTTACCATCTTCTACCCCTCCACTGAAATTTGTTTTGTCAAATCTGTACTTGTGTTGGGATGGCAGCCATCTTCGGTGTCCCATATAACATATCTTCTTACTATACGGCAGCCACTCTGAAACTGTTTCTTCACCACAGGTGGGACACGCATAATACCCATGAGTCACACATCCAGCTAGCGTACCCAATGCCGGAAAATCATGAATGGCCCATAACAACCTTGCCTTCAAAAGAAAATCAGAGTTCGTGAAGCTGTCGAATGTCATAACACCATCATTCCATAACTCTTTCAACTCCTCTATCAATGGTCTGTAAGTAAACATCAATATCTTTACCCGGTGCTCTCGGACCGATATCAACAAACATAACATGGAAAATTCGCGCTTCATACACATCGAAGGAGGAAGGTTGTACGGACACGAGATCACCGGCCAACACTGTAATTCAGACCAAAGCATCCATTTGGATTAAAACCGCCGCCAGTTGCTATCCCAAGAGTAACATTCCGTGCTTCCTTAGCAAATTCAGATGTAAATTATCCGCACACCTCCAAGTCTGTAGAATCCACTGGATGACGCATGACATTAACATCTCTCTCGTGCTCTAGAATGCCAAAGCATTGCCCTCGCTATCCATGGTATACTATAAAGTCTTTTCAGCCTTGCAATTATCGGAAAATGCCTTAAAGTCTTTTGCGCAACTTGTGTAAGTTTTCTCTCATCATTAAAAACTCTTACGTACCGAGGTTCTTGACATACGTGACACTTCACCAATGAACTATTATCCTTCCAATAAAGTATACAAATCATTTACACAAGCATCATAAGTCACATAATCCATCCCCAGCTCTTTAATAATCTTCTTGATATCCGGATACTTACATGGCAGGTGTTACCTTCGGAAGCAACTCTTTCATCAATTCTAATATTGCAAGAATAACACCATTGTCCGAAATTCCATACCGAGTTTTTATGTTGTTCATCATTATCGCAGCGTACATTACTGACTTTCCATTAGGACATGAAGGATATAATGGTTCTCTTGCCTTCTCAGCCGCTGATCTCTTTTTCTGACCACACCTGCTGGTTCCAACATTCTCATCCAACCCTGCTGTAACATTCTCATCAACACCTGCTGTAACATTCTCATCAACACCTACTTCTACATTCTCATCCATCCCTTCCCTAACATTCTCATCCACATCTGTGGTAATATTCTCATTCAAACCTGCTGTAACATCATCATTATCTGCTACACATTCAGTTATAATATTATCCTTATGTGTTAATTGTGCTGCTTGTACTGAACTTTCCCCATGATAGCGCCAGAATGTGTACACCTCATGCATACCATGTTTGAGCAAATGCAATGAGATCTCACTCAGTGCAACTAAGCCTTTACCATTCATACAACGACGACAAGGGCATGAAAATAAATGACTCCCACCACCATTATTCTTGGCAAACTCTATGAATGACTTCACACCTTGTCTGAATTCTAAAGACTTACGAGGACACTTCAACCATTTCTTGATCACTTCAGATGACATATTACCCTTCAAAATTGATATTTAAAAGAATCAAATAAAATCACTTAGTCCTAGTGGTAGGGTTGCCGAAGCCCATGAGGTTAGCGACAGAAACATCCCCTCAAAGAAGAGAGAATGAGCTACAAGTAGCTTTTGCGAATAACCACTAGGACTGTTATCATCATGCTCACAGAGTACATAAAACCAGACTCGTTTATACACAACTTAACATACAAAATAAAATAACTTAGTCCTAGTGGTGCAGGGTTGCCGAAGCCCCGCAAGTTACAGTAAACATCCCCTCAAAGAAGAGAGAATGAGCTACAAGTAGCTTTTGCGAATAACCACTAGGACAGTTATCATCATGCTCACAGAGTACATAAAAACCGACGCGTTTATACACAACTTAACATACAAAATAAAATAACTTAGTCCTAGTGGTGCAGGTTGCCGAAGCCCTGCAAGTTAGCGACAGAAACATCCCCTCAAAGAAGAGAGAATGAGCTACAAGTAGCTTTTGCGAATAACCACTAGGACTGTTATCATCATGCTCACAGAGTACATAAAACCAGACTCGTTTATACACAACTTAACATACAAAATAAAATAACTTAGTCCTAGTGGTGCAGGGTTGCCGAAGCCCTGCAAGTTAACGAAATAAACATCCCCTCAAAGAAGAGAGAATGAGCTACAAGTAGCTTTTGCGAATAACCACTAGGACTGTTATCATCATGCTCACAGAGTACATAAAACCAGACTCGTTTATACACAACTTAACATACAAAATAAAATAACTTAGTCCTAGTGGTGCAGGGTTGCCGAAGCCCTGCAAGTTAGCGACACGTAAACATCCCCTCAAAGAAGAGTGAATGAGCTACAAGTAGCTTTTGCGAATAACCACTAGGATCAAGTATCATCATGCTCACAGAGTACATAAAACTGCACTCGTTTATACACAACTTAACATACAAAATAAAATAACTTAGTCCTAGTGGTACAGGATGCCGAAGCCCCGCAAGTTAGCGACATAAACATCCCCTCAAAGAAGAGAGAATGAGCTACAAGTAGCTTTTTGTAAATCACCACTAGGACAGCTTATCATCATGCTCACAGCAGAGTACATAAAACCAGACTCGTTTATACACAACTTAACATACAAAATAAAATAACTTAGTCCTAGTGGTACAGGGTTGCCGAAGCCCTGCAAGTTAGCGACATAAACATCCCCTCAAAGAAGAGAGAATGAGCTACAAGTAGCTTTTGTAAATCACCACTAGGACAGCTTATCATCATGCTCACTTAGAATCACCAATATAAAAACAAAACTTCATAACTTTAGTTCATTTAAACTTAAAAAAACTACCTTAAAATGAAACTAAAGTTCAAATCATGATGAGCATATTTATAGAACATACAAACTGGAATTTAGGTTACTACCTTAATGATTCCGTAGCCGGGTGCTTCTTTTCTCGTTTGTCTCTTGCCAAAAGGATCCTCTCCCCGGCTCGCAAAGACCAAGATATAGAACAACATTAGCCAAACTTTTAAAATGCATCGACTTTGAATCATATGTCACAACAACACACACTAATCAACTACGCTCCGCCATACCCACACACGCTCTCCGTTGTTACACAACTAGCTAGGTCCAAGTTTATCTAGCTCTCATCAAACCTTCCAAGATTATATAAGACTTTATCGGGTAGCACTCGCCTACTCAACTTAGTATGCTTCTAAGGCAAAAACTACACCATGTCTGACAAACAGAATGCATCTTTACACAAGACTAGTGGATCAAAAACTAGAACTGACAAGTGAAGCTAATGATGTCAATCAGCACAAAACTTATAAATTAGAACTTATTGAAATTAGATTACAAACTAGAAATTAGGTTACAAAGTAAAAAAAAAATAGAAAATTTCGAAATTAACATAAAACCCTAAAATCAGTTCAATGTTTCGAAACTTATACCTTCTAAGTCTTCAAAATTCTTCAATCTTCAACTCTTCAAAATTCTTCAAACCCTAACAGTAAATTAGAAAAAAAAAATAGAATTAGATTTATATGAAGAAGATTAACAAAACATAACTCTAACGATTAACACTTACACAGATCGATGAAAAACTGGAAGATAAAGATGAATCAAGCCCTAAAAACAGATCGATTAAAAAAAAGATGAAACCCTAAAAATCGAAAAACTTCTAACGATTAAGACTTACATAGATCGATGATTGAAAGGTGTTGAAAAGATTAAAGAGTTTTCTATGATGTTTCTTGGCTAAAACAATCTCTGTGATGAAACAGTGATGAACCCTAGAAAAATCGCCTGAGAGGAGGAAGAGAAGCAGTGCAGAAGAGAAAAATGAAAAATGAAAATCAAACTCGATTTCTGCTGGCTTATCCATAGAATTCACGCATGTGAATGGCACACTCGTGGGAGGAAATATCCTCTCGTATAACTAATCGTGGGTGGAAATATAATGCTAGGCGTGTGAGTGGCACACGCACATACACAAGGTGTGACGACACAAGTGTGACCAAGCGTGCGAGTGGCACGCCTATAAAAAAATTCGTAACGGCTTATCTCTCATATTTAATTTTTAAAAATTTAGTAACGGCTTAAGCCTGTTACGAATTTTTGTAACGGCCTTTTGTAACGGGAAATTTGTAACGGCTCATAAGCCGTTACGAATGCCTGTTACGATTCCAGAATTTGGTGTAGTGTAGTTCAGAGTTTTGACATGGATCTTTAGACTGTTGTTAGTTCTAAAGACGATCTTGTGATAATCCATTGTTAACAGACTTCGTTCTGTGAGTGATTGATCACAAGAGATTCAAGTGATTGTGTGCAGGTGTTTATTGAAGATCTAAGAAGATTTGAAGACAAAGAAGATATTGAAGATTTCTGATTTGTGGGTTCATAATCTTTGGTGTGCACAATACTTGTTTCTGTTAAAGGGGGTCCAATTAATAATCGGTTTATCCTTGTGATAGATTGGATTGATTAAGAGAGTAGATCGGCATCAATACAATTCTTTGGATTAAGAGTGTTGTTGGCTTAATCTTAAACAATTACTTCGGTAATTGAACATAAGATAGATCTAAGGACATGACGAAGGAGTTTATGTTAAGATAAACAGAAGAGCCTTTGTTCGACTCATATCACTTGGTTGAATAGAGTTGATACCAAACAGATTTGATTTTCCTTTACTGTTTGGAATACGAACCAAAGAAATTGTTCCAAGTACGTGACTTAGGTCGGAGGCGTGGGAATACAGACGGGACTAGGTGAACTATAGGTTTAGTTGCTTGATCTCAACTATACGAAGTTAGGTGTAATTTTGTGTAGCGGCTTAATCATGAGAGTATTCAATTCTGAACAAGGTCCCGGTGTTTTTCTGCATTTGCGGTTTCCTCGTTAACAAAATCTTGTTGTGTCATTTACTTTATATTTCCGCATTATAATTATTTTATTATAATAATAGTAAATCACACAAACTTTAATTCCTATTTACTTGATAAGTGAATCCTATTGTGTTTGGTTAAGTCCGAACCTTTTTATCAAGTAACATACTTCGTTGTTGTATTGTCTCGATCTAGTATCCATAGTCGATCACACGAAGTGCGAACCGATTAGTTGTATTATCTCGACTCAGTCCATAGACAATCACTTTCGGAGAAAGGACTTATAGGTAGGAAAAGTTTTAGCTTGAGGTATATTTGGGTACCCTCGCCTTTTCAGAATCCCTAGTAGTAACTGATAGGTGTTGTAAACACCTTAATATTTATCTATTGTTTATGCTTTCTTTGCGAGTTTTCTTGCAAATTATGTATTTAATGTTTATTTTTGAGTTTATGGGTGTTTTGGAGTCATATTGACGAAAAAGAGCAGAAACATGACGTGAAGGCTATACTTGGAGGAATTGGCTGGTGGATTGAAGTTTTATCAGGTTCCCGAAATACCGGCAGATGAGTTGAGCAGAAGATTAGGTTGTCGGTTATCCAAAACTGACAGGCCAAATAATCTAATGAGCTAAGGGGTTGCCATTCAGAGGTGGCCCATATCCAGAAACAGGTGCCTGTGTCCAGTTCACTTCCTACACAACCCTGAACTTCAGAGAAGATTTGTTTTCTCTCTTGTCATCTGTTTCACCTGAATGAATTTGAGAGAGAGAAAAGGGGGCGCTGCTAATGGTGAAATCAAGAGAGAAATTCAGGGAGAGATTAAACGGAGTTTTGATGGGTATGTTGGTTCGAATCTGTTCGTGGTGATGAACTGGGGCTGATTTGAGGAAGAAACAGAAACTAGGGTTTATATAGTGTTGGAAGAAGAATTTTGTGATGATAATGATTGGTTCAAGGGTTGATTAAACGTGGGTATGTGCTTAATCTCAAGAATATGAGTCTGCTATGAAGAAATTGATGTAAAAATCGGAGATGCTCGTATTTGAAGAGAAGAGCTGGGGCTATGAGGTTGTGGCGTATGAATTGGAGAAGAACAGGGCACAAGGAGCAACTGCTGGCACAGATTTGTGTTGGCTGAGAAGAAGGAGTTCTTACTGCAGTTGATAATGAATCTTGTAATGGTTCTGGTGGTGGATTGAAGGCTACAACAAATCTGAGAAGATGGGTTTGAAATTAAAGTTGCTGGTGTTTAGATGCACAACATAGAGAGACCAAGATTTGAAGAACATGAATTACAGGTTGAGTATTGAAATGGTTGGAATGGCTTGTTTGAGTTTTGTAGCCGAGAGACATGTAGCTCAGGTTGCGGGTTATGGAGGAACAATGTTGGTGTTGTGGTTGTACAAGGGTCTTGCAGAGTATGAGATGATTGGAGGGTTGTTTGAGCTCAAGAAAAATGTGATTGTGGTACAATTATGGAAGGTACTGAACTGCAGTCTGTAGGTGCAGTCCAAAATGGATGTTATTGTGGTGTTGGTTGGCTTGACATGGTTGAAATGGTGGTGCAAGAATGGAACTAGTGCTGGTAAAGATGCAGTGGTGGAATTTGAGCTACAGAGAATGTATTGGTGGAGATTCAAGAACAATGGGTTTGATTGGAATTCTGAGTTCCAACTGCAATGGAGCAATACCAGATAATGTGAAGCTGCAACTGGAATTAACATGGTGGCCTGAGATGGAACAGTTCTGGAATGTGAACGAAGATGTGTCAGAGAATGGTTGCAGCTGGTATATGTTACAGGTTAACTGAAGGCTACCAAGAATGGAATTGTGATATCTTACAAGAGGAATGGAGCTGAAATAGGTGGTGATGGAACTGAACTAGGGGCGTTGAGCAGTGGATGCTGTAGTTTGTTACTGGTAATCAAGGCTCATAGACGCAGTGGTTTGTGGTCAGAGTTCAAGCTCAGTTGGTTCGGGGGTTGATGAGATGCAGTTGCTAGAGCTGGCGGGCTTGAGGTATAGCTTATGTTGCACGTAGGAGTGCAAGGAGAAGGTTACAGGTTATGATGTTGTGCTGGTGGATTTGGTCATGTTGAGATGTAACGAAGTAGATGGAAGCAACAGATGGTGGTACTGTGTTCTGTGAAGTGTTTGCGGAAATGAAATGGAAGGCTTGATATCGAAATAGGATGGTGGTCTTGCTGGTGGTACAAGAAGCTACAGTTGCAGTGACTTGAGCATGATTTGTATGAATGCAGTTACAAAGATGGTGGTCATGTGGCAATAGTGAACATGTAGTGAGAAGATATTGGTCTTAATGGTTTGTGCCGAGTTGATTGCAGTCAAGATAAGCTGGAAATGGTGGTGCACAAGCAAGGGAAATGGAGTCTCTGAGATACGGTTCAGGTGTTGGTTGTGGCACTGGTTTATGTCGGGAAGATGAAGTTGTTATGCTAGATGGCTGAACTGAGATGGAAACCGAGATCTGGTTTTGATGGCAATCTGTGGAGGTATTGGAACTGATGGCCAAAGATGGGTATGGAATGACCGAAAATTGAGTTATTGCCGTGGATACAAGGAATGATGGAAGATGTTGATTCTGCAACTGAAATTGTTTCTGGTAGAGAAGGTGACTGGATTGAGTTTAAACTGAGCTGAAATTGTGCACAGGCAATTGCAAGAGAAGATGCAGCTGGAGAGTTATGCACCACGGTAATACAAGATGGAGCTGATGCAGTTGATTTGAGAAGAATGTGTTACAGACTGGTGGTGGCATTGAAATGCTGCAATGAAGTAAAGGGTATGCGGCTGAGAGAATGGAGAAGCTACAACACCGGAGATACAGGGAAGAAATGTTGAAGAAAAAGAAGTTGTTGATAGAGTTGAATCGGAGTCAGACGAGTTAACTCACCGATCCAGTCTCTTTTACTCAGATGGACTTGGGCTGGACTTTTGGGCTCTTTTGCATCAGAAACAACAGTTAGCCTATGCGGTTGGAGATGGCTGAGGTTCAGAAATCGGAAAAGGGAAGAAAGTATAAAAGGGAGACTTATCTCTCTACATAGGGGGATATCGTATCTCTTCTTCTACTTTGGTTCTAGGGTTTAGAAACATGAAACTTATCTTCCTTCTTGTTATGAACTCCTATGCTATGAGTATTTAATCTTATCATTGGCTATGGATAGTTGGATTTCACATAACATGTTTCTTGTTCAATAAATTAGTTTTCTCTCATATTATCGTTTATGATTCACCATTTATATTGTTACATGATTTGAATGCTTGTTTGATCGAGTCGCGAATCGGTTGAGTTTGTTTTCATCTTTAATGCTAGATTAGGATTTGTTATACCCAAAAGTGATAAATTCTTGATTACAAGTAGCATAAATATGGTTATAGCTTGTAGTGATGCATCCTTGTAATCATATGTGAACCATAACCTTTGTTAAATCGGATTAGTGCTTTTACACGTTCGATTGCTTTGATTGGCCTGATTTCATAGAACTTAATGCATCTATGGAATTAAACTTGATTAGTGCTTATACACGTTAGGTTGTTCTCTAAGATAGAATTCATTTTCGCATCTTTTAATGTGTTTGTTGATGATAAGAGGAGATTTGCGGGATAAACTTGCGATCAAGGTATCCTAGGGCCTTTGATAAAAGTTGAGATTAAAATATCAATTGTAGTTATTGTGTCGAAAACATGTTTGTGATTGAAATGAAATCCTTAACCAATATCTTTATATCTTGATTTGCGTGTTTGCTTTACTTTATTTGTTTTTAGTATAACTTAGTTTATTAAAAATCAGAAAAACCCCCCAATTGTTATTATAGGAAACCGAAACATATTGACAACCTTAGTCCTCTCCGTGGGAACGATCCTTTCTTACCCTTGCTATATTTTATATTTTGAGTAGTGAGAAAGTAATATTATTTTTGACGCTTACGACAGCGATCAAATTTTGGCGACGTTGCCGGGGAGGCACCGGTTGTCACTTGTTTTTGGTTTCTTATTTTTGTTTTGTTTTTTTGTTTATCTTATTTTCTGGTTCTTAACGTAGTTTTGAGAACTCTTGTTTCAGGTACCAATTTCTATGGACGGAGCATATTGGAATAACGGATACGGTTTTCAACCTCCTCAACACTATGACAATTGCCCACCATCTATGGGATACAATCAAAACCAATTTATTGGTTATGATACATATCCTAGAGAATCTTATGGTGATTTTCATACATATCAACAACAACCTTGTAGTGGGTATGTAAGTCAAGCACCAAGGTGGGATAATTCTACATCTAAATGGCTTCATTCGAGTTGTATGCAGATCATGAATGGATTGCAATACATGCAACAGATGCTAGACCAACTTGATCGTAATAGAGAGAACGCCGCACAAACCAATTTCTGCAACACTTTTTCTTACCCGACTCTGGATTGTAGTTATGATCATTCACCAATTCAAAGGGAAGAGTCATGGGAAAGAGAATCTATTGTAGCCAATAGTGGTAAGCGTGTGAACGTTAGAAAGCTTGCACAGAAATTATACAAGTTGGAAGATGATGGAGCCTCGTAAGAGCTTGTCGATGAAATTAGTAGGACCATTTGTATGGAACTTAAACAACGTCGTGATAAAGGTTGGGAAACCGACGACGATTCTGATTTCGGTGAGTCTGAAAATGAAGTCGAAGATGAGTATGTTGAGAATGAAACCGAATTGATCCATATCAGACGACCCAATTGAGCTTGCAAAGGACTGTAATTATGACGTTGATGTCGAGACTTTGGTTAAGGCAGAAACGGACGAAGAATGCTTGCAAGGTTTGATAAAGGACCACGATGTGCAAGAGGTAACTAATTCACTTGAATTGTATAAGGATGAAGAGGATACCATAACACAAGAGATTGTGATAGGTTTGTCTAACCCTTTGCATATTGATTCTTCTCCTTTACCTCTTATTGGTTTGAATGTATGTGCTTCGAGAATATTGTTGAATGATTTTATTTCTCGATATCCGCCATTAGGAACATTTGATTCTCATACTATGCAAGTTTGCAAAGAAGAAACCATAGAAGTTCCTGAATTTTATGTTCTTTATACACTTCCAAGTGTGAACAAGAATAAGTGTGGAGGAAACTTCTATTGGGCTATAGCTTCACTTTTGCTTTATTATAATAATGTTTGTGTGAAGTTACTATTTGCAAAACAGGTTACATGGAAGGATCCCTAAATTTTCAGATTATTAGTGTATGGGGAATTCGTCTTGCAAGTCGGGCTGACGACTTTAAACCAAGCGCTAAATGGGAGGCAACCCATAGGATGAGTATTTCTTGTCTTGTTTTTATCTTTTTCTTTTCTTGTATTTGTTTTTTATGATTTCTTGTCACATTATTATATGATTTCCCACCTTGACTTTCTTTGAACGATTCAATTTACATTGAGGACAATGTAAAGTTTAAGTGTGGGGGAGTGGTTAAGCATTTGCATTGTAAAATTTTCAACTTTTGTGTAAAATAGTGAATAAAAAAAAACACTCCAACTTGTAGTTAGTTTAGAGTCACATAGTATACATGTCGCTAAGATTACATCGAAATTCTCACAAGAGTGACTGAACTTGGAGATGACAGAGAACGTGATCGGGTTTCTTACTTGTATGAGAGTTAAAGTTGGATTTAACCATGCCAGTGGAAAATAAGGTGCAGACTGAATTCGGTATTAGAGTTGTGGTCCCGTATAGTGGAGACTACCCATGTTACATCATGAGAGGCACCGACCTTCATTTCTTTGTACCTGTCTAAATTTGTGCTTTTAGAGTGTGTGTCACCGTACGTAAACTCCGGGTAGAATGGTGAGCTACCCAACCTCCCACCAATAGAAGCACTACTTTGATCTCTTGAGTGCTATTTTATCAATCATGATGGTGACATCGAATTGCTAACTTATGACCGCGGTCGTAAGCGTCAAAAATAAATTACACTTTCTTACTACTCAAAATATAAATATAGCAAGGGCAAGAAAGGATCGTTCCCACAGAGAGGTCTAGGTTGTCAAATTGTTATGGTTTCCTATATAAAACACCGGAAGAATTTCGATTGTGTAAATAAAAATAAACAAAAAGCAAACAAAGTACGCAAATCAAGGATGTGAAATATTGGATAAAGGTTTCATCTTCAATTGTAAACAAGTTTATGAATATATGAATAGAATTCGTATTTAATCTCGCTATCATCAAAAGCCATAGAATACCTTATTGCAAGAATACTCCGTAAATTTCCAAAGTTATCAACACACACATTAGAGCTGCGTATGTGAAATCTACCTAAAGAATAACCTAACGCCTTGCGCTAATCAAGTTCAATTCCTAGGAGCATTAAGTTTCAGAAATAGGCTAATCAATGCAATTGTAATACATTGCGCAAACAATTCGAACAAAGGTCAATTTCTACATATGAATACAAGGATGTATCACTACAACCTAGAATCATATCATGCTACTAGTATTCAAGGTTATCGCTCGATGAAAACCCTAAAATAGCTATAGATATGGATGTGAGTTCAATCAATTCTAGATTCGACTAAACAAACATTCAATCATATTGCAATCCATCAATCATGCAATTATTGTAACCCGTAGAAATCATACGATAATATTGAGAGAAAACTAATTCATAAAAATCATAACTTGGTTGCAAAATCCAACTACATCTTCAACCAATAATAAAAACTTAGTTACTTATAGCATAGGAGTTCATAGCAAGAAGAAGGAGAAAACCTATCATGTTTCTAAACCCTAGAACCAAAAGTATGAGTTCTCCCTAATGGAGATATATCTAGGTTTAGAGAAAAAGTTCTATTTATATGCTTTTCTCCCCCATAAGGATACTTTCCCAAAATTAGGTTAATTCTTCTCAAAACCCGTCTCCAAGTTGGTCCACCAAGCCCAGGAGTGAAAAATATGTCTCTGGAATTTTGGGTCCAAAAGCGTCGCCGGAATTGATGACGTCATCACCGGAATCCGGCCACCGGCGCCGGAATCCGACCGCCGGAAAAAAATATCTCCAGACACTGAACCATCAGAAACTATCACCAAGTAATTCTGCACTTCCAGTAGCTCCACTTTGCTTCTCTGCACTCCACACATTCACAAAAACCATTTTAGCCAAAACTTCTTACCTTGCGAAAACACACCCAAAAGCGTGACCCGTAGCTCATATGTCCGGCCATAAATTCTTGCATCCGACTCATACCCTCCTCGCGATTCACTGAAATATTGTGATCGACACTTTAACCTCTGAAATCCGACTACCGGAACTATGCTTACCGGTGCGCCATTTTCACTCCGTTTTCGCACTATTTCTGCGGCTTCAAAACACTTCTCCAGTTCCATACTCAGTACTATCCTCTTTAATTGCACTTCATAACCTGCAAACATGCACCAGTTATATCACAAACATCTCTGCAGTTCATCGCAGCATCAGAAATCTACAGCAGCATCTCATTCGTTGCAGGTGCACAACAACTTTCTGTGGCAGCAGTTCAGTTCATATCATTCCATTCTCTCAATAACCAACACCATAACTCTCTGATTCAGTTCATTAATCACCAGAGTCAGGCAGCGACAAGCATCACAACAATAATTATAGCACCTATCTCTGTCTCCAAACCACCAGCACCAACTTCTCAATCTCAGTCTCACCCTCGCTCCATTAGTACCAGCACCAGCTCCACCTGCATTCTCAGTTCTAGTTACGACACCATTCTGTC
Organism: Papaver armeniacum; assembly: GCA_023531295.1. NCBI lineage: Eukaryota > Viridiplantae > Streptophyta > Magnoliopsida > Ranunculales > Papaveraceae > Papaver > Papaver armeniacum. The sequence goes on from JAJJWW010009466.1 coordinate 134,223, forward strand.
ATCGAAGTCTCCCCTGCAGCTCACTCCAAGCCATTCAACACCACTGCCAATAATGGCAGCAACAGCCTTGATTCCCTGTCCTTGTACAGCTCCACTCCATCCTTCACAGTGAGCCCATGGGTAATACTGCACATACTGGTGGCATTATCGCTGCCTGAACTTCATACTGCTCGCATTAAACAGACCCCAGCCATTGCTTCTGCAACCTCCACCTACAAACTCAGTTCAAGCACCCAACAGTTCACAATCTCTGCATCTCTCCAGCAACATCAAGCTAGCCATTTCAATCCATACCATCTTCCATTGTGTACACTCAGCCAGTGCACAACTGTGACCTCCAGATTTACTTCCACTTCCTTTTAAATCAAATTGCAACTACTCCTCACTAGCCAGTCCACCTGCAATGCCATTTCATTCACTCAGCATCACTACTTCAGCTTCCACACACAATCTGAGGCTCCATAAACTGCCATAACCAGCTGCCATGCACGATCCTGCACAACCCTGTCAATACTTATGCTGAGACTTGAAACAGCCATCGACCAGCAGCACCTCTCCTCGAGCTTCATCAGTTGCTGCAGCTAATCCAAGACCATTACTACCACCTGACACCACCTGCATCTGCATTTGTGCGTTGCACTAACATTACCTCCTCCGCATCTCAGTTCCATTTCAGTTCAATTCTCATCTTTCAAATTCTCTGTAACTTCAATCTGTAGCTCACTACCAACTCCATATGCAGCTTAGCTCATGCCATAACTCCATTCACAGCTTCATAATACCCAGGAACTGCAATATTTCTCAAGCTGCGCACTACCTACAGTTCCAGTTTACTAGTTCCCATCTAGTGAGCACTACACAACACCTGCAGCTCACATTGCTGCTCCATCTCACCATTCTTCTTGGCATTCCCTGTAGTACCACCAAGCTCATCATCACTGGCTATCTGCATCTCTAGTTGCACCAGTAAATCCCATTGTACCCTGGTTTGCTGCTACACAGTACCAAGGCACTCCCTAACCTGCCTTCTTAGCTTCTCTCAGCTTGGAACTGAACTTCAAAACCCACCAGAACTCTTGGCAATGCTAGTTCAGGCATTATCACAAGCATCTTATGTGCCATTATGCTGGTGTTCACCATTATGAACTGTTGTTGATCCTAACCAATTCCATCTCCTTCCCTGCAACATACACACAAAACCCATTCATTTAAACATTCAACAGACTCAAATCCCTCCTTCAATCTCCTTGTTCATCATCGTCAATCAACGGCAGAGCTCATCCTTCTTTCTGGCATTTTTCGACAGAAACTTCCCCAAAACCATCGACCTCTGGTCATTCATTGTATTGCTCTCGAAATGCTCTCTTGAACCTTGTAAGGGACCATGGCTAGCCGGCAATTGCTCCTAGGTGCAGCGGTAGAGAAAAGAACAGACCTGAACTGATTTAGAAGTGAGACACACGACCTAATTCTGTAGTTATAGGAAGTAAAGTAGAAGTAGGTGGCCCTTAGTAAATTGATTGGGTGCCTATAACATTGTTTGAATTCTAGCTTCCCCTGAATATTTGACATGACTTCCTTTAGCAGTTCCTCTCAGACAAGCCACCCCTTAACAGAATGACTGCCCCTTAACATACGGTGGGGTGGCAATAGCACTCGGCCTATAAAATGACCATTTTGCCCTTTTTGTCTTTCGAGTTCTTCTTTTGCTCATAACTTCTTCATACGAACTCGGAATGACTCCATTCTTTCGCCATTGTCTTCATCTTCTCGTCCTCTACACAATGAAAAGTAGAAATCTTGTATTTGAACGAGTTCCAATTGGTCTTTTTGCTCCAAATGACTCCATTGCACCTAATAAACTCAAAAGCACACATAAGATACATAATTTACAAGAAAACTCGCAAAGAAAGCATAAATACTAGATATTAAATACGGTGTATTCTACACCTATCAACTTACATACCACTTGTAATCTTGTTCGCAGTTAGCACCATCCACTTTATCTCTGTCTACACCAACAGGTCCATAGAAACACCATCATCATCAACAAGAGGAGCATCACAAATTCGAAGGAAAGTTGAAGACGTTCAAGGTTTACAAGCAACGGTACAAAAATGAGCAGATTTCAGATTCAAGTAAAGCAACAAGACAAGGAGCAGAATTTTACAAGTTGAAGACTATCGTACAAGAGCGAAGATTATCAAGATGACTATAATTCAAGAAGTTTATAATATCGAGACATACAAGTTGTGAAGAATCAAGCGGTAAAGTACTTACACCATGTCCATTTGTACTTATTTTATGTTTATTTTCAGTGTGTGTTTATTTCTCGTCTCATGAAAAGCAAAAAAAAAAAAAAAATTGAAAAAAAAAAGATTGAAAAAAAGAAGAAAAAGACAAGAAAAATGTGTTGTACCATATTTTGGGTTTGTATAGTTTGTTTTTAGTTTTGTTCTTTCAATAAAGCCAATGGAAAGAAGGAATATCTATAATGAAGTTTCAAGCAACAAGGAATTAGAGGAAAAAATCACATTGTCAAGATTCTACGAAGTTCAAGAGTTATCATCGAGAGTTGAAGACCGAAGACGAAGATGAAGACACCGATTGAAGACCGAAGACGTTTCTATGGATGCTGTGAGAGTGGTGCTAACTGCATGTCGAACGGATAATGAGGTAAGTAAGCATATGCCCACCTTCGTTAAGTGGTTGATTTCCTTTCTTAGAGATCGTCATAAAAACAAGGGTTTTCAAAATGAATAAAAGATGTGGGTTTTCAAAACAATTCGGAGGGTTTGGCCTTCCTACCATTTAAGGTGTCGCAGGATTCTCTCTTCATTCCTACCTGGACACATGTGTGACCCATAAAAAGATATTTATTATTGAGAGCAACTTCATAAAACCCTTTCTTGCGAGGCAGAGTCAAGACTTTCGATCACTCCGAACCCGAATTTCTTTCGATAAGGGATGGTTATTTCTCTCTCAACTTTTAAGGATGAGATTGTGTTCATTTATGTGTCTAACTTCTTATGACTAGTGTGCATAATCTCTATATCTTCTTAGTGCGTTGGATGTTATCCTTACGGAGAACTAGTAAGTTGGAAAAATAGGTTTTGTGGGTATATCTCTAGTAAACCCTCATGAGACTAAAACTCGTCCACTAGGGACACCTAGGGGTTTAAAGGTTTGTTATACATGCTAAGTGTGACCGTAGCCTCGACGAAACGGAGTTGTATGTATCATATAGAATAAGTTTTGTGTGATTTGCTCGAGGACTAGCAAAGTCTAAGTGTGGGGGAATTTGATAGGTATTGTAAACACCTTAATATTTATCTATTGTTTATGCTAACTTTGCGAGTTTTCTTGCAAATTATGTATTTAATGTTTATTTTTGAGTTTATGGGTGTTTTGGAGTCATATTGACGAAAAAGAGCAGAAACATGACGTGAAGGCTATACTTGAAGGAATTGGCTGGTGGATTGAAGTTTTATCAGGTTCCCGAAATACCGGCAGATGAGTTGAGCAGAAGATTAGGCCGTCGGTTATCCAAAACTGATAGGCCAAATAATCCAATGAGCTAAGGGGTTGCCATTCGGAGGTGGCCCATATCCAGAAACAGGTGCCTGTGTCCAATTCACTTCCTACACAACCCTGAACTTCGGAGAAGATTTGTTTTCTCTCTTGTCATCTGTTTCACCTGAATGAATTTAAGAGAGAGAAAAGAGAGGCGCTACTAATGGTGAAATCAAGAGAGAAATTCAGGGAGAGATTAAACGGAGTTTTGATGGGTATGTTGGTTCGAATCTGTTCGTGGTGATGAACTGTGGTTGATTTGAGGAAGAAACAGAAACTAGGGTTTCTGTAGTGTTGGAAGAAGAATTTGGTGATGATAATGATTGGTTCAAGGGTTGATTAAACGTGGGTATGTGTTTAATCTCAAGAATTTGAGGCTGCTATGAAGAAATTGATGTAAAAATCGGAGATGCTCGTATTTGAAGAGAAGGGCTGGGCTATGAGGTTGTGGTGTATGAATTGGAGAAGAACAGGGCACAAGGAGCAACTGCTGGCACTGATTTGTGTTGGCTGAGAAGAAGGAGTTCTTACTGCAGTTGATAATGAAGCTTGTAATGGTACTGGTGGTGGATTGAAGGCTACAACAAATCTGAGAAGATGGGTTTGAAATTAAAGCTGCTGGTGTTTAGATGAACAACACAGAGAGACCAAGATTTGAAGAACATGAATTACAGGTTGAGTATTGAAATGGTTGGAATGGCTTGTTTGAGTTCTGTAGCCGAGAGACATGTAGCTCAGGTTGCGGGTTATGGAGGAACAATTTTGGTGATGTGGTTGTACAAGGGTCTTGCAGACTATGAGATGATTGCAGGGTTGTTTGAGCTCAAGGAAGATGTGATTGTGGTACAATTATGGAAGGTACTGAACTGTAGTTTGTAGGTGCAGTCCAAAATGGCTGTTCTGGTGGTGTTGGTTGGCTTGACATGGTTGAAATGGTGGTGCTAGAATGGAACTAGTGCTGGTAAAGATGCAGTGGTGGAATTTGAGCTACAAAGAACGTATTGGTGGAGATTCAAGAACAATGGGTTTGATTAGAATTCTGAGCTGCAACTGCAATGGAGCAATACCAGATGATGTGAAGCTGCAGCTGGAATTAACATGGTGGCCTGAGATGGAGCAGTTCTGGAATGTGAACGAAGCTGTGTCAGAGAATGGGTGCAGCTGGTATATGTTGCAGGTTAACTTAAGGCTACCAAGAATGGATTGTGATATCTTACAAGAGGAATGTAGCTGAAATAGGTGGTGATGGAACTGAAGTAGGGGCGGTGAGCAGTGGATGTTGTAGTTTGTCACAAGGAATCAAGGCTCATAGACGCAGTGGTTTGTGGTCAGAGTTCAAGCTCAGTTGGTTCGGGTGTTGATGAGATGCAGTTGCTAGAGCTGGCGGGCTTGAGGTAGAGCTTATGTTGCAGGTAGGAGTGCAAGGAGAAGGTTACAAGTTATGATGTTGTGCTGGTGGATTTGGTCATGTTGAGCTGTAACGAAGTAGATGGAAGCAACAGATGGTGGTACTGTGTTCTGTGAAGTGTTTGTGGAAATGAAATGGAAGGCTTGATATCGAAATAGGATGGTGGTCTTGCTGGTGGTACAAGAAGCTAAAGTTGCAGTGACTTGAGCATGATTTATATGAATGCAGTTACAAAGATGGTGGTCCTGTGGCAATAGTGAACAGGCAGTGAGAAGATGTTGGTCTTAATGGTTTGTGCCGAGTTGATTGTAGTCAAGATAAGCTGGAAATGGTGGTGCACAAGCAAGGGAAATGGAGTCTACAGATGCAGTTCAGGTGTTGGTTGTGGCACTGGTTTATGTCAGGGAAGATGAAGTTGTTATGCTAGATGGTCTGAACTGAGATGGAACCAGATACAGGTTTTGATGGCAATACAATGGAGGTATTGGAACTGATGGCCAAAGATGGGTATGGAATGACCGAGAATTGAGTTATTGCCGTGGATACAAGGAATGATGGAAGATGTTGATTCTGCAACTGAAATGGTTTCTGGTAGAGAAGGTGACTAGATTGAGTTTAAACTGAGCTGAGATTGTGCACATGAAATTACAAGAGAAGATGCAGCTGGAGAGTTATGCACCACGGTAATACAAGATAGAGCTGATGCAGTTTATTTGAGACGAAGGTGTTACAGACTGGTGGTGGCATTGAAATGCTGCAATGAAGTAAAGGGTATGCGACTGATAGAATGGAGAAGCTACAACACCGGGGATACATGGAAGAAATGGCGCCGAGAAAGAAGCTGTTGATAGAGTTGAATCGGAGTCAGACGAGTTGACTCACCGATCCAGTCTCTTTTACTCAGATGGACTTGGGCTGGACTTTTGGGCTCTTTTGTAACAGAAACAACAGTTAGCCTATGCGGTTGGAGATGGCTGAGGTTCAGAAATCGGAAAAGGGAAGAAAGTATAAAAGGGAGACTTATCTCTCTACATAGGGGGATATCTTATCTCTTCTTCTACTTTGGTTCTAGGGTTTAGAAACATGAAACTTATCTTCCTTCTTGTTATGAACTCCTATGCTATGAGTATTTAATCTTATCATTGGCTATGGATTAGTTGGATTTCACATAACATGTTTCTTGTTCAATAAATTAGTTTTCTCTCATATTATCGTTTATGATTCACCATTTATATTGTTACATGATTTGAATGCTTGTTTGATCGAGTCGCGAATCGGTTGAGTTTGTTTTCATCTTTAATGCTAGATTAGGATTTGTTATACCCAAAAGTGATAAATTCCTGATTACAAGTAGCATAAATATGGTTATAGCTTGTAGTGATGCATCCTTGTAATCATATGTGAACCATAACCTTTGTTAAATCGGATTAGTGCTTTTACACGTTCGATTGCTTTGATTGGCCTGATTTCATAGAACTTAATGCATCCAGGGAATTAAACTTGATTAGTGCTTATAAACGTTAGGTTGTTCTCTAAGATAGAATTAATTTTCGCATCTTTTAATGTGTTTGTTGATGATAAGAGGAGATTTGCGGGATAAACTTGCGATCAAGGTATCCTAGGGCCTTTGATAAAAGTTGAGATTAAAATATCAATTCTAGTTATTGTGTCGAAAACATGTTTGTGATTGAAAATGAAATCCTTAACCAATATCTTTATATCTTGATTTGCGTGTTTGATTTACTTTATTTATTTTTAGTATAACTTAGTTTATTAAAAATCAGAAAACCCCCCAATTGTTATTATAGGAAACCGAAACATATTGACAACCTTAGTCCTCTCTGTGGGAACGATCCTTTCTTACCCTTGCTATATTTTATATTTTGAGTAGTGAGAAAGTAATATTATTTTTGACGCTTACGACAGCGATCAGTAACTATGTGATTGAGATCAATATAAGGTAAACCACAAATAACATCAATGAAATTGTGCGACCACAAGTCTATGAGAAAGACACTAGTTGAGACTGGATGAATCAAGTGAACAGAACACAATAGGGTATCAAAGAGGCGTTATCAAGCAAATTAATATCGCAGCTGAAATCTATACTAGTGAGATTAAACACAACCAAGAAGGAATTAAACACAAACCTAATAATAAAATCTAATCTGATTTTAAAATTTAATCCAAAATAAAAGCTAGGGTTTAGAAAAACCTGATGGGTAGTCGCAGGATTTCCATAGTGGTTCTGTGTATTCATCCCAGAGAGATCAGCTGCTGAGCTATGAATTGTTGTTGATTGATTTTCCTCACCATGACTGCTTTGGTATTCCATCATATGCTCAATAGGTATATCACGATGCTCTGCAATTTCCTCATGTTGATAAATAGGATTATTATAGGTGATGGTAGGGTTTGAGTAAATTACATTAGGGTTATTTGATGAGCCTTCTTCTCTAGTTCTTTTGGTTTTCCTCTGCTCATTGTCTTCAATCCCTAAGTTAGAATTTGATACAATTTGGGCGTCAGCTGAAGAGATATTTTGTGTAGAATTACTAATAGCACCCACACTATGTTCAACACCGTCCTCCATCATATCTGCATCCGTGCTAGTGACATAAGTTGCCAAAAAAAACTTTACCCTCCTCAGTGAGACTCCATACTGCATATTCCTGGTCCGTCATGGCTTCCACCTTTTGTTCTTGAGCCATTCTTTTACAAGACTTTTCATCATGGTCTATAACCCAACAATCTTTACAGATTTTGTAAGGTTGCATTTTATAATGGTAGATAACCCATTTCATCTGACCATTTGGTGTATCCACCCATCCTCGTCTTCTTAAAGGTTCCTTGAGTTTAACTTCAACATAAACTGTGCTGGTTACGCTACCTCTTGGTGGCCTTCTTCTTTCTTCTGGAACAACCTTCTTCCCAATATCTTTGCAAATCCTATTAATCAGAGTTTCATTTAAGATGATATTGCCTAAGTTCCTCAGCTTGATACACAGATGTGTTTTTCAAAAGCGTGCTCCTTTATTGGTACGTTAGAATCATAAGGAATTAGGGCCAACAGATGACCCAAGATATCCCACGTTTTAGCTGTCACTGCTTTTTTCGAATCTTCCATTTGGAAACGAAAGAAAAAGATTCGTTCCTTTAGTGATGATGTCATATCTCCTATAACTTCTCCAACGATCATTAATTTCCTTCTTCACATCTTCATGATCTAGTGGTTTTTTGAACATGATTTTCCAAAGTAAACAGAATAAATACTCATCAGCTCCATCAGTTGAAACTTGAGCAGTAGCAACAATTCTTCTTAGAGGTCTTGGAGCAATTGGTCCAATATTTGTGGATTGCATACTTGCGTTTAGATTTTCTACTTGTCTGCTACCTTGAGAAGCCATAGTGTAGTACTGATTGATGAGGTTATGAGATTGTTTTTCTGCGTTTTTCTGCGTTTTTAGGGTTTATGATATGCACTGGGTATCTTATGGGGTTATAAAAAATTTGAGAGATATGGTTATCTATTTGTTTCCATCTTTGAATGTTATTCTGCTTATTTTCCGCTATGACTAAGTTGACAAGATTTTTGAAATTGAAAAATCTTGAAACTTTCCCACTTTGTAAGCTGTAATTGCGGCAGCTACTACTGACCGATTCATGGAAGATTATTTTCTGAGTTGAAAGGCCGAAACTAGATCTAAAGGATATCATGGTGAAATGATGATGAGATTTTATAGGGTAACAAAGAAGAAAGAAGAGCAAATCGCAATGGAATACCAGTGAATTAAACGACTTTTAATTCACAATTATAATGAGGACAATCAGAAAGACACCATTGTTCTTAAGAGCAAACACTACTGTGACAATATCAAGAAAAGAACTAATCTCGAGCGTAAACACTACTGATTTACCACCACTGGGAACAACACAAAAACAACTATGGAAAACCTGCAAAACAAATTAAAACCACATTAGAATACTTGATAACAAAACTATCAATTTATACAGTTCACAAAGCACGAACAGAAACACTAAAACCTTGTAAGCGTTTTAGCCAAAACAAATTAATCAGATAAAACCATTATAGCTAGAGGAGGTTAAATCAAACTAAAAATTGGATCATAAGAGCATGGATTAGTAATAGGAAATCATGAAGGAGGGAAAATTTTGAAAAAAGTTAATCACTGAGTTGACTCAGTTTTCGCCCGGACCATCTCCAATTTGATCCAAGTTAGGGCAGCAATAAGCTTGGTTTAAAACCTTCAAATTAATATGCCAGTAAACAAGCCTCGAATAGAGCTAGTTTATAATTAAGAATAGCAGAAAGGTCTCCTGATGTTTCTATGTTGGAACATGGCATGGCCAACTTTCTGTACTCACTTGGTACAAGTTTAACAAAACTAGATCACAATTAATAAAAGATTCTCATCCTAATGAGAAACACAATGTACAACAGTTATTAAAAAGAAAAATAAACCCTAAACATTAACAATCAAGTATAGTTAATTGATCCGTAAAAGTATGATTTTATATTTTCTGTAAAAGTCTGATTTTATTTTCTTTTGAAAAACTAAAAGCAAGAAATTAAAAGTATAAAACCGAACGAAAACTAACAGCAAAAATCCCAATATCTTGGTGAGTGGCGGCGAACTTCTGTAAACCTAAAACTAAAATATTAAGTCTATGTTTATTTGTAAACCTAAAATATTAAGTCTCTATTTATACAGGCTATAATACGGAAGATTTCAATGCCGACATGTAAGGAAAACCTAAATCTATACATAAGGTAAGGATATTTTAGTCAAGACCCTAAATGCCGATATAGTGCTTTTCATATACAAACTTTGCATGTACTCGATCTCTGCCAGCCATTGGGAAAACTACAAATAATTTAGAGATATCGATGAAATTGTTCAGTAATCCAGGTCAAAAATGTTTTGGGCCTATAATTTATGACTAGCCCAGGCTCAACATACATGCTGCAGAGTTCCAAAATAATCAGGTTGGGGTCATCAAGCATAACAAACTTTGGGGTTTCTCTGGAAGAAGCTTCTTAGATTAGATGAAAAACAACTACAGAGAACAAGTAACGAAAAACAACTACAGAGAACAAGTGTGATACGTAAATTTACGAGGGAGTAATGTACTGGAATCTAAAGAGACATCGTTCAATCTCATTTCATCAATAAAAATCTTAAGAATTCTAGTGTGAGAACGGGAATTGGGTTATAAGTAGCAACTGCAGGTGAGTAAATACAGAAGAAACCTATTATAGGGGCTCCAAACATTTGGTTTTGAGGCTCACAAGATGACAAAATCGGGTTATGAAATAGTAATCAACAAAACCTCATATCTAACTATTTTTTGTAATGGCTAAAATACCCTCCATGAATTATAAAATTAAATTTATTATGTTTTCTTTCTCTTTTCATTCATAAATCATGATGAAGATGATGATCATATACAAAAAACTAAATCTATTGTCTTCTCATTCTCTTTTCATTCATAAACCATGATGAAGATGATGATCATAAATAAATAAAAACCTATTATTTTTCTTTCTCTCTTCTTCTTGTCCGTCGTGATGAAGATAACGATCATAAAAAGAAAAAACTAAGAAAACCCATCACTTATTTTTGCAAAAAACAGTTTCAATTCAGTCTACGGTTGGGAAAATTCATATTTCCCCACCGTAGGCTGTCTACGGTTGGGAAAATTCATACTTCCCAATCGTAAACAGTTTTGAAACTGTTTTTTCAAAAACCCAATTCGGTCGATTCCGCTTATCCATGCATTGAAACCAATTAAATAAGATGGGTTTTTGATTTTTACCTTGAAGTCATTGCGGGTGGATTAAATGGTGTTAATCGATAATGAATTATTTTGAGAATTGACGATTAATCGAAGAAATAAGCGATGGAGGTGATGGGGAAGAAAAAAATGGAAGAATTAAAGGGTATTTTAGTATTTTTCTTAAAAATTAGGTCCCCTTATTTTCATTATAGGATATTTGAATCCTTAAGAGCCCTCAAAACTCTTTTCTTGGAGCCCCATAATAGGTTTCATGCAGAAAGCACAAGGATCAATTTTAAGTTTTCAAAGATATACATCAACTGATTGACATATTATATTGCTGTCATTTACTTACAAAACATTTAAACACTTGCCTTTTATGTCAACGTCGGCCCTTTAACTGGGTGCCTTGCCCCTAATCCTCGCCTCGAGGCACATTCTGCTACCAATAACTTTTGTCTTACCTGTTACTGCTTTTCTAACCGTCTGGTGTCCACTGACGACGGCTTAGATTTCTTCGAACCAAAAATGAGACTAAATAATCCTCCTAGAAGTGTTCGGAAATGTCCTCGTTAGTAGCTCGGCTTGTTTTTAACTACCGCTGTTTTCCTCGTCTGGATTAAAGATGTTTAAGATGACGATCACGTGCATTCTTGTCCTCCTTAGATGATGATGCATCTGTATGGTCATGGTGATGAAGGTGGAACATGCCTGCAATCTTCTTCGTTAATCTATTTCTAGTGCAACTAAAAAAACTAAGTATCGTGGTGATGGGATCTTGGTATGCACTTATACTGTAGTTGCAGGAAATCCCACACTACACCCCTTACTCAATTTCGTAGATCTAAATCTTATTAATCACCTAAATCTCAAAATATAAGTGCTAGAAATTTAAATAGACACATAAGATTTTTACGTGGTTCGATCAATGTGATCTACATCCACGATTCTTCACTATGATTTTTTGAGGTTACATAAGAATTAGATTTACAATCTCCATTAATGGATATTTTGTAGAGCTCTAGATCTAATTATTTGGGAAGAATATGATAAAGAAAATAAATCTCTCTCCTCCTAAAAGTGTCCTCCAAAATTATTCCTCATTTTCTCTCCGCTCTCCTCTTTATATAGGTGTTTACATAATGGATGACTCACATACAGACTCATATTCTCGCGAGCCCTTTAATGATTTCGTGAGGCTCTTGCTACCTTCTCTCGAGACATTCTCTCGAGTCTTGCTACCTTCTCTCGAGACACTCTCTCGAGCCTTGCTACCTTCTCTCGAGACACTCTCGCGAGTCTTGCTACCTTCTCTCGAGACACTCTCGCGAGTCTTGCTACCTTCTCTCGAGACACTCTCTCGAGCCTTGCTACCTTCTCTCGAGACACTCTCTCGAGCCTTGCTACCTTCTCTCGAGACACTCTCTCGAGCCTTGTTACCTTCTCCCGAGTTATGAAAAATAATGAATCTCGCAAGCTCTTCTCGCGAGTTAAGGAAATAATTGAATCTCGCACGCTAAGAAAATATGTTGTGCGATATTTGAATCCTACATCTTGCCTCTTTTTCCTTGAATATTGCTTGAAGAGCGATCTTTAAGGAAAAATCTGTTGTTGTAGTAATCTTTGATCTTTGTTGATGAAGGAACGAGCGGAAGAATACTTGGACTTGAAAAGTACGTACTTGCCTCTATTCTTTTGCGAAGTTAGAAGCTTTGCGAAGTGAATAAGAAGTATTATCTCTTGAAGTATGCGAAGTATGAAGTATCCTTGAAGAAGTATAAGAAGTACTCAATCCTCGAAATATATAAGAAGTATGAAGTATCCTTTGAGAAGTATAAGAAGTACTTAATCCTCTAAATATAAGAAGTATTGTGAATCCAACATGCGAAACTCCCGCTCCATGTTCTTTGCCTCATGCTATCTTTGTAATGCAAATAAAAATTTAGATTAGTATTCAACATTTCTTTTATCAAAAATATTCATTTAATTGCAAGTTCAAATCGTTTTCTTTGTTTTGATTTCCTTTGTATAACTTATTTCATTTCATCCGATAAAACATCCTTCATGGAAATGATCCTAATAGGTACCCCCTTATATGACGCACTTTAGGTACATTGCCTCTTGCGAAATCATAGGGTAAATTCGCGAACTAGGGTGTACGCCATAAAGGTTTGCCCGCTACTACTCTCCATGTTGGATATCATCTCCCTTATAAAGCATAGCATGGACAACTTAGCCTAGATAAAGAGCGGTCAGGATGCATTCTGGGGAAAGCTAAATCTACGGCTGTAAAATGATGAGTTTAATTAAATATCAATAATAAATGTTCCATTAGTATTTCATAATAAATGTTTGTTTAATTAATCAAATATAAATATGCTTTCATTAATACAGTACATAATCAATTTATCTTATATTAAATCAATAGACATAAATGGTGATTTTGATGGTGGGTGGGGGTGGTGGATCAACGGTGGGGATAATGGTGGTGGGTGTTGGTGAGAATGGTGGAGTAATGACGTTAATGGTGGTGGTGGTGGTGGTGGTGGTGGAAGAAGTAGTGATAGTGGGATGAGAAAGATGTACTAACGTAGATAAATTACTTAGTTACTCTTGGTTAATTTTTTTATTTGATATTACTTTTTTTTAAAAATTTAAAATAATACTTTCGTTAATACAATACATAATAAATTTATTTTATATTGAATCAGTGTACATTAATATTGGTTGTGATGGCGGCTATAAAATGATGAGTTTAATTAAATATCAATAATAAATGTTCTATTAGTATTTCATAATAAATGTTTGTTTAATTAATCAAATAAATATGCTTTCATTAATACAATACATAATCAATTTATCGTATATTAAATCAGTAAACATTAATGGTGGTTTTGATAGTGGGTGGGGGTGGTGGATCAACGGTGGGGATAATGGTGGTGGGAGTAATGATGTTAATGGTGGTGGTGGTGGTGGTGGTGGTGGTGGTGGAAGAAGTAGTGATAGTGGGATGAGAAAGATGTACTAACGTAGATAAATTACTTAGTTACTCTTGGTTAATTTTTTTATTTGATATTACTTTTTTTTAAAAATTTAAAATAATAGTACTTTCATTAATACAGTACATAATAAATTTATTTTATATTGAATCAGTGGACATTAATATTGGTTGTGATGGTGGGCGGGGGTGGTGGATCACCGATGGGGATAATGGCGGTGGGTGTCGGATGTGAGAATGGTGGAGTGATGACGTTAATGGTTGTGGTGATGGAAGAAGTAGTGGTAAGAAAAGCTAAATTTACGGTTGTAAAATGATCAGTTTAATTAAATTTCAATAATAAATATTCTATTAGTATTTCACAATAAATGTTTGTTTAATTCATAATCAAATAAATATGCTTTCATTAATATAGTACATAATTAATTTATGTTATATTTAAATCAATAGATATTAATGGTGGTTGTGATGGTGGGTAGGGGTGGTGGATCAATTGTGGGGATAATGGGGGTGGTTGTTGGTGAGAATGGTAGAGCGATGACGTTGGTGGTGGTGGTGGTGGTGGAAGAAGTAGTGGTAGTGGGATGAGAAAGGTGTCCTAAGGTAGATAAATTACTTTGTTACCCTTGATTTTTTTTATTTGATATTACTTTTATTCTATAAAAATAAAATAAAATAATACTTTCGTTAATACAGTATATAATAAATTTAAATTATATTGAATCAGTGGACATTAATATTGGTTGTGATGGTGGGCGAGGGTGGTGGATCAGCGCGGTGGTGGATCAACGGTGAGGATAATGGCGGTGGGTGTTGGATGTGAGAATGGTGGAGTGATGACGTTAATGGTGGTGGTGCTGAAGAAGTAGTGGTAGTGGGATGAGAAATGTATCCTAAGGTAGATAAATTACTAAGTTACCTTGGTTTATTTCTTTAGTTGATATTAGTTTTTTTTTTAAAACTTATTTTATAATTTTATTTTTTAAAATTTAAAATAATACTTTCATTATAGTACATGATAAATTTATATTATATTGAATCAGTGGACATTATATTGGTTGTGATGGAGGGCGGGGTGGTGGATCAACGGTGGGGATAATTGTGGTGGGTGTTGGACGTGAGAATGGTTGAGTGATGACGTTAATGGTGGTGGTGCTGGAAGAAGTAGTGGTGGTGGGATGAGAAATGGTATCCTAAGGTAGATAAATTACTAAGTTACCCTTGGTTATTTTTTTTGTTTGATGTTAGTTCTTAAATTTATTTTTTTTTTTTTTTTTTTTAATTTTTTTAAGTTAAAATCAATCTTATGGGCCAGATATTTGTCGGGTCGGGACATTAAAGAAAATGAACGGTTGAGGACTATAAGGAAACCAAGCTCATTCTGAAAGTTAAATACCAAACCAATATAAAGCGCGGTTATAATTGAAAAAATTATTTTTCATAAAAAGATGCCTTAGAAGGCTTTATTAGAAAGCAAAAGAACAAACGTTTACACTGAGTTGATTGGTAGTCGAGCGACAAGATGGGCCCCAACCCTTTTTTACATCTAAAAAATTATTTACATGTAAACTCTAAATAATGTTTTATTCTGCATCCATACCAACAAAACTGTAAAATTATATTTTTTGCGTATTAATCTAAATTTTGCATTTGGACAAGTTAGGCAAGATAAAGAGAATTTGAGATTTGTTTAGGGAAAAGATATATCAATGGTTGTGGTTGTTTACATCATTATTGTATCACTAATTTCACATAATAGATATTTTACTAATCTCTCATTATAAATGAAATATATTTTCATTAAATAAATAATAAATTTGTTAATAATCATTACGGATGATCGGGGTGGTCTTTGTGAGTGGTGGTGCATGGAGTGGTGACGATATTGTTGGTGGTGGAAAAGGTAGTGGTGATGAGTGGTAGGTGATGGTAGTGCAGGTGCTCAGTGGGTTAATGGCAATAATGTTTATTCTATGTCGTTAAGACATAAGTAACATTTATTATGGAAGTTGTGGTTGATTTTCTTAATGTGAAAATAAGATGGTTATTAATACAAAAGAAATTATTATGCAGTGCCGACCACAATTTATTCGAAAAACAACCCCCGAAAAACCCAAGCGATGATAGGGATAGTAAAAGGTTTTCCGTTGGTCTCACCACATGTTTCGCCCGGTGATTTTTTCGAGAAAAATATTTAGGTCAACCCAGCAATTCTCAAAAAGAAAACATAACAATTAAAAAACATGGAAAATAATTGTCATTTTATATAGAGCCAACAAAAAAAATGTCAAAAATTAAAATTGGCATAACTTTTTTACTTACTACGGAGGCTGTGCCGTTACGGCACGGGTGAATTTCTAGTTCTCATTTGAAACAAAGCAAGTATTTAAGGGAAATATATAAATTGATCCTTGCGAGATATTGTTCTCGGTTTCTCTTGTAATTGTATAATCTTTGTAATTCACGATTGTCTCGCCTTTTGTAAATCAAATCAAAAATCTTTTATTTTCTATAAAAGTAAAATATTCAATGAAAGTGGTACTTAGCTTTTGTGGTTTGTTGCTGCTGTTGTCTCTTGCGAAGTATATGATTGGCTTGCGAAGCTAGCATCCTTGAAATGTATAAATGTCGCACAAAATATAATTATCTCGTCGCAAAAAGAAATAGGAGAAATGAGATTTGAACCCTTGATCTGCCTCTTGCATATTCTCGCACCATACCAACTGTTCTAACCTTCTCTTGCGAAATTAATTTGCGAGATAGTCATCAACTTTCTTCTTTGAGAAATAAGCAAAGTCCTTGCGAAATTTCGCATAACAAAAATAAATGTGCGAGAGCAAGAATTGATCCTGCGATCTTCTGCTCACATTCATGCCTCCTGACCAACTGTGCTAGCCTCGCTCTGCGAAGTGTTTTACGCGAAATAATCACTTACTTTCTTCTTGCGAGATCTTTGTTGCGAAAAATCCATGTGAAAAATACACGTTCGTTGAGACTTGAACTCGCGACCATGAACTCATTAACTTCGCAGGTGACCAACTGTGCTGCCTCTTGCTTGCGAGATAATGAAACAACCTTGCGAAATTATCCATTTTTTCCTTTTTTTTGCGAAGCAAAAAATTCTTTGCGAGGAAGGAGATTCGAACCCGCGACCTTAAGCTCCTCATATTCGCTCGTGACCAATTGTGCTACTCCTCCTTTGCGAAGAATCGCAGAATGCTAATACATGACTTATATTCACCCTTTGATACTCAAGGAAAAAGATGACAAAAATTCTTTGCGAAGAGTAAGAATCGAACTCGCGACCTTATGTTTATACTCTTCGCCAGTGACCAATTGTGCTAGTTGCTGTTTGTGAAAGAAACATACAATACTATAACTTTATTCACTTCTTCGCTCTCGAAAGTTCAAAAATATGTAAAAGGTGGGATTCGAACTCGCAACCCCAAGCTTATTCTCTTCGCGAATGACCATCTGGGCTACTTCTTCGCTTGCGAAGGAAACACACAATGCTATAACTTTATTCCATTTTTTCCCCTCTTGAAAGTTCAAAAATATTTGAAAAAAAATATAACTGTGGCGAGATTTGATCTTGCGACATCAAGCTTCTTCGCTCCAACTCAAACCATCTGTGCGAGCTTCCTTTTGTGATAAAAATCACAGCGTTTTGTTCTTATCCTTTTCTTCGTTCTTCCTTAATTTCCTTCAACAATTTTCCTCTTCTCTTTTTCTCCTGAATATGAAATCTTCCATTAAAAAATTAGCTTTCTTCCTTGAATTTCATCACATCAACCTATTTTTTTTTTTCTCTTCCTCTTTTCATGTCCTTGAATTGTTGACGGTGTTTTCTCCCTGAAAGTGTGATTTCTTCCATAAAACTTCCATTTTTGAACCCAAATTTTATAGATCTAAATAAAAAGTATGAACAATAACTACTTTTCATGGAAACTTCTCTTAAAGTTTATAGATCCAATTGAATTCACCACCAACAAGAGTCGTTTTTTTTCTAAACTTTCTTGAACCAACAAGATTAGGTCCCTGTTTCTAGCGCATATGTAGTTGCAGAAATCCCACACTACACCCCTTACTCAATTTCGTAGATCTAAATCTTATTAATCACCTAAATCTCAAAATATAAGTGCTAGAAATTTAAATAGACACATAAGATTTTTTACGTGGTTCGATCAATGTGATCTACATCCACGATTCTTCACTATGATTTTTGAGGTTACATAAGAATTAGATTTACAATCTCCATTAATGGATATTTTGTAGAGCTCTAGATCTAATTATTTGGGGAAGAAGATGATAAAGAAAATAAATCTCTCTCTAAAAATATCTCTCTCCTCCTAAAAGTGTCCTCCAAAATTATTCCTCCTTTTCTCTCTCCTGCTCTCCTCTTTATATAGGTGTTTACATAATGGATGACAGCTCACATACAGCTCATATTCTCGCGAGCCCTTTAATGATTTCGTGGAGGCTCTTGCTACCTTCTCTCGAGACATTCTCTCGAGTCTTGCTACCTTCTCTCGAGACACTCTCTCGAGCCTTGCTACCTTCTCTCGAGACACTCTCGCGAGTCTTGCTACCTTCTCTCGAGACACTCTCTCGAGCCTTGCTACCTTCTCTCGAGACACTCTCTCGAGCCTTGCTACCTTCTCTCGAGACACTCTCTCGAGCCTTGCTACCTTCTCTCGAGTTATGAAAAATAATGAATCTCGCAAGCTCTTCTCGCGAGTTAAGGAAATAATTGAATCTCGCACGCTAAGAAAATATGTTGTGCGATATTTGAATCCTACATATACTCACTCACATATGTGCATTTACATATTGCATCAAACATATGGGGTATTTTGCTCATTTCCCATACCATTTTAAGATAAAAGATAAAAAAAAAAGATAAACAAAGAAGAACTTATGTAGAAATTTAACTATTGAAGGGCTAATAGGTACTTTTGTTGTTCAGAGATGTGGCTTATGAGCGGAAACAAAAGCCCATTCTACATCTCCACCAAGATTTCTGCACACCATCATGCATCGGAAGGTGATGCATTTCATTAGAAATGCCAAGACGGCATCTGAAGTACTCAAAAAATAACTATAAACGCATATTGTATCATTTATCAATGAATATTCTAGTATCTTCTCTGACTCCATGCAAGGGATCGGGGATGATCATCTCACTGATACATGCAGAGCTCTTGCGAACATCTGTGATGCCCCTTTACTAGATGGTGGTGATTCTCTTCATGGGGTCTCCAGATCAGTGACTCCTAGCTTTCTGAATTCTCTTGGTATCTTGGTATGCCTTCATTTCTCTTTTTCTTCATAATTATGATTTAAAGTTATACTATATCTTAACAATTTCTTTATTTTCCTTTGTAGACTGGGAAAGCTTCTTTCGTTGTTGCCTCAGATTTGGAAAAGACACGTGGTATTATTGAAAAGAAGAATCTTCAACTTCGCAAGAGAAACGAAGAACTTGAAGCTGAAGTTGTTGATCTTCGCGAGAAGAACAAACAATTAGAAGCTGATTCTTCTTCTCAAAAGGACAAAATATCTAGTCTTCAGGATGCCAATAAGCAACTTTATGGTATGAAACTTTTCATTTTTCCTTTATTTTATTTTCTCATTATCCTCCCTCATCTAACTTATCATTTTCGCAGACGTCTATGATCTTTCTGATGAAGCCATTCTCCTTCATACATTCCCCAATTCTATGGATAATAATACCCTTCTTGAACACCTTAATAATTCTTTGAATAGTTTTCAAATGACAAGATTAAATCTCTTCCCATAAATGAACTCAGATCCAAACTTTGCCTCTTAGAAATTGACCATAGATCCAGCTTGGGCTTAGCCAACAAATTTAAACGTTTCTATCTTAACTCTAAAGAGAAAATCAATATTTTAAGAACCAAAATCAGTGATCTCATAGATGATAAAGATCGCATCGCTAGTCAAGGTGCTCAAGCATTAGCGAAATTCCAAAAAACTCTTCTTGAGGTTCAAATTCAACGAGATGATTCTAACCGCAGAAATGCTATACTTAGCGAAAGAGAGAGTCAAATTCGCTCCCTTCTTCTCATAAATAATGATGATGAATTCGCTTGGGCTGCGAAAGTTCTAGATGACGCCAGAAATAACTTAGGTGTAAATGTTAGCCTTCAAGATGAGCACACGGCTTTGGTTAGGGATATGATTTCTGACAAAGAAGGTTGTTAATTGTTCTTCTTTATTAATTGTTTATCTTTCATAAATTGTCATCAAGTTGCTGATTCATTGTTATATATTCGCAGAAGCTGAAGGGAGGTTTCTCAAAAAAATTGAAGAACTTGAGTCTGAAAAGGAGCAGCTCGCAAAGGATCTTTCTTCTCGCAACGATAAATGCTCTAGATTGAAGAGTCAACTAAAGATTACTGTTGCGAACTTTAAGAATGACGCTATTCTTTTTCTCAATCAGACTATTAAGACGGTCTGCGACGACAATAACATCCCTCATTCTACATATCCTTGCCTCTTAGAAGAAATCCACAAGAATGCACCTCCTCTGGATATTTCTGACAGTGATGCTAGTGAAGAAGAGGAATCTAATGGAGGTGAAGAAGAATAAGGATTTGATGAAGATGATGAAGAAGATGAAGAAGAGGAGTCAAACAAGAAATAGTTTTGTTTCCTTCTTTCTCTTTTTGTAATATCTGTACATTCATTCTTTTAATCTCCAATCTTTGTAATTTTTGCTGCGAATTTCTTGAATCTTCAAATGCAAGTTCTACCTTTTTTGTTCCTTTCTCTGTTATTTGTATTCGAATGAAAGATTAAGCAAGTTACTTTTGAATAGCAACATGTATTCATGCCTCAGTCTCGCAGATGTTTCTGCTTTATTTTCGCAATTAGATATTTCTTGGTTTCTTCCAAGATTTCATTTTTTTTTTCTTCTTATGTGGTCTTATTTTGCCTTCCTAGTTAAAGGTATTATTTTGCCACCTCTTGTCATTGCGATAAAATCGCAGGACGTCTTTGAACTTGCATGCAAAAACCCCTTGATCTTGCCTCAACTTTTTTCTCTTGTGATTTTTGTTGCGACAATATGACAGGCCTAAATATTCTTGCGAAAATAAAGCCCCATGACATTGTCGTCTTGCGACGAAATCGCAGGACGTCCTTACACTTTCATGTATTGACCCATTGATCTCGTCTTATCTTTCTATTTTTGTATTATTGCCTCTTCAGGATTGTTGCACAAATATGACAAGCCTAAATTTTCTTGCGAAAATAAAGCCTCATGACATTTGCGTCTTAAGACACTTATCAGCTCCCTAATGGAGGGTGCCACCCTTATCTTCCCCCTGGTTTCCCCTTCAAGGAGGCGTACCTCTACCATACAAGGTTGGCTCCTCCCATCCGGTCTTAACAACAACCAGTTGTTTTCGCAGCCTCTTATCCGTTTTTCCTATAGGGCTTATGGTTACGAGACTGCACCCTAAGTGGGATTTTCTTTGGGCCGAGTGCAGCATACGTCAAGACTTGCCATTGTTGCCAAGAATGGCCAGGGTAGTTCCAGACGCCCCAGGCACTCTTGGCTCAACTGTGTACCTTGGTGCCTTGATCAGATTCTGCACTCCTTAGGAGAGACCCTCAGTCGTCCAACCTAAGTCATAAGCTTAGGTTGAAAATCCAAGGTACCTCTCCTAGATGGGCTTTATTGACCCCAAATCTCCATGACTCAGGTTCCAGTGGTGGTGTAAACTTTTTGCTGAGCCATGCAATAGGTACCCCCTTCTATGACGCACTTTAGGTCTTACATTTGCCTCTTGCGAAATTT
Source organism: Papaver armeniacum (assembly GCA_023531295.1). Lineage (NCBI taxonomy): Eukaryota > Viridiplantae > Streptophyta > Magnoliopsida > Ranunculales > Papaveraceae > Papaver > Papaver armeniacum. The sequence continues at coordinate 155,826 of JAJJWW010009466.1, forward strand.
TGATTTCGCGAACTAGGGTGTACGCCATAGTAGGTTTGCCTCTTTCTGATTGTTTTGTTTCTTCTTCTGTATATTAGCTTTTTTGTAATCTCGCAATCTCATCTTTGTCATTCATAAGATATATTTTCCTCTTATGCATATCAGCTCTTTTGTAATTTCGCAATCTCATCTTTGTCATTCAATTTTTTTTTTTTGAACACTCCAGTCACACATCTTTCTTTCTTCTCCCAATCCTACTTTTGCGGTCATAAAATCAACAAATACATTCACTCTTTAAGTCTCTTACTTCTGCTACTTTTTGCCTCTGCATATTTGAAATTTTTTGTTAGTATCTCATCCTTTGCGAAATCTTTGTCGCTTCTTATCTTCAGCATGCATTGGTTTCGCAACGATTCTTCTTCTGTCTGTTCTATTGCATCTACCATCAATCTTTCACTTTTTTATTTTTGTCTGATGTTATGTTTCCAATTCTTCTTCTTCGCAGCTCTTTCTTCGCAAGATTCTACATCAATTTCATAACACTTCTTTCCTTCAATCCAATCTCCTTTTACTATGCCAATACCGTTGGGATGAGGGAACTTGATACATTGATGAAAAGTCGATGCTACACCTAAAATCCCATGTAACCAAGGTCGTCCAATCAATGCGTTGTATGGTGATTCCACATCGACTACACAGAACAGAATTTCAGAGGACAATCCTTTCGGTGGAATTCGCATACTGACTTCCCCTTTAGGTTTATTGGCAGTACCATTAAAACCATAGATCTTGTAAGTTGAAGGTATTAGATCTTCATCTTTTCCTCCTATTGTTTTATAAGTATGATAAAAAAGGATATCCACGGAACTTCCAGTATCGATTAAAATTCTGTTGATTGCCCATGAATTCTCAGGCTCATCATCTTCATCATCACTAGGTTTTGGGTTAATCTCCAATCTTACCACTAATGGGTTATCGTGTGTTTCGCCACCCTCAGGTACTTCTTCTGCGGTGAAGGAAATAGTCTGCTTTTGCCATTCTTTCAGTGGCAATGTCTTCGCAATGTTCATTATTTCTCTGCCATCGGCATCTCTTGCGAAGACCCTGCTGAGAGTGTTATCGTGAAAGTATTCAATCGTTTTGTACGAATGTACAATAGTGTGACAAAACAGATTCTTTGCTTTTGCTCCAACTTCTATTACAAATGTTTCTCCTCCTTTTGTTGTATTTACTCTGCGAATTTCTGGCGGTGGTGGTAATGGTTGAGACTGAGGTTGGTTTTTTAGAAAATGATTTAGTTTCCCTTGATCTATCATTCTGAGGATGATTCTTTTTATATTTCTGCAATCATTTGTTGAATGTCAATGAAAATGGTGATAAGAACAAAATTCATGACTTCTATCGCTTGGAGGTGGTTCACTCCCCATGTTCCATGGCGCGGGTATGTTTTCCATCAAGATTATAGCTTCCCATATTTTCTCCACACTAGCATTCAGTGGTAGCATTTTGATTTCTTCCCATATTATCTTATGACTTCCCCGTCCTCTGTGATGGTTTAGCCTCTGACCTCCATAAGTTTCTTGTGGCTGGTCAAGTCTTTGAATTTTGTTATTTCCACCACGGCTATAGAAATTTCTTTCTCTCTCGAATTCTTCTTGATCACGACTTCCCATAGCTACTAGTTTCTGCTGACTATCTCCCATTATCCTTTGTTGTTGTCCTTGCGAAGTGCTCGCCACTGTATTTATCAACTTAGGTAACAAGCTTGCATTCGCTGCTTTTGAACTTGTGTTCGCAACTGGGTATGATTCCATCTCATTTTGCTTTTCCTCAAGAGCAATATACTCCTCCTGAAATTCTCGCAACTCAGTCATTGTGATCATATTCTTGATTCTGAAAATTTGAATGTATAACAGATTGGTTGCGAACATAGCGTTAATGAATGATAGAATGAGATATCTCTCATCCACACGACCAGCCATATCACTACACATTGTCTTCCACCTCATGGTTAGATGTTTCAAACTTTATCCAACCCTTTGCTTTAACCCAAATACATCTTCAATGCCAGGTCGCGAGGAATTGTTACTTATATATGCCCCTAAAAATGTAGCCTGCAAATGTTTGAAAGATGTTATAGTATTCTTTGGCAAACCTTCAAACCATTTCAAGGCCTATCCTGTTAAACTTGATGCAAAATATTTGCACAATACAGCATCATGGTTTTCCCATTGTAGCATACATCTCACATAAGCTTTGATGTGTTGTACTGCACAAGTTGTTCCGTCAAAAATGTTGGTTAACGCAGGTAAATTGCACTTTGGGGGTATTCCTCCTAATTGTACTTCTTGTGTGAATGGGGTTTTCGCAGCTTCTTTTATGGCTTCGTCTAGTTGTCTCCTTCCTCCTTCTCTTTTGTTATTTAACATTCCTCTCATTTCCGCTAGCTCCCTCAAAATTTGTTCATTTACACCAGAATTTGGATCCATCGGTCTTTTTAACTCTGCTTCTCTTCTTCTGCGTTCATATCTGTTTTGATTTTCTTGTTCATCATTTTCTTCTCGTCTTTCTCTGCGATCTTATCTTTCATTTCTTTCATGAATTCGCACACCATTATAATTCTCATTTTCTCTTCTTTGCCGCCTTTCAGCTCTCCTTTGTATTCTATCATATTCTTCATTGATATTACCATTATTGTGATTTTGTTCACGCCTTCTTTCTCGATTATCATGATTGTTCTGGCGAATTGCCTCTTGGAGCTCTTTTTCTTCCACTTCTGCTCTCAGTCTTTCCCTTTCGCAAGCTAGACGTGCTTGTTCAGTATAATGTCTTTCGATTTCATCTTCAATTATTTGTGGATTTCTTTGAACTTCTCTCCCACGTAATGTTCTTCTTCCTTCTCCCTGATTTTCTTCGTCATCTTGATTATTTCGTTCCTGTCGTTGTCTAATTCCCTGATTTCCGTTGTTTTGTCCATTTTGAAGAATTTCACCATGTTGAATATAACAATCTTCTATTATTTCTCTTCTTTTGCGACGTTCTTCGTCCGGATTTTGTATTTCCTCTTGAGTATCTTTATTAGCATTTTCTACAGGCGAATTTCGTCTTATTTCTTCTCTAGCTGATCTTGAACTTGATCTTGTAGTGCTTCTTGACCTTCTACTTTGTAATCTCATGTTTTTCATCCTCAACTCATGATTTTGCCTTGTCATATTTGCACGTTCTTCTGCTTCTAATCGCCTTTCTTCGTGTATTCTTTGCCTCAATGCCTCTAATGCTGCAATCTCTTCATTTCCATGAATTATTCCTCCAATTACTTCTTGGTCTCTCTCCTCTCGTCCATTGCTTCTTAATTGCTGCTCTTCTCCCATTTCATCTACAGAATCTGATCGCCAAGTATGTACACTCACTCTGTCATAATCCACAATTCTATTTTGTATTGGTGTAAGTTGAATTGGCGGTTGAACTTGATTTTCTCCATTGTTTCTTGTGTTCACTCTTGAAGATTCCTCCATTTCATCTCTCCATTTTCCATCAAGTCTCCTACTCCTTCTAATAGTTGTTGGTTGTTTTGATGCATTTCTTCTTCTAGCCATTTTTCAATCTTAATGAGTTGTTGAAAATTATATGAAATTCTTTATCTACTACTCCAAATTCTTTCAAATCACAATATCAATCTTCATTCCCTGTTTCTAGCGCCATTATGTAGTTGCAGGAAATCCTACAATACATCCCTCGCAAGAATTCATAATAATCAACCCGTCTTTAAGATCAACAATCACACTTTTTTATTAATTGAGTTAAAGAATTTTACAAAGAAGAAATGAAATCAAGAATACAACTATTGTTTTAGGCTTTCTCTCTCCTCAAAACTTTCTCTCCACTCTAAAAATATCTCTCTCGTCTTAAGCCTGTTCGACTCTTTATATAGGATATTACATAGTGGGTGACAGCTAAGCTGTCCTTTATTTTAGGATCTGACTTGCGATATTCTCGCAAGTATACAAGTGTTAGATTTCGCAACACTCCTAAATCTCGCTAGATCTCCACAACTTTCTCGTGTTTAGGCTGTCGTCATCTATTGCGTCATTTCTGTAACCTGTCTGCGATATCTTCGCAGTGTGTTGTATAGAGATTTCGCAAAGGTATTGATGTTGCGATATTCTGATCCTACAAATATGAAGATTCAAATAAAATCTCTTGTATTAACAATAAAAACAACAACAATTTTTTTTTTTATAAAGCATCATTTGTCATGTTATTCCTCTTCAAGTACTTCATATCGATAGTATATTTAACAAGTAATGTTGATGACAAGGAGTTGTCTTTTACCAAAACCATGAAGCTGCCGCAAAAGATATGAAGTCCATGATCTTGTTATCCTTCTACAATTTAGCTTCCCTCTTCATACTTCGACAAAACAGTTTTGGCTGGTTGTGCGGATCCGCCATTGTTTAAGGACATGGATCACACCAGAGGTGGCCCAAATATACGTTTATCGGCATCACTAAAATTGACAGGGCGGAACCACACAATTAGACAATACTGCATCCTAATCGATCTGGACGAGTGCTTTTTATGTGGGGGCGAGTGCTTTCTATGTGGGGGTGGAAAAAAACCATGAAGTTGTGGCAGAAGATATGAAATCCTACGTTATATGAAGTTGCACTTTCTTCTTAATATAGCTTCTCTCTTTAAACTTGGCAAAACAGTTTGACTGGTTATGGTGATCCGCCATTGTCACGGTAGTAGGGGTAGTTTGGTCCTACCGCGGTGAAAAAGGCGGAGCCCCACAACCAGACAATACTGATTCCAAATCGATATCTTTCAGTTTGATGAAAATGCTAATAGCACTAAAGTACAATTAATAAAAGATGCTGATGGTTTTTAGATTGGAGAGAAGCTAACGAGAACACAAAAGTCAATAGTTATTAAAAAGAAAAATAAACCCTGGAGCTTAACAATCAACAACAGCAAAACATGCTTCAAAAATAAAAGAAAAAACACAAGAAACTTGGGAGAGAGGCGGCCAATATAATTTGTAAACCTAAAATATAATTCTCTATTTATAAAGACTACGAAAGATTTCAATGCCGATATAGAAGGAAAACCTAGATATGATTCATGAAAACCTAATATTTGACTCAAGACCCTCAATGCGTGTTTTTCATATACAAACTTTGCATGTACTCGATCTCTGCCAGTTGGCCCAGTTCCTTTGGTCCTCTTAAGCAATGACCCATGGCAGACTCAGACTCATAGTTGACATCTAATCCAGACACAGACTCTGATTCCATTTGAATCTAGTAAGCCAATTATTATTGCATAAACTCTACAGGTAAACTCATTTAAAAAGAAATTCCAGAAAAAAAATATGCATCTAAAATAATAAGGGGCAAACAAGATCACATCCAATTACTTTCATGAATTGACATTTGTTGTCTGATGACAACCTTATTCCTCTGAGCAATGACCCATTGTTTCTATGTGGGGGTGAGAACAACTGTTGTGGCAAAATTAGGGGAGGTATCGGCCATTTCAGATGTTGGAACTGATGACTCGTTATTTTGGTAAAGAGGTGATCAAGTATTATGTTGCACTCCTTTACCAGTTTGTAACGTAGGTCTATGGTATAGAATGGATGTTGCAAAACCCTCTGGATGAAGGGCAAACGAATGAATCCCCTGTTCTCTTATCATATTTTGTCAGTGTCTTCACCACCAAGCCTGCATATAAAAGGGCACTGTAAAATGTTAGCATAAAGTTCAACATACTCGAGTTGAATATGATGCGTAAAGTACTGGAAATCTCTTGTTTTAATAAAAAAAAAGTGTTACATAACTCGGAGTTGAAGCCACCGGGAAAAGTATAAACAAGTCAAAGATATCAATGTAATTATTCAGGAACCCAGGTAAAAAATGTTTGGGGCCTATAATTCATGACTGAACTAAGATCAATATACATGCTCCTGCACTGCAGAAGTGCAGAGTTCCAAAATAATCAGGTTGGGGCCATCAAGCATAACAAACTTTGAGGTTTCTCTGCTACCCCAAGGCGTATCTATAAGTTCTGAAGTAACACTTGATTCTTCTCAATCTTCAAAAATTCTCATCTTCCGGCTTTTGTTCTTGTAACTAAGTCTTCAACTTTGATCATGAATTCTGCTCTTCCTTGTTTTTGTTGCTCATATATGAACCTTCAACGTCTTCAACTTCCTTCAGAGATTTTGATGTCGCTCCGCTTGTTGATGATGATACGTTTCTACTACATAATGAGGTTGCTTTGTGTTTCTAGCATTTCCTTATGACCTAATTTCCTTTCCAGCATGGATGGTTAGGTCCATCACGATTTCCCTCTAGAAGGTTAATTTTCTCTCATGGATGTCAATGATTTCTCAACAATGTCTTTTTCGATAATGTCTCACTAGTATGTTATCCCTAACAATTCAAATTTCCATATTTTCGGTGAGAAACAATATGTAAACTTAGCTAAAAGAATACCATGTGACTCTAAATGTTGGAGATTCTTGGTATAACTAAAAAATTTCTCCCTTATCCCCAAACCTAAATTGAACATAGTCCTCGATGTTCCAAATATAATTATATGAATGCATGAACAGGGAGAAATATTGGAAACAGAAAAGGTGAGGAAGGATGTTACCAGTACCGTGTACCACAAAGATGGGTTGCCTCCCGTAAAATGCTAAGTGTAATGTCTTCAACCAGACGTTGGAAGAATTAGTGTGGAAAAACTCAAATAAAAACTTAGAAGCACACAATAATAACCTGAATAAGTGTGGATCCTCAAAGTCAATAAGATTTGACTTACACACTTGACCATAATGAAAGTGGTGGTCATTCTTAAGAAAATGTGTCGACGATTCGGATTTCCTAAAATAATTAGGTTTAGCTCCAAAAACTATATAATGACACATTTCAAATTGAGATACTCCCACATTTGGTAAATAAATTCTTGGTGGGACGACAAAGTCAATTATGGTATCATGGACCGGATTAACCACATCAACCATAGGATGGGTTTCTATCAACTGAGTTTCTTTCTATTCATGAAAACGTGTATAAAGATAGTTTTTTATGATGGTAGAGGCACATACGTCAAGTCCCAAGTTAGGGACCTTTACAAGAGTCAAGGGTAAACCATAGAGAGAATCATATTCACCCCCAAACCTAGAGTTGTCAATATCCTTGGATAAACTTGTCATAATTTCCTTAATTTCTAAATTATCAGATTTAGAAAATGGTCTTTTATTTCTTCTAAGTTGTAATCAGGTGGTTCTATACTTCTATAATCCTCAGCAGAGACTATTGTTTCTGAATCGCTGGACTCTAGAGCACTAGTCTAAGGATAAACTCATTCCTCTAAACCATCATCAACTTCGTAACAACAAGAATATAGTATACCGTCTAATATTATGGTATCTCTAGAAAAATTTACTTCCTTTTGAATAGGTGAATAATCATCAATATTATTAGGATTTAAACTGGAAACAACATTATTCTCAGGTAGCTCGGTTAGGGTAGCAATTTCTTCGTCATTATGACTACACATTTCCAATTCTTCATCGACACTATCCTCATCATCACAATAATACGAGGATGGTTGAACCTTATCTAAACATGCAGTGTTTTCTCTAACCCCATCCTCTAAATTAGGTGAATAATGATATGTATTATCAAGGGTGAGATTGGAAACACTATTTTCGAATTCAAGTTCATTATGAGCAATAGTATTAGGTGCATTTTGGTCCTTATAATTTTTAAGAGTCTCATTTAGTTTATGAATTTCAAGTACATTATCATTGAACCTCTCAAGTAACTCTTCTAAGGAAAGACTTGAATATTCATCACTACCTGATTTTTCAGATGATATACCAGTCACTTGTTGAAACTGTTTGAGTGCATTATCTCAGGAAGAGTTTTATATTCATCGGGAATTGGTTGCAACTGTTTGATTAAATCCTCTAAAGATGGAGAACTCTCATATTTTTAATTATAATATTGTTCATTTACCCGTTCGTATGACTGGTGGTCATGCAAATAGTAATTTGGATCACCCTGGTATAAATCATAACCTTCAGAAGGTCGGTAGTGTTCCCAAGTACTATCCACCCTATAATCATAGTACATATAATGTCCATTTTGAAAATTGGTCGAATATTCATTGTATTGGTCCTCATAATACCAGTTCGATATTATTCTGGTGCACGTGCAAATGCAAATGTTGGGTTCACTATTTTGGGTAGGCTTGGGTTACCTTTAGCAATATATACCTACAGTCTGAGACTGGTCAATGGTACGAGGCTAAGGCTTGTGGTGTTTCATATGATAACGCCCAGATGGTTCACCGTACTAAATCACATGTTTTCCTACTAATCGGTGCCAGACGATACAAAGAGTTTCCAAAATTAAGCACATTTTGTGGCATTTGCGCGATAAGAAAAATGGTAAGTGATCACTAAACACACAATACAAGCATATAAAAAAGAGTCTTGTGCTTAAAACACTTGCTGCTTGCAGATTTCATCCTTCATCAATGGATGATAGATACTTCCAAATGAGTTTAGGGAATGAAATAAGAATCCTAAATGCACTTTCTTTCTCCTTCCTCGTAACTATATAATATTACAGCGGAAACGTAGTTATAATGTGGAAATACAGAGTTTTCAAATGCAAGTTAAGTGGAGGATAAGGTGATAACACTGAACACTAAGGAATAATGTTTATATTCTTTTATGAAAGCTCATTTCATTATTGTAAGTTAAGAAGAGAAAGAGCTCTATGAGTCTATGACTTCACAAGTTCTGCTTCGAAAACCAAGTTAACTTATAAATTAACTAGCCATGGAATGCATGGTTTATCATAAACAAGGTCAACAAACTTCTCTCAGGATCAAAAAGTTTCAACGCGGTTTTGGCGGCCAAATAGAGGCAATGGGGCACACAACGAAGCACAAGATAATGAAACAATGTGGTATTTCATTTATTTAAGTTTCTTATTTCATTATTCATACTAAAAAAAGAAGATGAATAAACAACAATCACCAGTTCAAAAACTCAACCCCCTAGCTGTCACACCTTCGTTTGGCTCTGTTACATCGGTTTTCCACCAAGTTTCCTCATCATTTTCAATCTGAAAATAAGTACATAAATTAGTTCAACTATTATATTCCCTTGAACCAGAGTTCAACATTCAAAAAAATGTGACAACATCAAATGAGCTCAAGTCTTACATGTACTCACCAATGAAAAATCAATTGAAGGAAAAAGGGACACATACTCGCTGACACTTCTCCTCTTATCATAAGGATGGACAAACTCCCTTTATCATACAACACTAGGAGTCTGATACAATATAATTGTATCACTGACACTTCTCCTCTTATCGCTGACACTTCTCATATTATTATTTTTCTTGTAATAAGATTACCTATGGTTCTTAAATTTAATATGAAAAAAATATATATTTATCTTATTAATAATATAATTATGTTTTAATCATGAAAATCTGTTATATCATTGTAGATAATCTTAGTTCTATTGAAAACCAATTATAAATTAAGTAGTCTGACTCTAGGGTTTCTAGATATTTGGGTAACAAATTTTCTACATCCCTAAAAATAGAGGCTTAATTCTATATAAACACATACATCAATGATAGTTTTCTCTTTTCCTTCTCATTATTTTGTGTCTCCTTCTCTATTCATAACATGTTATCAGCACGCAGTTCCAATCACTGAGTTTGTTTGTCTTCTTTTCTTTCTCTTGTTCTTATAATAAAATTATAATTAAAACCCTAATTTATTTTTGGTTTTTATTATTTTTATTGATTGATTGATATATTGACATATACTTATATGTGTTTGTTAATATATACTAAGCTTTTATGAGGTGAAATATTGATATACACTTATTGTATTGTTATATTGTCATCCAATATGTATATGTGTAAGTCTGTCGATTTGACTCTATCATGGATTTGTGGGCACGGATTTGTAGATGTTGATTGATTAAATGGAGCATACAATTTTGATTAGTTATATACTTATACTCATGTTTTTATTGTTGCGCACGAGTTTCAACCATTTGTAAAATTACTTAACTTTGAGACATGCTCTAACCCTCTCTGATTATCTATTCCAGGAATGTAAAATTTTGTTTTCTCGAATGCATTTTATTAGTGTAAAGATGAGATAACATGTATATATAATGGTTATAAAATAATTTAAACCGTATTTAACGAATCATATAGATTTTAATGTCTTTCATTACCCTGACAGAAATTATAGCCTAGTATTCAATTTCTTTGTTTTTTTTGATGACTCATATGGTTTAAGATCAACCAATAAAGAAAAATAAAAATCTCGATCCGTTTAAAAAAGATGAGACGTAGGAGTTTGGTTTTAAGGATCATAAAATTGTGGGTATATTGATATTCAAAAGATCTTTGAATGACGACGATATATATTGATTTTCTAGTTGTCTAAAAATAAATCTCAAACTTAGTAATCCCTTTTAATGGTTTCTAATTTTTAGAAGAAATCAAGTGTTAAAAATAAAGTGGATTTCCCGTGCTATAACTAAAACAACGACTTAATACTAGTTTTTCTCCATCGTGTCTGCAAGATGAGAGTTTATTTTCTACGAGTTTGCAAATTTGCTGTGATTTTTCGTCATTCTAAAATAATATTGACGATCATTTCAAACAAACATGTACCATTAAATATGATTTTTGGACCATCGGTTCCTATTGCTTACAAAAAATAATCCATTAACTAAATGTTTTTCTCTATAAAGATTATGATAATGTTTATTTATATTCGTCAAGAAACATAAAAGCTAAGTGGATTTGGTTTACTCCATCGATCATGTAAGGATGCATTATCGTTATTATGGTATAAGGAATATCTAGCATTTTAAGTTTTTCCTCATGATAATAATCTCCAAAATTTAGAACCGTTTCACTTGTTGTTGGAATACGACAAGACACAAAAGGTCCATGGGTATGCATCCGACTTGTTAGCCTATATTACTGGTCCTTAAATTGACTTAATTAATTGGTCTTTAAATTTCTTTTGGTAAAGAAAGTGTCATTAGTTTCATCAAAAGGTGATGAATGACTATGTCGTTCTAACCAGTAAGAGTCTGGTTTCCAAAGTAATCCATCATTGATAAAAAAAAACATTATATGTCTGCTGGACTACAAATTTGTTATGCCAGAAGATATATCATTTTCTAATAGTTTTTGAAGTCAGTATTTGCGATAAACTTAATTATCCAACCATCATCTCAAACGTGCTTCTTCACCTTTTCTCTCAATTCATCTTCAACTTAACCACTAGGGGTTTAATTATTACATTTTATATTTTGGATCAAATCAAATCTCTTGATTATTTTAGAGTCTATAAGTGTTGTTTCTTTTTTCATGTTTCTTTTATTTTGAAATCAAATTAAAAAAAAATGTAGATTTACAGGGCTGCAATGATATAATCATACACCACTTAAAGTGATTTTTCAAATCAGTAGCTGATATGCTCACAGTAACTTACATGAGCCTTCGAGTCTAATATATGGAGTAAAAAAAACACATGTTAATTCGTCTAAGTCAAACAAGCGATAGAGTTATTTACATTGCCATGATTTGGATCGTCATACATAAGAGATTTGTGATTTGGTTTTGTAAGATCCTTTTGTTATAGGATCCCGACCAATGTTAAATGTTAAAAAATAAATAAAACACTAACTGAATTTCTGATCAAGTAACAAATCCTTGGACATATTACTTACATAGTCAAATTGTAAATGGAGTTTCTACTATATACTATCTAATTCGATCATAACCACCTGGCAAGAGGGAATTTTGGGTTGTTCTAATATTATGTACTCATTCAGTTCAAGCACTATGGTAGTGCATTTTGCTTGGCTATAGCTATATTATATCGAAGGCCAACTAGAATGGGCCATCCCTTAGCTAAAACGTGGCCATATGTATTTGGTTAGCTTAAGAGGGGAACACATTTGCTCCCTTCTCAAGTTAAGAAATGCCTGGTGCAGAAACTCAGTTTGTATATACAAATATGCTTTACGGAAACTGAGTTTTTGTATGGCTTTTGACTGAAAGTGAGCATCCGTATTCATTTTTTTAGTTTCTATAAAGTATATTTTGATGCGCAAAGTGAGTTTTTGTATTCAATTTTTGGTTCTTTTACACATTTATATTTACAATGTTTAACTGAAAAATAAAAATCGATAGTAATCAAATGATCCTTCTTCCACTACCTTCTAAAGTTTTAGTACAACTTAACAATATGTCATACCTTGAAAGGGCTCAAGGTCACCGATCCCAGCTGCACACAATGATCCACATCACTATGAATAATAAGCTAACACATCGCATAATGACTCAACTTCACCAACAAGTAAGATCGATGATCTGAATTGTACCCAAACCATTATTTAAATCATACAATATTGGTGCACGTATAATATCGATTTTCACTAATACGTATACGATATGATAGTACCGGTGATACTATTTGAAATTAATCGTTGTCGACAACTGCTGGCTGAAACTAAAGTATTATGTCTACTTTAGGCATTTTCGTCTTTCATCCTACTGAATTTGCATATACTAGATATTTAAATACACTTTTCTGTACAATAGACAAGTTAAATAAATCTAGTTGAACTATCAAATTCCGAAAGATATCATAATTCAAATAAGTTACATTTGACAGAGCATATGATATTGATCGAAAAAAATCGAAAGAAAATGCAGAAAGCAAAAATCGTTTTCAAATTAGCAAAAAAATGCGCGAAACCGAATGTCCACATGCGTTTTCTTCAAATCACTCAGTATGGCCAGTGTCACTATAAATCTATAATAATAATATCATGGTAAAATCATCGGGCGATGACACAGATGACCCGAGTTTAAAACTTTTTCCTACCAAATATTTTATCAATCAAAAAAGAAAAAACAAACAGAAAAACAAACAGAATGGGTGTTGCCGTGTTGGATGGATGATTTTATTGGGAGACATTTTTTAAAGTGTAAGTTTGATGTAAACCTCAAAGGGAATTTTGGGTTGTTCTAATATTATGTACTCATTCATTCCAAGCACTATGGTAGTGCATTTTGCTTGGCTATAGCTACGTTATATCGAAGGACAACTACAATAGGCCATCCCTTAGCTATAACGTGGCCATATGTATTTGGTTGGCTTAAGAGGGGAACACATTTTTTACCTTCTCAAGTTAAGAAATGCCCGGTGCAGAAACTCAGTTTGTATATACAAATATGCTTTACGGAAACAGAGTTTTTGTATGGATTTTGACCGAAAGTGAGCATCCGTATTCATTTTTTTAGTTTCTATAAAGTATATTTTGATGCGCAAAGTGAGTTTTTGTATTTAATTTTTGGTTCTTTTACCCATTTCTATTCACAATGTTTATCTTTTAACTCTTTTACTTACCATAATTCATTTTTTTCCTATTATATCTCCAATTTTTTCTTAAATATCCTTTAATCTGTTACAAGCATTTATTAAAACCAAACTGTCTAAAATTTGGATTGACTTTCTTTTCTTCATGGAAACTCAATTTCTTTATTCTATTGTTTTGATGAAAACTCAGTTTTCGTCCTAGTAAGCTAAGAAATGCAACCCTCTCATGGTGTTTTTTTTTCTTTTCTAACTCACCAACGGTTAACCGAAAAATAAAAATCGATAGTAATCAAATGATCCTTCTTCCACTGCCTTCTAAGGTTTTAGTACAACTTAACAATATGTCCTACCTTAAAAAGGGCTCAAGGTTACCGATCCCAGCTGCACACAATGATCCACATCACTATGGCTAATAAGCTAACACATCGCCTACTGACTCAACTTCACCAACAAGTAAGATCGATGATCTGAATTGTACCCAAACCATTATTTAAATCATGCAGTATTGGTACAATACAATATCGATTTTCACTAATACGTATACGATATGATGGTACCAGTGATACTATTTGAAATTAATCGTTGTCGACAACTGCTGGCTGAAACTAAAATTTTCTGTCTACTTTAGGCATTGTCGTCTTTCATCCTACTGAATTTGCATATATTAGATATTTAAATACACTTTTGTGTACAATAGACAAATTAAATAAAGCTAGCTGAACTATCAACTCTGAAAGATATCGTAATTCAAATAAGTTACATTTGACGGAGCATACATGATATTGATAAAAAAAAAATCGAACGAAAATGCAGAAAGTAAAAATTGTTTTCAAATTAGCAAAAAAATGCGCGGAACCAAATATCCACGTGCGTTTTCTCCAAATCACTCGGTATGGCCAGTATCATTATAAATCTTTAATAATAATATCATGGTAAAATCATGGGGCGATGAAAGATGACCTGAGTTTAAAACTTTTTCCTATCAAATATTTTATGGTGTTGCCGTGTTGGATGGATGATTTTAGTGGGAGACATTTTTTGAAGTGTAAGTTTGATGTAAGAAAAACTCGATATTTTAAAGATTACAAGTATTTAGGATATCTCCTAGTCTGACTTTCCAACTCACTCACTAATCCATCAGATTTCCAGTATCTCTCCAGAGACTTCTCCTCTCCCCCCTCTAAAAAAGAAAAAGAAAAATCCCTAAAACCCTTCATCTCCTCCAATCTCCTCTCAAATCTCCACCACCACCACCAGAAGAACTCATCTTTGGTGGTTGGTTGCTTAATAGAAAAATGGCAGACACAGAAGTGAGCAACAGTACAGATGGACCAGTATTAAACCTAATGAACAAACGATTAAGAGCACTTAGAAAGAAACATAATCGAATCGTTCAAATGGAAGAAGCTGTTTCACAAGGGAAGCCATTAAACAAAGAGCAAGAAGAAGTACTTCGTTCAAAAACCGCTGTTCTTGCTCTAATCGATGAGTATGAAAAGCTTCGTCAACCTCTTCATACTGCTGTTCAAGAAGAAATCCTCCTCTCCCAATCTCAATCCAGCCAACAGCAACAGCAAGAACAGGAAAAACAACAACCAGTTGCTGAAGAAGTTGAGGAGATTCAGAAACCAAACCCTAATAATGAAGAAAATGTGATTGAGGATTTATTGAATCTCATATATTTTGGGAATCTGTTTGATGCTAAACCTCAAAGTGATTTTACATCTACCATGTTAACGAGAACTCATGAAAGAGGGTGTTGTTTGACTTATGATTACGTGACTGATGATGCTACTGATATACTCGCTGAGAGTGATTTGGATTTGATTTCTGACTTGGGGAGTTTGGTTATTTCAAGGCCTGCTCATTCTGGTGTTTCTCATAAGAAGGCTTTGAGTAATTGTCTTCAACATGCTAAGCTTTGGCGTATGAATTCCGAGGAGCCGATTCAACCTGGAAGTGATGTTACTTGTATGTTTCTGACCTAATTTGAAGTTTTTTCTTTATGATTTTGTGTGTGGGTTTTATGTTAAATTGTTGAAGAAGTTGTGTTTTTTCTGTAGATGCTGCATTGAGAGAGAGACTGAATAAGATTATGGCTTCCGATTATTATACTACTACACCAGAGATGAAAGCCCCTGTTGAAGTGGCTGCTGCTGCAGGGAAGTTTGTCCCTTGCCAGATCCCTGTATCTGAGTCCCCTGAGCCCAATGAGACCGAAAATGCATGTCAGTATTACCAGCAGCAGGTGAGACTTGTGACATTGCAGATTGTGGTTTTGTTTTCTTCCATTTTGGGCTCTCCTAATGATTATGCATCTGTCAGTTTGGCTGAGTATAATCATATAAGAAGCAATATGTGTTCGGGCATACTTATTTCTGTTTGTTTCGGGCTTATTCGATGTTGAATCATTTGGCATTGTAATTGAATTGTACCCATTACTCCAGAGACCCAGGGTTTTTTGTCGGGTAAGGCTAGAAATGTTGTTAGTTGGTAAGGCGACGGAAGGTCGCTGCAAATTTTTGGTACGAGTCCCATAATTAGTAGGCAACAATTATTCATCTATAGAATATTAGATGGATAGATAAATAAACATTAAAATGAACAAAATTAATAGCAAAAAAGTGATAAATTTATATTTATGGAAGAAAAAATGGGAGATAAATGTGTTGAGACTTGAGAGAACGAAAGCTTTTTGCTTTAGGAAAGATTTTGTGTCTAGTACTCTTATAATGTGCTCTAATTTCTACAAAGACTAGAATTTCCATTAGTTAATGGTGGGCTAAACCCCAAAATCCACAAAATTTTGAATAACAAAAACATGTTAAGTGAAAAACAGGGACGGGCAATAGCTTCACTTAGCCCCTTGCTTGGCCCGTCCCTGCATTACTCCATATGGTTACAGCAGTATATTGAGTTCTGCATATGCATTTGCTTCATTTGCTCGTACATATTATATTTCATTCTCCTTTTCCTTTGTTCATGGTTGTTATTCTTCTAAAGGAAATTCCGTTTTTCTTTATTTGGAGCTATAGCGAGAAATCTGGAATTGTTTAGGACTAGTTGAGGCTCTAGGAAGGACAAAATTCCTAAAAAAAACAAATCAATTAGAAACAATAAACAATTCAAGGGGAATGAACTCCTCCAGTAATATAGTGCGTAGTGTAGTGTGAAATGACGTATAGTTGAATAACCGTATTAGTAGCTGGATTAGTGTAACTGCAACCATACTGGTCTTCTGCTGCATGTCCGTATAAAGTGGATAATGAATGAGCTTCTTAAACCAGCATACACTGCTAAGATACAGATTCTAATCTTCTGAAACAGTGAGTGATGTTTTTGGTGCTAACTGTTGCTGCAAGCTTGTGGTGCTTTCTGTCTTCTTTCTGCATGACTGTATAAAAGGGATAAGATGTGCAAAACACCTATGGATGGTTGTTATTTCACATGTGTCATTCATGTAGTTCTGTGTATGTGTTAAATGCTTGGATTGAAGGAGAAAACGTTCACCATTTATGGATGGTTCTTATTTTACATTCTCTTTATTTGTTTACTTGTGCATATATTTAAAATGCCTAGGTTTGTCTTTCTGTCATACATTAGTCTATTGTCAAAACAGTGCTCAGTTGAATCTATTTACAGTTGACTGCTTGGTGATCAATTAGGAATTGGTGGTAACCCTGAAGCTTTATTCGTTCTTTTATTATCTGCTTAGACTTGATTGCATATCAGCCTTAAATTCAAGTAGAAGCATTGCTGCAAACTTGAGTTACTTATGTATAGATAGAGAGATAGAGAGAGAGAGGGAGGTTTTGTTGACATGTTTAAAATGACATTATGTTGACAATATCTTGTGGGCAGACATGGTTATGAACTAGGATCCTTTTTTCGGATTCTAAGTCTTCTCATTTGTGTCTAATGACTAATGCGCGGATAAGTAGATTCTGTGATTTGAAACTATATCGTCCAACAAATGAATTTAACGGTAAAGTGAATAACGCAGCTGCTGTTGACTTTCAAACTTGAAGATGTGTACAGTTTCATGTTTCAGAGTGTTTTTTTTGTAAAAGATACTATTATGAGAATCATTCTCCAATATACTATTTTCTAGGTAATCCCTGTGTTGCCAGCACAATGTCATTTTAAGCATGTCAACGTATCCTCTCTCGTGTGTACATATATGTCCCATTAGCTGGTAATAGTCGTGGTTAACTAACTAGGCTTTAAGATCCAGTTGAATATCACTACCAGCGTTGGCAAGATGGCTGGTGCCTCAACAGATCTTTCAGTGTCATTTGTCTGTAACCTGTTGGGTGCCTGTCATGTCTGTATTGAGTATGAGTATGCATGGATTTGTGGAATTACAAGGTGCGCAAGTTGTTAGGTAAATGAAGAGACAGGACTGAATCTTTTATCTTGTTCAGGTATGGAAATTAAGTTTGGCGGTAGAAGAAACGAGCAGCGTCATTGTCTTGTTGCTCCTCTCATATTGCTAGCCCTGACTCTCTGAAATTGTCGCGTTTCATTCCATATTATCATGGTTGGTCTTAAAGCTGAACATGATCTTAGTCATATGATTATGATCTGCAAGAAGCATGTGCAATAACCTGTAGTGGGAGATTTTTGCTAGCTTAGTATTTTTATCCATCAGTTAATTTGGTAATCACGTACTACTGACTGTTATCAAGACCAGTAAAAGTCCTCCGTTTGCCAAATGCTTCTCTGATTGATGATCATTGTATGAATTATGCAGAAAATAATTCCTCGTTGATGCACTCATCTTTCTTGCATTTTTTTGTATCGGAGGGTTATAGTTAACATCACCAACAAAGTATATGTTGCTGCTGGTTTTTATATGTTTTGATTGTTCTCCTACTGTTGCATGTTCACTTGCAGGATGAAGAAACAACAAACTTTCAAGGGCAGGAAACTGGTGTTGATCAGTCCTCTCCCATTGAGGAGGGGCACCATGAGGTGATTTATTTCTCCCATGAAACTAGCTCTTTTATGCACTCACTAAACACATTTACTCATGGCGGAAATGCAATATCTTCTACTCCACAGGAAGAGTCAGAAATGTCGAACCCTGCCGGTGTCATTTCTGTTCAACAGCAAGACCAAACTAAACTAGACGCTGGAGCAGAGGGGCAGAGTCAGAGAGATGGAGAGTCAAACGAAGAACACACTAATCAGAGGAAGTCTTACCCAAACCATAGAGGAGGTGGCTATGGTGGTAGAAGGGGTGGTTATCCCAATGGCCGTGGTGGTCGAAACAGCAGAGGTGGAGGTGGTGGAGGGTACCAGAATGGGCGCAGCCAGTATTACGAACAACAACCCGGAAACTATTATCCAAGAAACTATAACACAAGAGGTGGTAGGGGCAGTAGAGGTGGTAATGGTGGATACACTTCGAACAATCACGGCTCAACTGCTTATGGCAGCCATGCTCAGGCTGATTCACCAAGTTCGTAATCAGTGGGTAGTGCCAGTGGGTCTTCTTTTGGGTGGTAAAATTAATTAGACTAAAAGAGGAGGGGAGAAAGATATACTTTTAACTTAATGATTATCGGAAAAATGTGGTTATGATATGTTGCCGTAGAACATTTCTTTTTTTGGGCGTACCCTCTCTTCTGACAGTTTATGTTTGTTAGTTCCCAAAGCAAGTTGTGATCCACTTCAAGAAAAAAAAAACTAATCCTTGACAGAGATTACGTTTGAGGTTTTAACTTCTTTTATTATTCTTGTGCATACTGCACATAAGTTTTATGCACTTTTTGTCTAGGGATGGATGGTGCTTATCAATTTGAAGACAATTACTATGGGAATAGCCAACAGTGGTTTGGCTTCCGAGGGTCAGTTCACATTGTATATTGTTGCTCTTTTGGTAAAGTAACCTGCAGAGATTCTTGTTATTACCGGTGTTTATAAAAAATGATGGTAAAGTAACCTGCAGAGATTCTTGTTATTACCGGTGTTTATAAAAAATGATGGTCAATCCTCCACTACTGGTTTAATTAACCTGTAAAATCAAAGAGCAAATCTAAATAGAATTCCTTTGGGAAGCTGGAAATTCGTTTTGAACAATGCAAATGAAAGCAGTTGTTACATCAGTCGACACCATGCCAGAAAGATGGAATCATATTCCTCATCAATGGACCCCTTCACCAGTAGTGCTTCTGTTATTTATACACTACTTGTGCAAACTTTTGTTCCTACAAAATTTGTAAGCCAAGAGAAGCACATTTACATTTTCTTGTTTCCCTCGAATAGAAAGAAAATACAACAATGGGAGCTCAACATTCTCACCCTTATGGTGGTCAAATGGACCATAATGGTTCTGCAATTCAAGAAATCCACTCCAAACATGAATGGCGAACTCTATTGGGAAAAAATTACGGCACGAATCATCTGGTATTTTTTTTTTGTTTTCCTTTTTTTTTTTAGAATTCTTTCATGAATGCATCATTTTACTCAAATTGTTGTTGTGGCAATGAATGAAGATGGTGGTGGATTTTACGGCATTATGGTGTGGACCATGCAAATTTTTCGAGCCAACTATTGTAGAGTTTGCTTTGAAATTTCGAGATGTGACCTTTGTCAAAATCGACGTTGACGTACTGCCGGTAAGCAAAATTGGTATCCATTACTGTCAATTGAGCTCTGAAAAGTTCACTTTCTGATTGTTAAATTTGTGGTGTATATATTAGGAGGTGGCGAATGATTTTAATGTAACAGCAATACCAGCATTTGTGATGATCAAAGAAGGTAAAGAAATCGATAAGGTCGTGGGAGTCAATAAGGAAGCACTGGAGATGAAGATAGAGAAACACAGATCACAAGGGCAGCAACACCCCTTACTGCTGCAACATTTATGAGATCTTAGCTATCATTTTGCATGCATTTTGTAAACCTTGAGATTATTACAAGTCTCTCTAATTTTAATAATAAAAAAGTGTGATGTTTTCTTACCATAGAGACCAGATTCTGTAAATTCCCAATCAACCACATAAAACATCGACATGACAAAAAATGAAAGATTGAAGTTTGAACATCTACTTGACAGTAATGAACTAAATTGCCATCTCTGGAGAAACATTTATGTACTCGAAAATTTAACCCATGCTCTTTAAGCAGCAGTGAGAAAGCAAAGGAAGCAATACTAGTTACATCTATATTTTGATCAATTTTAGGAACATCCAGCTTCCACTCTAGGAGCTTCCACTCTAGGAGTTTCAAGCATTTGGTACCGCACTCGAAATACAAATATTGTTCATATCCGTCTAAAAGTTTATTGAACAATTACCCTGAATTCGCTATTTGATGGTATAACCTCTCCCCGCCAACAAGTGCTAGCAATTTCGTATAAACATACCAACCTTTGGGGACAGTCCACCTCGAGCTTTTTTGGACTTGAGACACAACATATGCAAGTCATCATCTTCAGATATCCATTCCGGACATCTCATGGCACTACTCTCGCACAGCTCTGCATACAGATTCTTTTAAATGGTAAAGTAGTTATGTAACATTGACACGGGTACCAGAACTGATCTGTATGTCTTTGGATGTGTAACAGGCATCTCCGCTGCCACTTGCCAATGGTTTTTGAGTTTTCCGGTAAAGAAGATGGTTTGGTCTGAAATCTGTGGCAAAGAATTCTGAAATCTACTCAAAATGTCAATGTCCCATGAAAAACACTGGAACCCAAACCAAATCAAAGGACCCCAAACTCATTCAAAATTAATATTGTATGATAAGAGCAAGGAGGAGCGTTACCTACCGCAATTGTATCGGGCCTTACAATAATTGATCCACTACAAATCAAAATAACCCATCATTGGGTATTCCAGAAACACCCTGTTATTATGCCCAGAAGATGATGATGGTTTATGAAGACTTGAAACCCTCACTGAAAGTGGACGGCATTCCTTCTTCTCTTTTTGGCTGTTTCCTATATTTGGTATGGAACTTGAAATGACTTTTAGTCTCTGCAAATTGGGGTACTACTCTACTAGTTAAAACGGCAAAGAGCCAAAGACGAAGAATGTTGTTATCAGGAAGACCAGATTGGCTATAGTGTCCTCTCTGACTCTGACCCTGGTGGTGCAGGCAAATTCCTTTGGCCAGCATCCCTTATTCCCGTCAGTATCCTTCATCAGTACTCAGTAGTGTTTCTTTGCAAATGCTTCAGCTCCTACAATCCATACATTATCTCATTTTCTTGTTCCCCTTGAATAGGAAAATACAACAATGGAACCTCAACATTCTCATCCTTTATGGAGAAATCAATTGGGGTTCTGGAATTCACGAAATTCACTCCAAAGATGAATTGAGAAGTCTCTTGGGAGAGACCTACGGCTCTGATAAACTGGTATTGAATGAAGATGGTGCTGGACATTACGGCAATAGGGTGTCGACAATTTTTTCAAGCCAACTATTTTAGAGTTCAGTTCAAATTCCCAGATGCAACCTTCGTCAATATCGACATTGACAGTATACATAACTATCAATTTGTGATGCACATACATTAGGAATTTAGGAGGCGGCATCCAATTTTAAGGTAACAAGAGCAACAACGCCCACTACTTCTGCAACATTTATGAGATTTTAGCTATCATCTTGCATGCATTTTGTAAACCTAAGAATATTACAAGTTTTTCTAATTTGACAATAAAAAATGTGTGATGTTTTCATACCATAGAGACCACCAGACTGTAAATTCCCAATCAACCATATAAAATTCAGATATGTACTTGACAATGAAAGATAGAACATGTCTCTGGAAAAAAAAAATCAGATCTAAAAGAAAATTCTTGCCCTATGCATCAGACTTGACAAAAATGATAGACCATCCACTTGACAATAATGAACTAAATTGCGTAGATCCAAATGAAAATTCTCGCCCTATGCATTGACACTAAAGAGCCAAAAACAGCTTTCACTTCCCAGACTGCACTATTTCTTACCCACTCAAACAGTATAGCCCCGCGGGATTGTACTAATGTCCATATGCTTCAACCGAACTACTGATTCAATATGACCTTTCAATGTATGGAGCTCTGTCAACCTGCAAAGAAACAAAGTACATACATATCAGAAGTAAAAAAAAAACTGACTGAATTCCTCAAATTCACTATATCACAAGTATCAATTAAGCCGACACCTACCGAGAAATCTCAGCTCGTCTTATTGCATCTTCGGCCATCAGATTGGTATCAGCGAAATTGGTACGATCACCAAATATTTTTCGGGTGGGTGCAGTCCATGTAAAGTCCTCTGATTACGTGCCCACTCAAGTTGACGTGCTTCTTTCCCAAAATGTTTCTGTCTAGTGAATGTCGTCTGAAACCCAAGCAGTGCATCAGACATGGAACAGAAAATTTTTCTTTATTTATTACTCTTAAGAGAAAATCATGTGAATGAATGTTATACGTAAGCACATACCCGTTTTTCAGTAACAAGATCCCAAGCCCTTCCACTCAGAGCATAGCGAGTTAGGAACTTGATCATGTCAAGGGGTATGTAGGTGACTATATTGTAAAGCCAAATAACGCCAGCCCAACCCCAACCGATCCCCTGAATTGCTGTAAAGCTCCAGCCAGCATAGACTGCAATGAACGTTGCAGCCTACACACGAAAAACAAGAGTAAGTGGATATTCTCCTGAGTTTGATGCCAGGAAGAAAGAAAATGTAGTGCAGAAGAGAGCCTACCAGCTGAGCAACAAAGAACGCGGCTACGAGCAATATACCAGGACGCTCAACGAAAGACCAACTACGTGACCGTGTCACAAATATTAGGGCCTGGCTGATAGTGCTCACTTGCAGGTATATTGCTGATGCTTGTTTCTCTAAATTATCTTGTCTGGTACCTTTTAGGCTAGGAACCTTGAATAACATCTACAATTTGCAACAAACAAAAAGCAATGTCAACAAAGGACACCTGATAGAAAAGAAGCATAAATACTTTCGAATCACAAGGAAAAGATAGCACAAGGTCTCTTACATGAAAGAAATCTGTTCTGAACGCCGCCCAAAAGAAAAGGACGGTCATCATTGCTAAATAGCTTCCAAGAGCTATACCCGTCGCAAATATTTCTGACAGTTTCCAGCTATCTGGTAGAGGAGATGGCTTCACCCTATCCTTTGCAATTGTCATTATAGTACCTAAAAAACAATAAGAATTGTACCAAAAAAGAACCTTTAAACTTGAGAAGAAAATACTGAATTTATTTAAAATTGGAGTCATGAGATAGACAATCAAATACAAGGTTTCAAGTGCGGAAATACGGACCGTCATTCAGGACAGCAATGATTAGCACCATGAAAGGTGGAAAGTCAAACTTCCATATAACGGTAAGCAGCATGAAACCAAGCTGTAGTAAGAAACCGCTTGTAAGTGACTAACAAAATATAGGTATAGGAATAAAATATAGGTATAGGAATAGAACTTGTATAAGATAAGCACAACGATGAATAGCAGAAATTAACAGATAACTTACAACAATACGGATTGTTATCGAAACCGCGTAAATCTGCAATGCAATTTTAATCACTGTCAAAACAGCTCATAACTTAAACTGCTTTTATAATCTTTTCATCACGATTAATTCAACATGTAATAAACGTTATAAAAATAAAAGAAGAAAATGGGTTTCACTTTAGTAACGAAGCGCCTTACTGTATAATTTTTCATCCTTTGAAAGATTGCTCTACTGGTCAATACTGCACTGATAATAACACTAAGACCCGGTTCGGTCAAGACAATATCAGAAGCACTACGAGCTGCATCAGTGGCATCAGCAACGGCTATTCCAATGTCAGCTTTCTTGAGTGCAGGAGCATCGTTTACTCCATCACCAGTCATTCCACATATGTGCTTCTTTTCTTGCAAGCGCTTAACAATCTCATATTTATGCTCTAAAACAGCAAACAAACATCAGAAATCAAGGACACAAGTTATTGCAGCCTGGTCCATACAATATATCACTTACAAGTTCTGAAGTTATTAAAAAATAAAAAGTACAGAATTAGTACCAGGGAAGACTCCAGCAAAACCGTCAGCTTTTTCTATCAGTTCGTCAATGGGCAGTGCCGCAATCGATTCATCCTTGTTGTTGCCCAATAGAGCAGATGAAGGGTACATGTTAGTACCCATTCCCAGACGGCGTCCTGTTTCCTTCGCTATTGCCAGTTGATCACCTGAGAAATCACAAGTGTTAATCAGTAAGAATGCAGATTTATTTATTTTTTACAAAAATGATAACAAGCGAAATATGATGACAACACCTGCATTGTTTAATACTGATAATAGTGAAGTTTCAAAAATATGAATTGCGGTAATAACAAACAGAATGATGTCAAATATGTGCAATCATGCGCATCACAAGTTTGAATCAGTAATATCAAGCTAAGAAAACATTCTCTTCAACTGAACATGTTGTGAAAGATACTTCTATTAGAAAGCCCCACCTGTGATCATTTTGACATTTACACCCAGGTTCAGAGCCCTCGCTATTGTCTCACCGCTGTCATGTCGAGGAGGATCGAAGAGAGGCAAGAGACCAACAAATTGCCATGGACCTCCAGGGCTCTCCTTCCTCCCTTCTGGAACTTCCTGGAAATTAAAAGCATATACAGCATGATGGCACAAAAGATCAGTGATAAATATGCCAAAGAAGCACCAGGAAATAGGAGGCTGAGAGGAGAGATGGAGTGCCTACCTGATATGCTACAGCAAGTGCCCTTAAACCTCTCTGTGCATACTTATCTATTGCAGCATGAACCCTACGCTCAATGCTAGACTTATTATGCGCGAGATGGAGAATCTGACAATCATGTCACAATCATGAGTCAGGGCAAGTGATGAAAAAACAGTATGTAAGAAGCTTGTAAGTGAAATGTACCTGCTCTGGTGCACCTTTGCTGACTCGGTGTATTTTACCTTCAGTATCGATGTAAGTCAGAGCTGTACGCTTATCGGTTGGATTGAATGGGAGGAAGTGAACTTCTTGAATCCCAGCGCGTGCCTATTGGTGTAGAAAATACAGAAGAAAAGCCAAATAAAACATAATAATTAGTAAGTACTAACTAACCAAATTGTGTTGGATTAATCTTATGGTCCATCATCTTCGCTTACCTCTGATGCATCATCTAGCATTCCAACTATAGCAGTGTCGATAGCGTCCTGGTTTTCAATCCTGGAGGCTCGGGCCGCCATTAGAATAACAGTACCCGGATTTACTCCTTCCATCAAAACCTGAGTGAGGTATAAAATGCTCAAGATACAAGAGTAGGAAAGGAACAATAGAAAGAAACAAATATGATAAAAAAAATAAAAACAAAAAATAAATCAAATAACTAGATATCATTCTTCAACTCAACAAGATACACCCCCACCACGTAAGAACTTCCTAACCTCAATAAGATTTTTATCAACTGAGAGTTTGTTCAAGGTTAGTGTCCCAGTCTTGTCACTGCAAAGTACATCCATTCCAGCCATTTCCTCAATCGCCGTCATTCTCTTGGTGATAGCTCCCTGAAAATGATGTTGCAATAGCACAATTAACACCAACAAAATCTATCAATTATTAAAAACATCACATGAAACATAACTCTGAACCAACCTGCTGAGACAAGCGATGGGAGCCAATTGCCATTGTCACTGAAAGCACGGTAGGCATGGCTATGGGAATCCCTCCAATCAGAAGAACCAGAAGATTGTTAATTCCCGTACGATAAGGACGGTGTTGAATTGGGTACATTATGATGATCTCTATTAGTATCCCAACAGCTATTGATAATATGCAGAAATTCCCAATTGCTGTCAAAACCTGAGCATCAATTACCAACATCAAACCCCAAGTCAAACACAACAATAAGATAAACAGTTACAGTGAACGACAACAAATGTGAGAGTTCCATTGAAAAGTTCCCTCACCTTTTGGAAATGACCAACTTGGTTTGTAGTATCCACTAGGTGCGCAGCTTTTCCAAAGAACGAATGGACTCCAGTAGCAATCACCACTGCTTCAATTTCACCTTGTTTACATGTTGATCCAGCAAAGACAGTATCCCCTGCGTTCTTCGTTACTGGTAAACATTCTCCAGTAAGAGCAGACTGCAACAACAAAACAGAATAGAACATCCAACATAAACCAACATAATTCTATAGGTTCAACTTCCATTCATAAACTGCAATTGTAAGACTAAACACACCTGATCGATTTTCAAAGGATCTCCATCAAGTAGACGGACATCAGCAGGGATAATATCACCAAGCTTGATACTGACTATGTCTCCAGGAACGAGAACAGCCGCATCTACCTCGTTCCACCGTCCAGCACGAAGAACCTAATTAAACAAACCAACAAGTTATGATCTGATTAACCATGGTACATTCATCACAATTCCACCATCAACATTCCCACCACCCACCATCAATTAGAAAAATTAGGAGAACCCCAAGATGATAAACACTCCCCACCCTACTAACACCACCAGCTACCCTCACCACCCACAACAAATCATCCATCCATTAATTGGAAAAATCTAGAAAACCCCAAGATACTAAACCCGTAATAAACACAATCAACACAACCTAAAAACCAGGAGAGGCAGAAGTGGGTTTCACCTTAGCTTTAGGAGCAAGACGAGCCATCAAACTAGCAGCAGCATTTCCTGCGTTATACTCTTCAAAAAAACTGATAGTCGAGTTGATTAAAAGAAGTATAATAATCCCTAAGAAATCTTGCCAATCCGGTGGTTTACCCTGCAACAAAACCCAAGTGGTAGAAATCAACACACAAGACAAATCCAAATCCAAATCTGCACACAGAATGGAAGTAGTACCAATGGAAAACATATACAGAGTACTTACTCCTCCATAAGTAAGGCCTATAGACATAAGAGCTGCTGCCTCCATTACCCACGACAACGGATTCCACATAAACGATAAGAACTTCAACGGCATACTCTCCTACACACCAAAACAAAGATTAAGCAAAAAAGAAAACCCCAGATGAAAACAACAAAAACAGAGAGAAACCCAATCAACCAAACCTTCTTCTCTTCGAGTTTGTTGTAACCACACACCGCTAATCGCTGTTGAGCATCTTCATTAGAAAGCCCTTGTTTGTTACATCTCAGCATTTCAAGCACTTCTTCAATAGGTATCTCCTCCTGAAAAAACAGCAAAAACCCACCAATCAAACACCTCAGAAAATCAAACCCAGAGACTAACAAGATGAAACAACAAAAACCCAAGAATCAAAAACCTCAGAAAATCAAACACAGACACTAACAAGATGGAAAAACAAAAACAAAAACAAAAAAACAGAGAAAAAAATAACTAGAAATTTCTGAGTAGTAGTACCAGGTCAACAGATTCTTTGAGGATTTCCTCCATCACGCCATGATTTTCATCCATTCTTCTTTCAAAAACCCTGATTATAACCTTACTAAGAACTACTACTCAGTATATCAGAAGAAAAACAGAGCAGAGACCATGGAAGAGAGAAATCAAGAAAAAAATCTGAGAAGAATTGTGTAGAGGAAGGTGGCGAGGTGAGAAGAAAAAAGCTGAGAACAGCTGTATTATATGAAGGGGGAGGATTTGAGCAGAGGAGCAGTAGAGAGAAGAATCAGAGACAGAGTGAGACTGTGAGAGACGGTTATGAAAAAGGGACGCGGTGGGTATTTTGGGGATATTTGACAAAAAAAAGAGAGAAACGTTTGCGATTTTCCGTACGAATTTGATTTGTTTGCGTACGCCTCTCTCTCCTGTCCTGCCTGCTCCGGTTTTTCATGATCTCTCGTCCTCCTTGATGTGTCTTGTCTTTGTGTGGAGTATGGAGTCTAGGGAGAGATGGGAAGGATCTAGATTCCTACTTTTTAGGGCTGGTTTTGCCCTTGGGGAGGTCAGGGTTCGAGTACGTGGAGGAATTAAGTCTCAAGCGCCAATGGGACTGTGTATGCCCTTGGGCAGTTGTTGTGGGTGTATCATCCTCCCATCTTGTAAAAAAATTGGGGGTCTTGAGTCTTGGTGCATGTCATGTCACATCTTGCTTTTGACATTTCTTATGTGAGTCTCATTTAATTTCTTTATCTTATTCTTTATGTATGTGAGAGGAAGTCTTACGACGGAATCCAATCTATTTCAAGCGTGGAAAATTCATGGACTGTCAAGTCTATTGGCTTCCAAGTTGGGGTCTTCCACAGAAAATCCAAACAGGGTTCCATGATTTGGTGGAATGGTCCGTGGAATCCATAGAAACGCATTAATAAGAATAGCGCTAAAAGACAAAAAAAAACGCTAATAAGAATAGCGTAAAGCAGCTATTAAGAATGAAACTTAGCTCCATTAAGAATAGCGTTTTTTTCTTGTCCGTAGATTTAAACTAAGTTGTTGAATCTAACGGCTGAGAAAAAAAACGCTAATAAGAATGGCGCTTAGCTCCATTAAGAAGAGTGTTTTTTTAGCGGTATTAAAAATGGAGCTTAGCTCCATTAAGAATAGCGTTTCACTTATTCCACCATTATACTTGCGCTTCCATCCACAGTTCCAAGTGCTGAGGTGACGTGGAAGATGGATGGATTCCACCATAAGACTTGCCCTGAGAGTCGGACAGTTTGGGGATTTTTACAGAGGTTTCTAAAAATGGATGTTTTTGTTTAAATGGGGTTCGAAATCGAGAGTAATGGGTCAAGGGTCCCAGGGATAGCTCTTTTTTTTTTAGAATGATTTTTTGGGCACTACTAAAAATGGTGGGGACTACTAAGTGATAAAATATCTACCCTATAATTATAAGGGGTGTCCTAAACTGTGGAAATGACTAACCTACCTTTAACCTATATTTAACCACCTCCTCCCATCACCACCACCTATATATATAACCACCTACCACCACCACCGCCACCTACCACCACCACCACCTCGAACCACCACCACAGCCACCTCTATATATATAACTTAATTTAAATCATTAACAAAAAAAAATCAAAATCAAAATTATAACAAACCCATTAATTTCCATTCGTTTTTGGTTGAAAAAATGACAAGTAATCATCAAAATGAGTTGAAAATGGAAGTTGCAGAGAGAAGTTCGACTAGGAATTATGTGAACAGTTTGTCGAACTAGCCGAACTCAGCTTTAATGGAGTTTTTCTTTCATAGAAAAGTTCGGTTACCTCGCAAAAAAAAATTCCCAGCCGACTTTTAGTTCGGTTACGTCGCAACTTTTTTAACTTTTTCTCCTAGCCGAACTTTTAGTTCGGTTACGTAGCAATTTTTTCTCCTAACCAAACTTTTCTCTGAAAACCTATATATTGAGTTCGGTTTCGTCGATTTTTTTCTTTCAGTAGAACATGTGATTGATTCTGTAGTAACTTTTTTCCTAGCGGGACTTTTACGAAAAGAAAAACTCCATTAAAACTGAGTTCGGCTATCTGTGTTTTCAGAACCATTAGCCGAACTACACTTGCAGATAAGTTCGGCTACCTGTTCTTAAGATGTCCTAGACGAACTCTATTTCCATGGTCGAAATCAGTTTATACAATTTTCATTTTTTCGAAAGATTTTGCCGATTGAAGCAACATTAACTAAATTTGAAGTATACCTAAGTACCCAAAACCCTCATTTGGAAATCAACAATCTTAAAAAAAAAAAAAAAAAAAAAAAAAAAACCTTCTTCTCAAGAATTATTCTTTTAAAAACACCCAATTAATTAATCTAACCTCACTAATTAATCATTACACTAACACTAATTAATCATTACACTAACTAATTTAATTACTAAGGGCAAGTTTGGTAATAAAAAAAATTAGATAAGGGGTGACTCATTATTACTTCTAATATCCACCGCAAAAAATGGAGAGTAGTCCCGCACCATTTTTGAGTAGTCCAAAAAAAAAAAAAACGGTTCTTTTTTTAATAAGAAAACAAGGAAAACCCTAACAGAACTGACACAAAACCAGTAAATACAACGCTATGCGATTTCCAAACAGTAGAATCTCGTAACTAGAATCCTGTAACCATAATCCAATGACAATGACCGACCCATCCAACGGTATCAGTGACAGTAACAATAACACGCGCAACTCTAGTTAATGAGTCGATCACGATTTTTACACTCCTCGAATTCATTTTTGCTCTCCCTTTAACAAAAATCTGACATAAAATGTCGGGGTTAAATGGTGCTTCAATGTGGAACTCAATTCAATTTTGATCATATTCTTATATTAAAAGAGACGCTGATAAAGTAACAAATGTAATGGCAAAAAATGCCAGAGAACAGTATTCAGAATGATCAATCCCGTAATTTCTTTTCCATTAAATGAAATTATGTTATACTCCCTCCGTCCCTAATTAGATGAGCTACTTGTAATTTGCACAAATTTTAAGGCAATGAGAAAAGTGGAATATATTTAAGTATTTTTTTACAATTATACCCTTATGGGCAATAATTAGTAAAATTTAGAAACAATTTATCTCTTAAACTATAACACGGAGTTTTATAAATTTTATATCGTTGAAAAACATTTTAAAACACTCACGCAACGAATATAAACATTATTTATCAAATTATAAATATTTATTTATAGAAAAAATAATCAATTAAAAGGGTAGTTTTAGAAATATCCCCTTGGTTAGTGAAATAGCTCATTTATTTGTGGACAAAACTAAAAACCAAGTAGCTCATCTAATTAGGGACGGAGGGAGTATCTTTCCTAGCAAGGAAAAAAAAGCAAAAAAGCAGAAATGTGCAACGTTATCCACGTGGAATCATCTCAGAATCCTAAGCGCAATACGCCCCCACCACAGATTTCTCATGTCCTCTCTCTGCATATATAAAGATTACCCATCCCGTTTAAAGAATTATGTTTCATTACTTTCAGAACTGAGCGATTTATTCTCTTCTTCCCCATTTCTAACAACCCTAACTTCAGCCATGGCTACTGAAATCAACGCTGAAGATATTTCATCATCAACTATTGATCCACTTTCTGTACCTTCTGCTGAAGAAATCAACAACAACGGAAGCAGCACTGTCGTGAATGATGTTAAATCTTTAAAGAAAACTGAAGCGGAAGAGTTTGGATTTCAGAGACCTGAGATGTTTAGTCTCAATCTTTCAAATACAGTAGATCCTTATCATCGCCATATGTTTCTTGTTTATAAGAATGTTGAAAATTGGGAACCGATTATTGAAAAAGCTGACAAAGATTCTCTTCCTGGATTTTTAGCCGCTGCTTTGCATTCTCATGCTGAAAAGACTACTATCAAGGTTTGTGTAGACTCGGATGACGACTTGTGATGTTTTGATCTAAATTTTTATTTAGATTTTGGTGTTTTAATCTAATTTTTGTTTTGATTTTGATTTGGTAGACACGGATGACGATTTGTGAAGGACCTTACGGAACTGAGTCTTCTGATGGGGATGTGTTTCTTTTCCCTGAAATGGTCAAGTACAGGTATAGTTTTAAACTTTTCTTGGTCCAAATCGTTTCTGTTTCATTTGATTTTTGTGCTGCCTGAAATGATTAATCTAGTAGAAGTAAGTTATAAGTAGTGACTTCTGCATGTAAATGATATTTCTATGTTTATCTTTGCAATAATGTCTAGTCTGAGATTTAATGCATATATTTTTACCATATATAGCTTTTGAAGTTTAATAGAAGAATTTGTGTCTCTAACTCTCTATAAGATTTGAACTAGTCTGGTATCTTTTTTAATAAATTGTGTATGGTGTATTAACTATTATTAACATCCAGCTAAGATCAGATTTGAGTAAATTTTGTTCATAACTGAAGTTGGTACAGGTTGAAGTTTAGTTGTATTTATGTTGTGTTTATTCCATAAATTGTTAGGTAGACTTATAGTAAGTTGTGACTTATTGGCTAACAGTGTGGTCTTTAACATTGTATCATTTTCTGAGATTGTGTGTTTTCTTGTGTGTTATTTGTTGAAGGGGTTTGACAAGCAATGATGTGGATAAGTTTGTTGAAGATGTGTTGGTCAATGGCAAGGACTGGGTTTCTGGAACAGTGGAACGATTAGAGGGTTCGTATGTGTTTGTGTGTTCGCATGGTAGTCGAGACAAGAGATGTGGTGTTTGTGGACCAGAACTTACTGAGAAATTTAAAGAGGAGATTGAATTGAGGGGGATGAAGGATCAAGTCTTTGTTGCCCCATGTTCCCTTGTTGGTGGACATAAGTATGCAGGGAACTTGATCATTTTTAGTCGCAATTCAACAGGAGAAGTTACTGGACATTGGTAAATTATTTATTATTTAGTTTTGCTTTTCTATTTGTGTTTTATGGCTAATCTGGTTTACCAGTCAAGTATTTCTTCGTGGGCATGGTTTGTTATTAATGCATAACTGTTCTTTTCATTTTTCTTGCAGGTATGGATATGCTGCTCCTGAGGATGTTCCTGCTATGCTTGATCAACATATTGGGAAGGGAGATGTCATCCAAAAGCTATGGAGGTTAGATTTTCGTGTACTCTTTGTGCACAGTTCAGCATTATATTCTTTACCTTTTAAATCATCTCTAGTTTATGGCTGAGTTCAGGCTTTTATGTTGGAAATATATATATGGAAGTAGGTACAAATATAGATAATCCAAACAGGTTATCTTTGTTGTTATTATTCATGTGGCAGTGTTAACTTCAGAAGTCTTTTTTTTTTGTTATGGATACTGACAATTTAAAACAGGGAACGTTGGTTTATATACTTTATAAGGTGAAGTAGTAGTATAGCACTTTAGTTGTGGCAGGTAGACAGTAGAGCTTGAGATGGTTTTGACTATAGTATGTTTTGTTTCCTCCATTTTAAGATTGAACAAAACCTCCCTGTATTATTTATGCTTGATGAGTATGTACATATAGAGGATAGAACAACAAAAAGAAGTGCTGGTGGTATTTTTCGTCTGGGCTTTGTAGTTTCAATACACATTTATCTTATGTGATAGGGTATGTTTGTTCTATAAAAACCTGGAAATTTGTTACCTTTAGTTATCATAATTCTTGCAAAAGTTCATATTGTTGGGATGCTTATATATCCTAATTACAGAGGCGAGATGTTGGCTTTCCCTACTGAAGATAGCCAGAAAGTAGCTGAAGAGAGGCCAGAATCCAGTAGCAGACGTGGAAGTTGTATTCTTGGGTACAGGAACCCGGTTGTGGTACTTTTGGGAGCCGATTCCATGGAGATCCATGGTGTCCAACCGATCGATGGTGTGACTAAACTCTTGCAGTTTGGGAAAGTTACAACTGTCAGATGTGGGGTTAGAGAAGATTACCTGTTCATGGACAGACTGATTAGGTCCGAGTTAAGAAGGAGGAAGAGGGTTGGGGAGGGTCCTATGACTGCTTCTCAATTGGCAGTCTTTACATATACCCACTGCTCTAATGAAGCACGTATATTGGATTGTGAATACTTGTTCGCTTCTATTGAACAGAATCCTGACTGGGTTAGCTACGGTCCACCTCTACCTCAGGATGTCCCAATGTTATATATGGCAAATCAACATGTAGGTGAAGCTGTACCTATGGAAGAGTGGCATGCTGAAGGCTCCTCAGCACACTTGGCTTTGGAGGTCCTTCTTGACAACCATACTTTAGAGATGGAATTGCAGGAGACGGTGAATTGGGCAGTTAAAGCATATTTGAAGGCGTCTACAGTTCCTTGCACAGGCGGGAAAATTAAGATTGTAGCGATCACAGTGGACGAGGGTTATGAGCTTGTGGTTGATAAGGATGTGGATGTTCTGAGGCTGGAAATGGATGATTGATGCTGGGTTTGATGTGGCTTATTCTACAACAGAACATCAGGTTTATTGGTCAAATATTAGTTCTATTCTATATGTTAATTCATATGGCTTTAGAACCTGTGTGGTGTTTAGGCATTATTGTATAATCGCTTTCGATACCTAGAGAACATGAGGGATCTATTGGTTAACACTTGCAGATAGTACTTTTATAGATGGTATATGATGAACTTGTTCTTCTTGGTTTTTATGCAGCTCAAGTAATTTCTTTTATACATTTGTCCTGTATGCTTAGTTACCTGATGTTATATTGAATGCTAATCCTTCGCTGTATAGCAATGGAAAATACCATGTAGGAATAAGAAATTGGTATATTTGTGGGTCCTTTTCCTTATCTACAAATGATACATCTGGATGAGAAGATGTATATCTCCCTCTGAGGAATCTAAAGAACAGAGGAATCGACCTTTTTGCTCCTACCATTGTAGTATATTGTACCTGTTATGTACTCTGTTCTGCAAAACTTTGTTACGACTTCAGGAAGGACTGTTCTGTTGAATCTTGAGAAGCGGTTGTTGAGGATGACATAACACGACCACGGATTTTTTTTTTTACTAGAGCATTTTTGGAACTAGCACATACACATACACAGCCATTAGATCCTATAGATGTAATGTCATCTGATGTAGGGGTTTAACCATAATTATATGAAGGTTTTATTGCATCAATTCTCTGATGATGTCCCAATTGGATTGTCTGATGGAAACATTTCCATTAACTGCTCTGCAGCATTTGAACCTAGTTACACATTGAATCTGTTCAAGATGATTATCCATTAATGAAGATGTTGAAATTATAGTTGCAGGAAAGTAAAACTAAAATCAGAGAGGTTTCTCTTCTCTCTCTCTTACATAATAAACACACAGATACAAAAATAAATTTCTGCGAGTGGAAAGCTAACGTACACAGAACATCCTGCTAACCTACACCAAGGTTTGAAAAACACCCGTTTTTTCTGAAAAAACGGCCGTTATAACGGTCACACCCATATACCGTGGCCGTGAGGGTCCCCGAACCCCGTGCCTATATAAAGCCAATAAATAGGAAATAACGGCAGTTTTTTAGGACTGTTTTTTCGTTTCACACACGTTATAAGCATTTTCTAAAATTGAATTTACGTTTTTGCTTCTAAATAACATTTTTAAGCAAGTTTTTTAGACCATTTTTTCCGTTTTCACGCCAGTTATAACCGTTTTTATAGAAAAAAGAATTTAAAAATATTTTTTTTACAATTTTTTATTTTTTAAATTAAAAATTTAAAAATTACAATAAATTTTTTGAAAATAAAAGAATAAAATAACAATATATAAAAAATGTCGTAACAGCGTTATCAGACCCGTTATAACTGTTTTCACGCACGTTATAACTGTTAGACAGGAATTTCAGATCTTAATTTTTTTTTATATTCTATTTAACAGTTATAACGCCCGTTATTTTAAAATAACATATAAAAAACACGTTTTTTTCCTAAATAACATGTTTTTTGCTCGAAATGTGCTCACACCCGACAAAGCGCGATATAACGGTCACACCCAGTGGCCGTGACCTGAGGCGTGACCCGTTTTTCAAACCTTGACCTACACAGAATCAATAGAAGAGTCCAAGGTTTGAAAAACACCCGTTTTTACCAGAAAAACGGCCGTTAAAACGGTCACACCCATATACTGTGGCCGTGAGGGTCCCCGAACCCCGTGCCTTTATAATGCCGATAAATAGGAAATAACGGCAGTTTTTTAAGACCGTTTTTCAGTTTTCACACACGTTATAACCGTTTTTCTAAAATTAGTTTGAATGCTTTTTTCTTCTAAATAACATTTTAACGTGCATTTTTTAGAACTGTTTTCCCGTTATCACGCACGTTATAATCGTGTAAATAACTTTCTTACCATTTTTTTTGAGTTTTTTTTTTTCTTTCTCTGGATTGAAATCTTAAAACTTCGAATTAAATTGTTTTAAATAATACATGGAAAGTAAACTACATGATTGAAAACTTCAAATTTAAAAAGCATAAGATTGTTAAAATAGTGTTCATCAACTACCCACCACCTTTTTTTTGATTTATTCATGTATTTTTCATTTTCTCGGCGGTTCCTTTCCTAATCATAGTCATCGTCGTGGGGGTATCGGCTATCTTCGTTCGCATAAGTATCATCATCATAATAGCCTTCATTATCGTCATCATAACCTCCTTTATTCTCATCATCATTGTTACCTACTTCATTATTGTTATCAATATTATAATTATATCCTTCGTTCATATGTTGAACACCATGGTCAGAGCGATAGGAAGTGTAACGAGAATCATATATGGATTCACATTCCCATAACCTTGTGTATTGCCTCATCCGATTTCAGAAATTCTTTGTCCAGAATTAGGCTCTCGATAGCATTACGTTGATCAATGATGCTTTTGATTGCAATAAAATTCGTTGAAAACCTTGTTAAGCATGGACACAATAGATTGCGTCCTGCAAAATGTTGACGAAATCTAGCAAGAACCCAAGCATGATTGTAAATAAATATGCTAATGTGTCTTGCTTCTCCGATCACATCTTTAACAAAGGGGAATTTTTATGTATCTTCCAATCAAGTCCAACACGTGAGCAACACAAGGTACCCAGAAAAATGTGTCATATTCTGATGCCAATCTCTTACTTATTCAAACAAAAATTGAAAGAAGTTAATGATAAATATATTCCCAATATATATGTATAAAATAAATGAAGTTATTCTTAGTTACCTGCAGCTTTGAATAGAAATCCTTGATCTGTTACTAATTGAACAATGTTTTCGGACCGATATCATCTATAACGGGCTTGAAAAAGTAATTACATACTCTGTCGTCCACAAATTATGTTCTATGTCAACACTTTTTAAAAACGTAATTTAACTACCACTGTAAACTAGAAAGTTTACAATCATATGGTTGCTTTTGTTTTTCCAACCATCAGACATGAGTGTACAACCATATTATCTCCAATAACGTCATTGGACAAACACCACATCTTTTTCAATCCTTTGTTTTTCTGAAGTTAATATGAGATTCGACAACTTATAAGATGATGGAACTCTATAGGATTGGCCGAAATTTGCAACTGCATTGAATGCCTCGTGGTACTGAGATGAGTTAGCCACATTTAAGGGAATATCATTAGCATAGAAAAAATGTCCAACAGAAGAATCGACTTTTCCCGACATGTTTTACTTTTGCCAAATTTTGCCATCAAAGGTTGAGAATCCCTAGAAATGTTATATTGTCCTCCCATATCCACAGAGATCCTAGGTTTTAAAACACCCACGTAAGGAATATAATCATGACTATCAAATTATACATATTTATTATACTAACAATAATCAATTAAAATGGTAGTTTTAGAAATATCCAATTTTTTATTGATATAGGTCATCTATTAGTGAGATAAAATTCAAAAATGAATAAGTAATCTATTTAGGGACGGAGGGAGTATTAAAAAAGAAAACAAAATTAGTCACAACGTTTTTTAGACACGTTATAACGTTTTCACGCACGTTATAACTGTTACATAGGAATTTCATATCATAAATTCTTTTTATTTTCTATTTAACGGTTATAACGCCCCTTTTTTATGGAAAAAGGTATAAAAAACGCGTTTTTTTTCGGGAAAATTGGGAATATGTCCCATTTTCACTAATTCGTTTGGGGATTTATCCCATAACGGAAAAAACTAAGGAATCTATCCTAGAGAGAGAAACAAACCGTTAAATGAGTAGTATTCCATATGTGTGGGCTTACACATGCGCACCGGTTACATTTTTACCCTCAACCGTTAGATGAACAACACGTCACCTTGCATAAAATGAGCGACAAGTGCTATGGAAATCCAACGATCAATTATGGAAACGGCACTGATATTTACCAAAAAATTTAATTGAAATGACACCTCTACTGATATTATTTATATGCAGAGAAGGTAAAAAGAACTAGAATACTCTGTTGCAAACAAAAGAAAATTGAATCAAGATTGTCTTAACATAATAATTTTAGTAGTATGTCTTGGAATGTTTACATAGAACAAACAGACTAATTAGCAATAAACAGACTAATTTTAGTAGTAAATCTCAACATTTGCTTCCCCACCAGATCAAATTGAACTTAAACACCAGAGTGAACATTCCTTTGCCTCTTTGAACCATCTACAACATCACCACCATTCACTACAATTCCATATTGCATACTGCATAGATTCCACCACAAACACCAGCTACTGTTCATACCACCAGTCCATCCATCACCAGCAGCTGCTGTTCATACCACCAGCCCATCCATCACCAGCACCTCCCCTCACTGCACCTTCAAGATCAATCTACAAGCCGGAGTAGCAATTCAGCCATCATCAGAGCACTGCACATGCCTGAGTTAGAAACCATCAACTGCAGCATGAATACAACAGCAATACTGTTCATACAATTCACATCCATATACCATCAGGCCATACTAACAAATTCGGAAAATAATTCCAGGTAACAATTAATCCTAAATAAACAGTAACGAACAACAATACATGTTATTTAACCCTAAAAATTCATGTTTCAAACAAAATCCCCAATTCTAAAACCTGTAATCAATTTTACATAAACCCTAAATTCTTATACGCGATTAAACAAAAAATTAACTAGCTAGATGTGAGATAGACCGAAAAATGGAACTGGGTTTGAAAAACTTAACTGTTTTGAATCACCATGATCTTGATTTGAGCACCTTCCAACAACTTTGATGAAGAAAATAACCAACGTCTTTGAGATTAGAATTTTTCTCCTTTTAACAGTACGTAATCATCTCCAGAAACACAAACGATCTTAATCTATCACTACTTCAATCAGTCTACCTCTATTTTTACTTGACCTCTCCATTCCTCTCTGTAAACACTTTCTCCATTCCTCTCTTTTCTTTTCTTTTTTACTATTCACACAGAAGAAAGCAACCTATGAACACACGTCAAACATACATGTTTGTCTAAAAGGAATTGTTGACACGTATCTCAGATTCTCCGAACAACAAAAAATCGTCCGTCAGATCTGTAGGTGACTTGTCCCTCGTTAAAGGATGAGGGTAAAAATGTAACTGGTGCGCATGTGTTTTGCCCACACGTATGGAATAATACTCATTTAACGGTTTGTTTCTCTCTCTAGGATAGATTCCTTAATTTTTTCCGTTATGGGATAGATCCCCAAACGAATTAGTGAAAATGGGACATATTCCCAATTTTCCCTTTTTTTTCCTCTAAATAACGCGTTTTTTGCCCAAAACGTGCTCACACCTGTCAAAACGCGTTATAACGGTCACGCCTAGTACCCGTGACCTGAGTCTTGATCCGTTTTTCAAACCTTGGAAGAGTCCACTAAAAAAGTGACAGCTCATCTCACAATCAAATCTCAACAAGCAGTCTTAAGATATAAAGAGTATCAGAGAAGGAAAAAGAAATGTAGGGTTTCTAAACCTTTAAACGGTTTGTGTACGCACAGCTCACAACCCTATAAAGAGTGGAATTGTCGCAAATAACCCTCTTCTTTTGGCAAACAGGTCCTTTTCAATATCAATAGTGATATGAAGGAATTCCAAAAACCAAACAACACAAAGCTAGAAAACAAAAGATTTTTTTTTTTAATTATTTTAAAGCCTGAGGTGTGCAAGATCTTGTTTCTTTTTAACAGGCACATGAGACAAGATGTACAAAGACAACACAATCAAGTTGTGCTGTGGTGAACAACAATCTGTCCACCATGACCCTTTTGGTTGGAATTCATGGAATCCTGCCTTTCCATATGTTTAAACCATGTTTTCTTCTCTAATGGTCTAAATCTATCTTTGGAAACTAATTTCTTCGAGGAAGGTAAGATCTTACATACCTTAGTTGTTTTCTCCGCGAGTTAGATTCTTTTTCGGGAGCGATTCATCCTTCCCGAATGCAGCATACAACTCTCCGTTGTACTGCGCTCTCCAAGTTTTTAAGCTTGATAGCTAGACGATCTGCTGTTCGTTGAAGCTTGTTGACATATCTCATCTTGTGTTTGTATTTGAAACACTTTGAAAACTCATGACCCTTGAGAGAACAATAGGAGCTTGTTAACGTATAAGATGGTTCAGGTGCCCGATATGAGCAAGCTGCTAGGCACATAGTTGATCCTGAAACATTAAACATAGAGTTTCCAACAGAGGGGTCAAATGAGTCTTCCATCTTGATTGGGTTCTCTTCTAAAAGATTATCAAGATTGATGTATGTACTGCTACAATTATCAAAATCAATATTTTCACATAGAAGAGCAACACTTGATTTTTTGTCTTCATCAGAATCATAATTGTCAGACATCTCATTAAGTGTCGCAGCAAGACCTTTGTTCCCAGTGTATTTTCTACGATTTGGGCACTCGTTTGCAAAATGACCAAATCCGTTACACTTAAAGCACTGAGGCATATCCTCGTCATCAGTTTCATCCGTGTCCCTGTTTTTAGGAGGAATACGATTATGAGGTTTGACTGATGCTTTAAGCTTATCTCTGGAGAACCGTTTACTTATCTTCAACAGAAGATCCCTAAACTGTCTTGTGATCATTGAGACAGATTTGTCAAGATCTTCATCCGATGAATCAGTCTCAGAGTGATCATCTTCAGAGATATACACATTTGTACTTTTATCAAGTAATTTTGTGTCTTTTAGTGCTTTGAACGCAAAATCCTTAGATTCAGATATTTGGATGAATGCTCGTGATCAAAGATTTTAAGCTTCCCAATGAGCATATTTCTGGAGAGATATCAAGGTTATTTCCCTCAAAGATGGCATGCTTCTTAGAGTCGTATCTAGATGGCAGCGATCTGAGAATTTTCATCACAATGTCCTTTTCAGAATAGTCTTACCCAATGCAAAAGATGCATTAACAATTTCAGACACTTTGTGATTAAACTCATCAAATGAATCTTCATCTGCCATACGAAGGTTTTCCCAATCGGAATTTAGGTTTTGAAGCTCCGGCTTCCTTTTCACCGGTATTACCTTCGAATAAGGTTTCTAAGATATCCCACACATATTTAGACCTATTGCAATTTGACACATGGTGCTGAAGATTTGGGGTAATGGCTGTATGATGGCATTCAAACCGTCGGAGTTTTGCTTTGCAGCTGTTTATGGGTGAAAACTATTCCTGCCGGATTTGGTAATTTGGGTGTGTGGATGAGGAATGAATCTAAACCCTAAACAAATGCACTCGCGCGGTGAGTGCTTGTGATTCGAGAAATCAACTGCACAACTCGGCCTAAACCAAGAAATGGCCGTTCCGGACTTGCTTCGGTCACAAAGTGAAGGAGATGGGGTTGATCTTAGGGAGGGAAGCGAAGAAGGTGTTGAGATTGTGAAAGTATAGGCTTGTTTATGACATGTAACAGAAGGGTGAGCAGGCTTACGATTGATACAAGCAGGCTCTGGGTGTTTGAATACGTTTTGTATTAACACTTGGTTTCTGTCTTGTCTTGACTTGTTGTTGTTGGAAATAGGGAGGAGAACCTATTTATACAAGTCATTTGAGCCTTATTCACGTCTCTCGTGGGAAGTGGAGAAAGTGGAGTGATGGAGTAGTGGAGTTGTGTGTTGGTGTTACACGACCGGTCTTGCCCACTTCTATTGTCATCTCTAACCGTCCATGACTTCCTAACACGTTCTTGTGATGGCGCGTTTCACGCCGCACGCTCGTAAACCGCTGGACCAATACCCCAAATATGTGACATGATTGATGTCCGGAATGGGTGGATCGTGGGACCCACAAAAGTAGCATGTAATGCTAAATTGAATAACTGCGTTATTCGGAAGTTGATACTTGTGAAGTATCGTGTGTATTCTATGCAGTGCATGCGCATCGAGTATACTCGGCATGTATGAAGCATGTTTGTTTGAGCGTCTCAAAATAGCCTCATGTCCACCTACTTCATGTGATGGTTTGGAAGTTGCGCAAGCAAATCCTCCTCGACCGACCACATGGTGTGTTAGAGTGACGGATGGTGATCATCATGACGCCGCATTGACCAATTAACTCTTGACCTGGGTTGTATAACCAAGCCGGTGAAATTGGACGGACGAGATGATCTTTGAGACACTCATCTGCGACTGTTAATGAAATTAGGGTTTTAGAAGAGGTGCGCAAGCATCCCTCTTCAGCTTGGTCGAATCCAAGCTTGGGATACGATTTTGGCCAGGCCGATCATATATGCGTGTAGACGGCATGACGGTGTAGGCGCACATAACCCATTATCTCACGAAAGTGTGATCTGGGCCACTCAATTCGTCCGGCGAAGTTGAGTGGTCGAGATCGATTCTGACGTAAAACTAGTGCCGCAAAAGCCGCGCATCGTGCCAACTTCGGGCGCACATTCCATGATGACCAATCTTGGTCGGTCTTGGCCGACCGGTCTGGTGTGTAGGTGGTAGGATGGTGTTCACGCCTATACTTGACTGTCCCATGAAAACGTGATCTAATCCACTCAAATCGTACGGCGAAGTTGAGTGGTCGAGATTAGTTTGCAATCGGGAAGTGTGACCACGCTAGTTTGGGCGGATGATTTGGGATAACCAGGCATGGTATGCCTTGGCCGATCGGTGAGGGGATAGATGGGTCCACGATGGTCATGTTGGTATGTGGGACACGCTTAATCTAATCTTGGACCCTCCGGTCGGCTTAGGAGAAGATGGACGCT
The DNA here is from genome assembly GCA_023531295.1 of Papaver armeniacum. Taxonomy (NCBI): domain Eukaryota; kingdom Viridiplantae; phylum Streptophyta; class Magnoliopsida; order Ranunculales; family Papaveraceae; genus Papaver; species Papaver armeniacum. The sequence goes on from JAJJWW010009466.1 coordinate 198,813, forward strand.
CGTGATGCTCAAAAACCCTAATTTTGGGTTTCACGGCCATGCGTCATGCTCTATTCGGGCGTACGAATCGAGATGACCAACCATGGTTGGTCCTGAATGATCGGTCAGGTATTTAGGCGGGCCCACGGTGATTGTGTTGACATGCTCTGGGCCTTTTGAATCTACATCTACACCCTCCATCTTTACCTGTGAAGATGGATGGTTGAGACTATTTTGCGACACACGTAATGTGCCGCAAACCCTAATTTAGGGTTTTCCGTCCATACTGCTATGGTTTGGACGTTTTCTTTTGGGGAGGCCGACCATGCGGGCCCGCGTTGGTTCGGCAGTGAATATTCCATACCTGCTTGGGGGTTATGAAATTGATCTGGGCCATCCAATCATGATGGTGAAGTTGGATGATCGTGATCATTTCCAGACTGATACGGACAGTCCGGATGCTCCATCGGGCTAGTATAACACACCGAGAGTTGCTCAATAGGTCTAGTATAACACACCGAGAGTTGCAGCCTGTACGGGTATTTCATACATGCTTTCATTATAATGCTTGGAGATTCGTGTTTCTCTGCTGAGAGTAACACTCAGTCGTCATGCCACACTGATAATGAGTACATGAAATACAAGGCTGGTTACGCATTAATTAATAATGTTGTAAATTCACAGGGTATATGGGATTGTTGCTACATGCTCCAACCTGGATGAATTTCGTGTATTTAATTCACAGAATGGGATTGTTGTCACATGCTCCATTCTAGGTGAGTTAGTAAAGTGAAGAAGTATCCAACACTTATTAATGGATTTATCTTTTGCAAGATGTTAGCGCATAATTTTGGCCTTTACAAATTTAGCCTTAAATGAAAATCCACCATCAACATTAAGTCCCCTGCCTAGCACGTAATGGTTGCACCATTGTGGGGTAGGCATGAGATGGTGACAGTTAAAGACAAAGCTTATGAGACAAAGTTATATGTTACCGGGAGAGACGGGTCATCCGTGTCCTTGGAGCATGTCACGTTCAAGAGGCGTCCGGTGCGAGTGTTCCCCTAGCATGATGTCGGTCTTGCTCGCTTCGATGGATCGTTATGCCTGTTTCGTTGCGTGCGGGGGCTACCGCACCGCTTGATCGAACATGGGCTTGATGTGCCTGTTTTGGTTAATCGTGGGTCCCATTGCGTCGCTTGATCGAACGTGGGACCCGATGTAAGCATGCTTGATTCGAACATGGGCAGATGTTCATGCTTCGATCAAACGCGGGACCACCGTGTACATGTTTCAAACGTCGGCCATGTCCTGTGCCTACTTTGACCGTACGTTGATGTACTTGCTCGAGTGTCATCTTGCTACTTCGACCAAACACCGACCCAGGTAGCTTGACTAAACACAGGACTTGATACTTTGACCAAACACCGTCCTTGCTTGTGTGCTCAAATGTAAATGTGGGTCCTGTCGAAAGCGGAAGAAGCGACTTCCGAGCAGGCCCTGGAGAGCGTTGAAGTGTTGGAGCTGAAACGCCTTCTTCCGGGGAGAGAGCTTTGATTGGGGACGACTGCTTTCGCTTCGACCAACTGGGCCGGGATCAAGTGGGACCCGCCGCGTGCCTGGCTGAACGTCGACCATGCGTTTCGGCTGAAAACCGGCCCTGCTACGTGCGCCTATTTTATTCGAATACCAGCCTTGTGACTTTGATCAATACCAGACTTGAAACTTGAGCAATACCAGACTTGTGACTTGATCAACACTAGACTTGTGACTTGATCAATAGCGGACTTGAAACTTGAGCAATACCGGACTTGTGACTTGATCAATACCAGACTTGTGACTTGATCAACACCAGACTTGAAACTTGAGCAATACCGAACTTGTGACTTGATCAACACCGGACTTAAAACTTGATCAACACCAGACTTGAAACTTGAGCAATACCGAACTTGTGACTTGATCAATACCTGACTTGTGACTTGATCAACACCGGACTTGAAACTTGAGCAATACCGGACTTGTGACTTGATCAATACCAAAATTGTGACTTGATCAACACCAGACTTGAAACTTGAGCAATACCGGACTTTTGACTTGATCAACACCGGACTTAAAACTTGATCAACACCAGACTTGAAACTTGAGAAATACCGGACTTGTGACTTGATCAACACCGGACTTGAGACTTGAGCAATACCGGACTTGTGACTTGATCAACACCGGACTTGAGACTTGAGAAATACCGGACTTGTGACTTGATCAAAACCAGACTTGAGACTTGAGCAATACCGTACTTGTGACTTGATCAACACCGGACTTGAAACTTGGTCAATACCGGTGTTTGGACCCAATACCAGCCTTGTGTACTCCAACGTGAATGTGTGTTTTGTCGTGTGTGACTACACATCGCATGCGTTTTTATACAAGTACTGACTCATGTCTTTTATTGTAGAATGAAGAAAAGAACTCCTGTTGAGATGTCTTCTGAGGATAATGCTGGTGCCAAGTCAGGAGGTGTTGACAGCTTCAAAGATATGCCGAACATTGATGATGAGTTGTCCACCGCGCCCTTTGAACTATATGAAAATATCCGTTCCACAAGATAACCCTTCTCCTATCGACTTCAAGGTTTTTCATGCTCCGCTGGGCCCTCATGAAGGATGGATGAGACGTGTGTTGAGCAATGAGTAAATCAAAGATAACTTGACCAGAGCGCAGATTATTGATGCAGCTTGAGTGTTGAAACGACTCGAGAGGATGTTAAAGTGGTTTCGGGTGCGAACGTTGAGGTGGTTCTGGAGAGAGTGTTGAAGAAGGATTCGGGTTTAACGTGGGTCCCGAGAGAGAGCGTTGAGGCGGCTCTTGAATAGATCATTGAAGCGACTTCGCTAAAGGGAGCGTTGAAGTGTTTCCTCTTGATTCGATATACCCTTGCGAATTCCATGCTTCTTGACTGACCATCTCTCTCATGTTGAAGAATTCCTTGATCGGGCGGTGAAGGAACTTCATGCTAAGCCTCGATCCCCAAGCGTGGTTTACATGGTTTGTTCGTAGTGGTTGTTGTCGATCCAAATATGGAATATATTGGACATTGTTTCATCATTGTGAGAGTCATGCATGTGGTACTGGAGTTGGAGTTGACGGACGCGCAAGATGTTGTATCTAGGTGGTTTTCCTCTTGCTTCTTGTGTGGAACTCGCTACGTAAGGTGAAGGTTGTATACCTGTTGGTGAGATATATGCCCCTACAAACATTATGAGGCTCTTCATTACCGGCATGCCTGGTTCTTTATATCATGGCATATGTTGTTGTAGATGAGCGTTCAACAGCTCCAGAGGATGACCAAAAGCGCGGATTCTCCAACATAGCATGATAGACATATACCAATGTCTGATAAAGTGACTCGCCCGGATCTTGTTCGACCACTGTCTGATAGAGTGACTCGCCCGGATCTTGCTCGATATGACGCGTGGACATCGTTATCTTCTTGAGGCTGCTCCCTTGAGGTATCGGCTCCAGTGAAAGATTGTCGTCATAAAGCGTTGATACGTTTCCATCGAAGTCCGTCATTGTGGTAGGCTTCCGTACGACCTTGCCTGGGAGAACCTTGGATATCCTGAGAGTATTGAGAGTAATCACATTCGAAGATGCTCCTGTGTAGATAAGGGCCATCTTGAACTCTGAATACTTAATGCGTGCGGTGACATGTAGGGCACGGTCGTGACCTTCCTCTCGGTTGATTGCACAAAACGTCTTCGCGCGCCGATTCTTCGAGAGGTGTGAAAGTTCGCATAAACTTTCCACTAGATAAACCGCTTCCCGATCTAAGGCCTGCGGTTCATAGTGAAACTATTGACTTGAGGAGGATCGTTGTGAGGATCAGTCCCAGGTGTAGGAGTCTCCATGACGGGACCGCTCATATCCGACGTCGCTTCTTTGATCGGGTCCATGGAGGTCCGCGCCGCTGAAGTACCTTCTCTCGGTGCGTTGAATGCGTTCCTTTTTTGCTCCGGGGCTGTCGCGGCTCTTGTGGCAATCGATCAGTTAATGTCTTAAGAAAAGTGAATACCTCTTTCTGAGTTGCGGCCATATCCGTTTGTCTGCAATGGTAATGGGGGATGGTCCTCCACTCGTCCCCCCGGCTCCTCGTCCTGATGAAGGAGTGAAAGTTGTAGCTCTGGTGACTACCAGAGGTGTTACTCTTGATGAGATGTCGGGATTTGTGGCTGCTCTGGTGATGGTGATGGGAGGTGTTACACTTACTGGAACATCTCCTGCTACGCTAGCACTGGTGGTAAAAGTGACGGCTCCATAAGATGTATTAACCACGGTAGCTCCACTGACAGGTACATCGACATCGGGAGTGTTATCCACACTAGCTCCATCAGAATTGATTGCTGATCCAGACCTAAGTTCTACCATCTTGAAATGGATTGATGATTGAATTGGTCCTAAGATCTACCCTTTTTGAAATTGATAAAATTGAATCGGATTTTGACTTTACAATCGAGAGATTAACCTCCATTTGTGGTCGCCAATTGTTTATGGGTGAAAACTATTCCTACCGGATTTGGTAATTTGGGGTGTGTGGATGAGGAATGAATCTAAACCCTAAACAAATGCACTGCGCGGTGAGTGCTCGTGATTCGAGAAATCAATCTGTACAACTCTGGCCTAAACCAACAAATGGCCGTTCCAGACTTGCTTCGGTCACAAAGTGAAGGAGATGGGGTTGATCTTAGGGAGGAAGCGAAGAAGGTGTTGAGATTGTGAAGGTGTAGGCTTGTTTATGACTTGTAACGAAGGGTGAGTGAGGCTTACGATTGATGGCTTGAGCTCTGGGTGTTTGAATACATTTTGTATTGACACTTGGTTTTCTGTCTTGTCTTGACTTGTTCTTGTTGGAAATAGGGAGGAGAACCTATTTATACAAGTCATTTGAGCCTTATTCACGTCTCTCGTGGGAAGTGGAGAAAGTGGAGTGATGGAGTAGTGAAGTTGTGTGTTAGTGTTACACGACCGGTCTTGCCCACTTCTCCCCGTCATCTCTAACCGTCAATGACTTCCTAACACGTTCTTGTGATGGCGCGTTGCACGCTCGCACGCCGTAAACCGCTTGAGACCAATACCCCGAGTATGTATCCCCCAGTTTGTGACATGATTGATGTCCGGAATGTGTGGATCGTGGGACCCACAAAAGTAGCATGTAATGCTAAATTGAATAACTGCGTTATTCAGGAAGTTGATACTTGTGAAGTATCGTGTGTATTCTATGCGTGTCTCGCATCGAGTATACTCGGCATGTATGAAGCATCGTTTGTTTGAGCGTCTCAAAATAGCATCATGTCCGCCTACTTCATGTGATGGTTTGGAAGTTGCGCAAGCAAATCCTCCCTTGACCGACCACATGGTGTGGTAGAGTGACGGATGGTAATCACCATGATGCCGCATTGACCAATTAACTCGACGACTGGGCTGTATAACCAAGCCGGTGAAGTTGAACAGAGACGAGATGATCTTTGAGACACTCATCTCGCGACCGTTAATGAAATTAGGGTTTTAGAAGAGGTGCGCAAGCATCCCTCTTGACACTGGTCGAATCCAAGCTTGGGATACGATTTTGGCCAGGCCGATCGTACATGCGTGTAGACGGCATGACGGTGTAGGCGCCCATATCCCATTATCTCACGAAAGTGTGATCTAGGCCACTCTATTCGTCCGGCGAAGTTGAGTGGTCGAGATCAGTTTGCGACAGAAAACTAGTGCCGCAAAGCCGCGCATCGTGCCAACTTCGGGCGCGCATTCCAAGATAACCAATCTTGGTCGGTCTTAGCCGACCTGGCTCGGGCGTGAAGGTGGTAGGCTGGTGTTCACGCCTATCCCGATCGTCCCATGAAAACGTGATCTAAGCCACTCAAATCGTACAGTGAAGTTGAGTGGTCGAGATTAGTTTGCAATCGGGAAGTGTGACCACGCTAGTTTGGGCGGATGATTTGGGATAACCAGGCATGGTATGCCTTGGACGATCAGGTGAGGGGATAAATGGGTCCACGGTGGTCATGTTGGTATGATCGGACCTGCTTAATCTAATCTTGGACCCTCCATTCGTGCCGGAGAAGATGGACGCTCGTGATGCTCAAAACCCTAATTTTGGGTTTCATGGCCGCGCGTCATGCTCTATTCGGGCGTACGAATCGGGATGACCAACCATATTTGGTCCTGACTGATTGGCCAGGTAGGTAGGCGGGCCCACGGTGATTATGTTGACATGCTCTGGGCCTTTTGAATCTACATCTACACCCTTCATCTTTACCTGTGAAGATGGATGGTTGAGACCGTTTTGCGACACACGTAATGTGCCGCAAACCCTAATTTAGGGTTTTACGTCCATACTGCTATGGTTTTGACGTTTTGGCAAGCTATGCCAATCTTTTGGGGAGGCCAACCATGCGGGGCCCGCGTTGGTTCGGCAGTGAATATTCCATACCTGCTTGGGGGTTATGGAATTGATCTGGGCCATCCAACCATGCTGGTGAAGTTGGATGATCGTGATCATTTCCAGACTGATACGTACAATTCGGATGCTCAATCGGGCTAGTATAACACACCGAGAGTTGTAGCCTGTACGGGTATTTCGTACATGCATTCATTATAATGCTTGGAGATTCGTGTTGCTCTGCTGAGAGTAACACTCAGTCGTCATGCCGCACTGATAATGAATACAGGAAATACAAGGCTGGTTACACATTAAGTAATAATGCTGTAAATTCACAGGGTATATGGGATTGTTGCTACATGATCCTACCTGGATGAATTTCGTGTATTTAATTCACAGAATGGGATTGTTGTCACATGCTCCATTCTAGGTGAATTAGTAAAGTGAAGAAGTATCCAACACTTATTAATGGCTTTATCTTTTGCAAGATGTTAGCGCATAATTTTGGCCTTTACAAATTTAGCCTTAAATGAAAATCCACCATCAACAGCAGCAAGTATCTCAGCAACATCGTATTCGCCAATATTCTTTGGAACAGTAGCGTTACCTATTTCCACAACAGGAGCATCATAGCCATTAACAACATATACCTATGATTGAAAATCACGTGCTTGAAGAAAAGCTCGTATAACAATTTTCCACCTGTTTGAGGGTGAAAACGGTTTCTTCTGATTTTGGTAATTTCGGGTGTGTGTGTGAGAAACGAATTTAAACCCTAAACAATGTACTACAAGGGAGTACTTTAGATTCGAGAGATCAATCTATACAAATCCGACCTAAACTAAGAAATGACCGTCCCAGACTTGCTTCGGTCACAAAGTGAGGGAGAAGGGTTGGTTTTGGGTAGGGAAGCGAAGAAAGTGTTGAGACCAGAATAGTTGATTCTGTAAGAGTAGTTGTTTTACGACTTGTATCAGAAAGTGGGGAGCTCACAGATGAAGAGCTAGCAAATGTTTTCTGAGTGTTGTATGCTCCTGACCTGAACTTGTTGTTCGGTGGAAATAGGTAATGCCTATTTATACAAGTCGAAGTGAAACGTACTCTGGTCTCATTAAGAAATGGAAAACGGGTGAGTAAATGGGAGGAGGTGGTAACCGGTAACGCCTGGAAATGATGTTCCATAAAATAAAGCGTTTCACCATTACTCCCTGTATTTACTAACCGCCTCATCCTTATGACACTTTCTTATAACAAGCGTAGTGTACGCCGCACGCTGTAAACCGCCAAACCAATACCAAATGAGCATCCCCCAGTTTGTGACATGCGTTGATGTCTCGAGTGTTTTCGTGTAGCACGTTGTTGTTGTCTGGCAAGTTGAGCTTGGGAGACTTGCCGGCTCAGTGGTGACCCTCGACGGTCGAGTTTGCATCTTAAGAGGAAAGGTAGCCGTTGATTATTGCAAACCTTCATTTGGTAGCCAGTGGCATGAAAGCATGATCAATATGGCTTTACTATGGCCTGGTTTAGGCGCGGCCAAAAGTTAGGGTTTTGGCTTTGTTTAGGCGTGATCAAACTAGGGCCAAAGGTTGCCATGCATTAGTTGGTAACCTTGGACGGATAAGATCTGCATCTTAGATGAAAAAGTGGCCGTTGATTGTTGCAGGCCTTCGTTTTGGTAGCCGCATAGGGAAGGCCGGTGTGGCGTGCCGCGGAAAGGTGGTTGGTATGGCATTGGCACACGTGGTATGGTATGCCTTGGCGCGGTTTGGCGTGGCCAAGACTAGGGTTTTAGGCCAAAGGTTACCATGCGTTGTTTGGCAACCTTGGACGGCTAAAATTCACATCTAGGATGGAAGGGTGGCCGTTGATCGTCGCACGCCTTCGTTTTGGTAGCCGCATAGGGAAGGCTGACATTGTATGGCGTGGCAAAGTTGTTGGCATGCCATTGGCACATGTATGGTATGCTTTGGCGCGATTTGGCGTGGCCAAAACTAGGGTTTTGGGCGAAAGGTTACCATGCGTTGTTTGGCGACCTTGGACGGCTAGGATTTGCATTTAGGATGGAAGGGTGGTCATTGATCGTCGCACGCCTTCGTTTTGGTAGCCGCATAGGGAAGGCTGGCATGGTATGGCGCGGCAAGGTGGTTGGCATGCCATTGGCACATGTGGCATGGAATGCTTTGGCGCGGTTTGGCGTGGCCAAAACTAGGGTTTTGGGCCAAAGGTTACCATGGGTTGTTTGGCGACCTTGGATGGCTAGGATTTGCATCTAGGTGGAAGGGTAGCCGTTGATCGTCGCACGCCTTCCTTTTGGTAGCCGTGATAGGGAAGGCCGACATGGTGGGGCCAAGGCAAAAAATGGCGCGGATGGTCTTGGCATAGTGGGGCCAAGGGTTTGGCACAGAGGGCTTGGCATGGTGGGGCCAAGGCAAGGTGCGGTTGGCGTGGCCAAAACTAGGGTTTGGGCCAAAGGTTACCATGCGTTGTTTGGCGACCTTGGACGGCTAGTATTTGCATCTAGGATGGAAGGGTGGCCGTTGATCGTCGCACGCCTTCGTTTTGGTAGCCGCAATAGGGAAGGCCGGCATGGTGGGGCCAAGGAAAAAAATGGCGCGGATGGTCTTGGCATAGTGGGACCAAGGGTTTGGCACAGACGGCTTGGAATGGTGGGGCCAAGGCAAGGTACGGTTGGCTTGGCATGGTGGGGCCAAGGGTTTGGCATGCCATTGGCGTATGGTACAGCTAGCATGGTTGGGGCCAAGGAAAGGTGCAGTTGGCTTGGCATGGTGGGGCCAAGGGTTTGGCATGCCATTCACGCATGGTGTGGCTAGCATGGTTGGCATGCTTTGGCGCAGTAGACGTGGCTGGCATGGTTTGCCATTAGCACAGTGGTGCGGCTGGCATGGTTGGCATGCCTTGGCGCAGAGATGTGGCTGGCATGGTTTGCAATTGCACAGTGGTGCAGCTGGCATGGTTGGCATGCCTTGGCGCGGAGATGTGGCTGGCATGGTTTGGCATTGTCACAGTGGTGCGGCTGGCATGGTTGGCATGCCTTGGCGCGGTAGCATGAGAATTAGGGTTTGGCATAGATGATGTCGGTCATGTTAAGGGTTCTTCCGTGGAACATGACATGTGAGAAAAAAAGGTACCCTGGTAATTCTTACGTAGGCATGCTGATCGATTCAATAAATGGTCATACCGACGTCATGTCGGTTGTACGCTTTTACGATTTTAATCCTAAGCTAAAACCCACCATCAACATTAAGTCCTCTGCTTAGCTCGGAACAAGAGCATTGTTGCGAGTTAAGCATAAGATGATAATGGGAAAGGACAAAAATCGAAATGACAAGTCGTGAAAAGATGGTCAGGTAGGTCCGACTAACCTTTTTCGAGAGGGAAGGAGAGTTCATGATCCCGTGTTTGGCGGCCTTACATAGATTCTATTTATGATATAGACCGTGAAGTGGTGGGATGAAGATCGTCGGCTTAGTCCGGCTACGCATCATCTTGGTGGGTTAGGGAACATCATGACGCTGGCTTAGCGAGTTGTTGGTATTAGCGCGGCAAGTCATGGCGCGGACGGCTTGACATGGTGGGGTCAAGGAAATGGCGCGGACGGCTTGGCGTGGTGGGCCAAGAAAAGGCGTGGTTTGGTGAGGCAAAGCATGCGCGGACGGCTTGGCACAGTGGTGATTTGTCTTTGCGGGCCCGATTGCCTCTTTTCCTTACTCGACTCAAATAGGAAGTCCTTTCCTCATTCAAATGTCAAAGTATCACGCCCTCCTGTCTCGTTTGGATTTCATTAGTTTTTTATTTATTTTTTATTTTTTGTTGAGGGGTTTTGTTTGAAGCAGATTTCGCGGTCGTGATGCAATCATGTTCCGCTTATTCAGTCTTTGTTTCTCTTTCTTCCTTTAGGGTTTCCACAGTATTTACGTCGGTGAAGTTGCATCGTCTTCCCAGTTTTACAACAAAGATCTCCTCTTTTTGAGTCCACTCTCTTTATCATGTCGATCAGAAGTGAATCATCATCGAGCCAGTTAGATTCTCCAGTTAAACGCGTGAGGCCTAACTCTTTCAACAATTCCCCTATCCGGGTTATTCGAGTCAAGAAGATTATACCGGTATGTTTTTATTGATCAACATGTGTTTCATTATTTGCCGATAAATGACAAAAGTTTTCTTCTGTGTAGAGATATCCTTTCGGAGTGTGCGTTACCATCATTGATGAAGATGATTTGGTTACCCCTTTTCCTTCAAGCCCGATCCCACCAACCGCTGCAGATCTGGAGAATGCCGACTTAGGAATTTCTTGTCATGAGTATCCCAATGCAGGTTTTTCGTTCGGAACTCGCATGAGGTGTCTTTCTTCTAACTACCAGAACGTCGGTGGGTTTCTAGTGCGGAAAGAATTCGTGAATCTTTACACAAAGATATGGAGGATATATGGCCACATCGCCACCAGGAGCGTGGTGCAATATTGTTTGTCCGCTTTAGTTTTCATAGTGAATTTTCTCTTGCCGATGGTCATCGAAATGGAGAGTATGTCTATCCGTGCTGTCGCAGAATCAACTATTCAAAAGTGGGAGAATATGGTGTCTACTTGTGAATCTCTGAAGTTCACCGTTAGTTGGTTGCGACATCATCTTGATATTGTGAAAGTCGACAGAGCCGGTATACTTGCTGGCGTGGTCCCTGTTACGAAAGCTATTCTGGAAGAGGAGAAAGCTCTGGCCATGGAGTCACAGAAGGTGGAAGAGTCAATCCGGAACTTGGAGAGTAAGACTGAAAGGTATCAAAGCCGGTTAAAGATGATGCTTTCGAGGGATTACAATCTGTTGGATGGGCTTTTCTGAGTTATGTGGTTGTGAGATGTTTGGATTCTTTCTGGGTTTTAAGCATGTTTTTGCTCTCTCTCTTTTTTTTGTGTTTTTTTTGAAAGAATAAGAGAATTTTATTGATTTACTTCAATCAAACAAAGGAAAAGAGACTTGATATTTGAGGTGTGGAAGAAAAGTGGAAAGATGCCTGGCTATCCGTGTTTGTGATACGGCGGGGCGCGAGGTGGTGGTCAGGCGTAGTATGCCTTAAGCCATTTTCCGGTGATGACTGCTTCTAGTTTTCCTCCATATTCTTTAATGACCTTGTAGTACCCGTTGTTGTACGCTTTTGTGACTATATAAGGCCCTTCCCACTTTGCGGAGAATTTTGGTACGGACGCGTCTTGCTGAATGTGTTTTGGAGTCTTCAGTACCAAATCTCCCACTTGAAAAACCCGAGGCTTCACGGTTTTGTTATATGCTCTGGAAACCCTATTTTTGTATGCTTGTGCGTGTTCTTCCGCCTTGGATCTTCTGAAATCTACAGTGTCCAATTCCGCAACTCTGGCGCTCAATGCTTCAGCTTCATTCCATCGAACTCCGCTTGCTTCGACAATCTTAGCCGACGGGATTTTAACTTCATTTGGGGGAGGATGGCGTCTGCGCCAGTAAACAAGGAGTAGGGAGAGGCCCGGTGGAACTTCTTGGTGATGTCGGTACGCCCAGTGCCATTGGCAATTGCTCATGTCATGTCCGAGGATTATCATGCCTTTGTCGACCGAGGATTCGGATCGTAGTTTTGTTGGTGCTTTCAGCTTGTCTGTTCCCTTGGGGGTAGTACACGGTGGAGAAGACTTGATTAATTCCATATTCTTCGAGTAACTCCCGTACTTGCTTGTTTGCGAAAGGAGTGCCGTTGTCGGTGATGATATGTTTAGTCACGCCAAATCGGCATATAATGTACTCCTTAATGGATGCCGCGATTGTGGTTCCATTCGTCCCTCGTAAGGGTATGGCTTCGACCCATTTGGTGAAATATTCGGTTCTTTGTTATTATGTACTCGTGATGCTTTGAGGACGGAGGATTGATCTTTCCAATGATGTCAAGTCCCCAGTGTGAAAGGGCCATGAGATCGCTTATTGAATGCAGAAAGTCGACGGTACATGGATAAGGTTTCCGTGAATTTGACATTTTTTGCACCTTTGGACGAAAACAGCTGCATCATCCTCCATGGTTGGCCAGTAGTATTTCTCGTGTATCTGAAGAAATAATTTTCGTCTTCCTTGATGTTCGCCTTCGTGCATCTCTTTCAAAGATGATTGGGATTTCTGCTTCGTTCAAACATCGTAGCAAACTTCCTCCAAAGCTTTTACGATATAAGATTCTTTCATGGAATACGAATCTCTCGGACCTTTGTGTTATCTTGGATGCATCCTTCTTATTGGTGGGGAGTATGCCGTCACGAAGGTAACTGATGTATGGCTCCTGCCAGTCCCCAGCGCGACCAATATTGAAAACTTCTAATTGATGCGGAGGCGCTTGACAGTTGGAACAGGTTCTTTGAAGTAACCGAGATTGAGCCTCCATTTCTGGACAGTAGTAGTCAAGGCGTTGCAAACGGCGATAGAGTGTTACCACTAATGTTTGCCCGCAGATCTCATCATGGACGCGATTGAGTTGTTATTGTGCTTCTCCCTCTCCAAGACATCTTGACAAGGAACCGTCTGGATTTTGATGATATAGCACCCCTCGGAGCATGAAGAAATTTTGTAAGGTTTTGATACTGACCTTTCCCTGGAAAAGTGAGCTGTTAAGTTCTTGGATAATTGGTGTTCTACAATCACCAGCTTCATCCTCTTCGGGTTGTGAAAGCCATGTTGAAGCCACGGTTTGTCTCTTCACTGTCAGGGTTTCCTCAAAACCTTCAAATTGCAGTTTTGATGCTAGCGTGGCTAGGCAATCAGCGCGTTGGTTGCCGCTGCGCCCAATATGTGTTATGGTCGCGTCGACGAAGTAGTTTAGCAGTTTTTGTGCCTCGGCTCTGTATGGGGCCAAGGTTAATTCTTTCAGTGCGTATACTCCGTTCACCTGGATGACAAGTAATTTAGAGTCCCCCTTATTTCCAGACGCGTGGCTCCAGCTCGTTTAGCCAAGGACAGTCCGATAAGAAAGGCTTCATATTCTGCTGAATTGTTGGTACAGGGGAAGTATAGCTTGAAGGAGTGCGAGAATACTTCACCAGCTGGGGATACTAGAACCACACCTGCTCCTCCAGTACCGTTGTTAGGAGTAGAGGAGCCGTCGAAGAATAGTAGCCATGTTTTTTCTTGGATGAAAGAGATTTCGAGAAAGTCTCGGGGAGGTCCTCGTGTAGTGCCATGGTATTCTCTCCGGAAAACGCCGCCGGTAAGAACTCAAGAATCGGTTGCCCTTTGATGGCTCTCGGGGAAGCGCATGTTATGTCGAACTCTGACATTTGGAGGAGCCATTTGGCCGATCTTTCTATCAGGGCCTGTTTTGAGAGGAGGAACTTCACCGGATCAGACTTAAATATCATCACCACTATATTGGATAGTAGGTAATGCCTGAATTTCTGGATAAAGTGGATCAAAGCTAAGCACACCTTTTCTGCTTTGGGATATCTGAGTTCGGCATATCTTAAAGTTCGACTGAAGTAGTATATGGGATGCTCAATCCCTTCGTCATCTTCTTGGGCGAGGAGAGCTCCGACAGTAGTGTCGCTAAAATCAGTGTAGCGGTCTTCCTTGTATGTGTGACTTCATGACGGCTGAGGAAGATAATGTTTGCTGAATTTTCCGGAACGCTTCCTGTTGTAGTGTGGTTCAGACAAAGCTTGCTCCTTTCTTAAGTAAGGGGGTAAACGAATCAACAAGTTGAACCAATCCTGATATGAAGCGGCGAATGTAGTTTATTTTACCCATGAAACTCTGGAGTTCTTTCACAGTTCGCGGTGGTGGCATCGTGAGGATGGCTTGTGTTTTGAATGGGTCAACTTTAATTCCCTCGGCAGTCATCTGGAAACCTAGGAACTTGCCCGAAGAGACACCAAAAGCACACTTCAATAGATTCATCTTCAGTTTGTACTCGCGAAATCTTTCGAACACTTGCCTTATAATTCCTGTATGGGCTGCCCGAATTTTTGACTTGACCACTATGTCATCTACATAATCTTCGACTTGCTTGTGCATCATATCGTGAAAAATGATGGTCATGGCGCATTGGTATGTGGCGCCAGCGTTTTTCAAACCAAAGGGCATCACAGTGTAATAAAAGTTTCCAAGAGGAGTTCGAAAAGCCGTCTTACTTACGTCGTGTTCGTACATCTTTATTTGGTTGTAGCCGCTGTATCCATCCATGAAAGAGAACATACCATGTCCACTGGTGGCGTCTACTAGCATGTCAATGTTGGGGAGCGGAAAGTCATCTTTAGGGCAATATTTATTCAAATCTCAAAAATCGACACAGCACCCGATCTGGCCATTCTTTTTTTTTTTACCGGAACAACGTTGGCCAACCAAGTAGGGTGATGAATTGGTTTGATGAAACCAGCCGCTAGTAGCTTTTGAATCTCTACCTTAATCTGTTTTTCTACATCGTGCCAGAATTGTCTCGGGGTTTGCTTGACCGGTTTGGATCCGACTATTACGTGTAAATGATGAGTAACCAGCCTTTTGTCCAAGCCTGGCATTTCCTCATATGTCCATGTGAATACGTCTTGATATTCCTTGAGGAGGTCTACCAGCTTTACACGTTCGTCTGTGCACAGACTCGAGCTTATCGAGATGGGCCACAGAGATTCTTCACTCCCGATATTAACAACCTCAAGTTCTTCCATGGTAGAGTTGGTCCCGTCTTGTAGCTGTCATGGTGCATCAGGTACTTCCTCCTTCGGCTCGTTACTACGTTAGCATTCCATTGGGCGGAGAGACTATGTGGTAGTCTCCCTTGTTAATTGCTAACAGTGGCGCTGATATACGGTTTTCCCTTTTTCATCGTGACCCATAATAAAATCCCGTCCTCGCTTGGTATGGGTGTAAGCCGAACCCCGGTTCGGCGGGTGGAGGCTGGTGTGTCTCTCTTTCGAAGGGGTGATGTGAGACCGGGTTTCTCCACGAAGCGGTGCAAGACCACCACTTTCTTCAATGGATGTCCACTTTGGCATTGGAGTATGGTGAGTCTTGTTGGCTGTGGCCTGCGGGTCATTTCTTGGCTCAAAAATCTCCATGCCACAGATCGGCGCATAGGGAGATAATGATGCAGCGATGCGAACGACTTCTCCGTTCAACATGTTTTCAAGCACTGGTGATACGTCGAAGGGATGATTCTGTTGTCGTGGAGCCATGGTCTTCCCAGTATCATGTGGTAATCTGGCTCCTTTTCGATTACCTCGAACCTTACTTTTGACCGGACGGGTCCTACTGATAGATTCAGGTTGACGTACCCATACGTGCTGGTTTGGTTGCCTTCGAAATCATTCATTATAGTGGACTGTCACATGACTTTGTTCGGCTGTACCCTGGCCGTTCTGAGGGTCTAGAGGGTAACAACGTTGGAGGATGCTCCCGTGTCGATGAGAGCCCTTTTGAATTCCACGTCCTGATACGGTAGTGACGTGTAGGGCCTAAGTTATGGCCTTCCTCTCGCCATCATGTCGTTGTCGGTAAACGTGATATTGTTGATGGACATCTCTGGCGTTCTTGATGTTTCCAAGCGTGAAGGAGTCAAGGACGCGCTTAATGCTATTAGATTGATGGCAGTGAACGTCTCCATCCGTTGATCTTTTAAAAGATGTAAGAGTTCACTTAAATTTTCCACCAGTGAGGCCGCTTCCTGGCTTACTGGTTTCTTATTAGTAGTGAAGCTGTTGACTTGGGAGTGATCGTTTGGGATGTTAGTCCCCAGTTTTGGAGTTTCCGGGGAAAGTGGATCGTTCAACTCTGCCATTAAGTTGATGAGGAAGTCCAGTATGATGTTAATCTCATCTTTCATCAGACCCATGTTCTTGGTGTGGATCTCCTGAATCCACACCAAGTCAGCCAGTCTTGGAATTCCTTTGTCGATTGCGTTGTTGGGCGTTGCGTTGGGGAAGGAAACATTACCGTTCGCCTGAGTGGAACTTGAGGACACAGATTCAGCCCTAAAACCGACCATCTTCCTGAGTTAGAGAAACGTATTCTGAAATTGATATTGGGACCGAGAGATTGACCTCCCACTGTGTTCGCCAATTGTTTGAGGGTGAAAACGGTTTCTGCTGATTTTGGTAATTTCGGGTGTGTGGGTGAGAAATGAATTTAAATCCTAAACAATGTACTGCAAGGGAGTACTTTAGATTTGAGAGATCAATCTGTACAAATTCGTCCTAAACCAATAAATGGCCATTCCAGACTTGCTTCGGTCACAAAGTGAAGGAGAAGGGTTGGTTTTGGGGAGGGAAGCGAAGAAAGTGTTGAGACCAAAATAGTTGATTCTGTAAGAGTAGTTGTTTTACGACTTGTATCAGAAAGTGGGAAGCTCACAGATGGAGAGCTAGCAAATATTTTCTGAGTGTTGTATGCTCCTGACCTGAACTTGTTGTTCGGTGGAAATAGGTAATGCCTATTTATATAAGTCGAAGTGAAACGTAATCTGGTCTCATAAGAAATGGAAAACGGGTGAGTAAATGGGAGGAGGTGGTAACCGGTGACGCCTAGAATTGATGTTCCATAAAAGAAAGCGTTTCACCATTACTCCCCGTATTTACTAACCACCTAATCCTTATGAAACTTTCTTATAACGGGCGTAGTGTACGCCGCACGCTGTAAACCGCCAAACCAATACCCAATGAGCATCCCCCAGTTTGTGACATGCATTGATGTCTCGAGTGTTTTCGTGTAGCACGTTGTTATTGTCTGGCAAGTTGAGCTTGAGAGACTTGCCGGCTCGGTGGTGACCCTCGAAGGTCGAGATTTTGCATCTTAAGAGGAAAGGTAACCGTTGATTATTGCAACCCTTCGTTTGGTAGCCAGTGGCATGAAAGCATGATCAATATGGCTTTACTATGGCCTGGTTTAGGCGCGGCCAAAAGTTAGGGTTTTGGCTTTGTTTAGGCGTGATCAAACTAGGGACAAAGGTTGCCATGCGTTAGCTGGTAACCTTGGACGGCTAAGATCTGCACCTTAGATGAAAACGTGGCCGTTGATTGTTGCGAGGCCTTCGTTTTGGTAGCCGCATGGGAGAGAAGGCCGGTGTGGCGTGACGCGGCAAGGTAGTCGGTATGCCATTGGCACACGTGGTATGGTATGCCTTGGCGCGGTTTGGCGTGGCCAAGACTAGGTTTTGGGCCAAAAGTTACCGTGCGTTGTTTGGCAACCTTGGATGGCTAGGATTCGCATCTAGGATGGAAAGGTGGCCTTTGATCGTCGCATGCCTTCGTTTTGGCATCCGCATAGGGAAGGCTGACATGGTATGGCGCGGCAAGGTGGTTGGCATGCCATTGGCACATGTGGTATGGTATGCTTTAACGCGGTTTGGCGTGGCCAAAACTAGGGTTTTGGGACAAAGGTTACCATGCGTTGTTTGACGACCTTGGACGGCTAGGATTTGCATTTAGGATGGAAGGGTGGTCGTTGATCGTCGCACGCCTTCGTTTTGGTAGTCGATAGGAAGGCCGGCATGGTATGGCGCGGCAAGGTGGTTGGCATGCCATTGGCACGTGTGGCATGGCATGCCTTGGCGTTGATTTGGCGTGGCCAAAATTAGGGTTTTGGGCCAAAGGTTACCATGCGTTGTTTGGCGACCTTGGACGGCTAGGATTTGCATCTAGGATGGAAGGGTGGCCGTTGATCATCGCACGCCTTCGTTTGGTAGCCGCGATAGGGAAGGCTGCATGGTTTGCCAAGGCAAAAAATGGCGCGGATGGTCTTGGCATACTGGGGCCAAGGGTTTGGCACGGACGACTTGGCATGGTGGGGCCAAGGCAAGGTGCGGTTGGCGTGGCCAAAACTAGGGTTTTGGGCCAAAGGTTACCATACGTTGTTTGGCGACCTTGGACGACTAGGATTTGCATCTAGGATGGAAGGGTGGTCGTTGATCGTCGCACGCCTTCGTTTTGGTAGCTGCAATAGGGAAGGCCGACATGGTGGGGCCAAGGCAAAAAATGGCGCGGATGGTCTTGGCATAGTGGGGCCAAGGGTTTGGCACGGACGGCTTGGCATGGTGGGGCCAAGGAAAGGTGCGGTTAGCTTGGCATGGTGGGGCCAAGGGTTTGGCATGCCATTGGCGCATAATGCGGCTAGCATGGTTGGGGCAAAGGCAAGGTGCGGTTGGCTTGGCATGGTGGGGGCAAGGGTTTGGCATGCCATTGGCGCATGGTGTGGCTAGCATGGTTGGCATGCCTTGGCGCGGTAGACGTGGCTGACATGGTTTGCCATTGGCACAGTGGTGCGGCTGGCATGGTTGGCATACCTTGGCGCGGATATGTGGCTGGCATGGTTTGCCATTGGCACAGTGGTAAGGCTGGCATGGTTGGCATGCCTTGGCGCGGTAGCATGAGAATTAGGGTTTGGCATAGATGATGTCGGTCATGTTAAGGGTTCTGCCGTGGAACATGACACGTGAAAAAAAAGTTACCATGGTGATTCTTACGTAGGCATGCTGATCGATTCAATAAATGGTCATGGTGACGTCATGTCAGTGGTACTGTTTTACGATTTTAACCCTAAGCTAAAACCCACCATCAACACCTGGGTACCAAAAACTAAACGTCAATCAAATCTTCTTCTTTTTCTTGAAGGACGATCCAGAAATAATCACGCATTCAAGAAACCCTACAAATCATCGAATTATTACGAAAGAAGAAAAAAATGATCCAAGGGTTGGATCGTGGAGAAAGTGTCCATGGAGATTCTACCTACAATTTTGCGGTGGTAACTTGGTGAGAAATTCAAATACCCATTTAACTTCCATCAAAAAGATCACAAATTTCAGTAGACCCTTCACTTTCTTCAATTATTTTCTTAGGTAATTCAATTTATTTTTGTTTTGGCACCGTTAATTCTAGTAACATGGGTTTTTGATTTTTTTTTGTGATTCTATTCTAGTAGTTCTTGAATTTTTATTATCACCGTCTTCTGCTGTTGAAGTTGAGATTTCTTGATGATGTAGTTGATGATGGTGAGAATTAGAAGTTTTAGTTGAGTGTATACACATAATTCATCACTCTCCACGTGTCTAAGGAATTACACATGGAGAACGCACAGCTTGGAACATCAAGACACGATGCCACGTACCAACACCCAAGAAGCATCCGACATCAGTATATGTTCATCTTCGAACTAATCCAACGACCATGAATTAGAGAGCACTAAAGGAACGAGCCACCGCGAAGCACTGAAGAACACCCAAGGATTCACTTTATTCCATCTCGAGCAGGATCTAAGATCAACGACAAGGATTAGTCTAACTGACACGGATGTAATGGGAGCCACAGACAGCTGTCTAGCGTGTGCAGAGAGCCCAACCACCCGCATTAAATACTCTAGATATAGTGTACGTGTCAACCAACCTATGGAGGAAAAAGAGGTGACCCGTCGTCACCAAGCATAACCGCTGGGGGCATCGGTGGAAGATGAAGACATCAGCGGTATCATCACAAAGAACAATAAGATAAGGTGGCAATCGATCATAGCAGTGGACCCGACGTGCCTTCCCTATAAATACCCCTATCCAATAAGAGAGAGGGGGTCGACCAGTTTTTAGTAACAAGAGAAGAATATAGGAAAGAGAAATAGGAAGAGTAAGTATGAATCATATTTCCCCTTTAAGCATCATTATTCACTTAAAGTCATTCGACTATCTCTGTATCTCCTCAATACATAGTGAAACACCAATCCCGTGGATATAAGCCTTAGTGCTGAACCACGTAAATTACTGTCTTATTTACATTTCAGCACCTTACTTTATGTTATTAGTATTATACTTTATGATACACGCATTGTAACCACGTAGAATGGCTGAATCAATCCCCCCCGACTAGACAATGATGAGTCCGAAGACTCTGAGTCGATGAGTCATCGTGTTTAGTACCATTTCATTTCTGATTTATTTCTTACAACGTTTTTATTTACAAATACGAATATTGTTTGTGAACACGTGGATGCCATCGTAATTCATGTGTTCACAATCTGGCGCTAGAAACAGGGACTCTGTCCCGGTAAAAGATTTATCTTATCATGTGATTGCTTATTTTCTGGCTCCCCATACTATCCTCTAAATGATAGTGTTCAGATTTAAGCTGATCTTCGAAATCAATCCTTTAAAACCAATTTTCTGCGTAGGGTTTAAAGTTTATTATTTATGATGATTTAAAACCAATTTTCTCTTAAAAAGTATTTATGCCTTCATGGCACAAAACCCACAACTCTGCGCATTTTTTGAGGTTTTCCAATGTCTACCTAAGGCGAATCTTACAGATTTGTGCTCTCTTTAGTATGTTGCATATCCTCCATGCTTAAAATTTTAGGACTTGCGCTCTTCTTAGAAATCTCCATGTTTTTCACTTTAAATGATTTTCCCGTGAAAGAATTTCTCAGATCTATGAGAAAATCCATGTTTTCAATTATTGGATCTGCCTCTCCAAGTTTTCGTCTAAATTCATGATCTCTTAACAACTTTCCGTTGAGTCATACTCTTAGTCTACGTGCTTGGATTAACTTTGCTAACATGATCCACATGAATATTGGATTTTCGACGATGTTTGAACTGTGCAGGCGAAGAAAGAAAAGATGGAAAACCCGAAGGATGCAGGAAAAGCCTAAGCATCGTCCAAATAAACACCAAGGACAACACCGGTCATGACACGCAGCAAGCGAAGGGGCGAAAAGCCGAAAACGGCGAACCGTAAGACGAGATGCGGTGGAAATCACCTATCCATCAAATGCAAACGATGTAGCAAATAAAGATCTCAAGGCAAAGAGCGAGGAAAAGCCAATGCAATGCGTGAGAGCGGAAGCAAAAAGCCGATGCAGCCAAGGCAGACGCGCGGTGAAAGATGCAGCTGACTACCGCGCCCTCGAGCAACGGAAGTATTTGTGGAATCGTCAATACCACATCCAACCTTGGGGGATGCCACCAACGAACGAGCGAACAGGACTCGCCAATAACCCAACCGTTGCCGACAAGAAACTAACCCTTAACCCCCGCATGAGGAGCTACTAGTAGTAAATATCGAACCTCCTATCCCCTTAATCCAAACGGTAGATGAAGATTGTACCATGGCCCTTGGGGGCAGGGACGACACGGCACCCGAATCAAGGATCAAATCATTCCCCCCAGGTTGATGGTAGAGCTTGAGGAACTAAATAGGAGCCAAAGGTTGTACATAGAGACGGTAGCATTGCTGGCCCGAGAAAACCAAGAGCTGTAGAGACAAGATTGCCCAAAGCTTAGGAGCAACTTACCAAAGCATAACGAAGCCCCGCACGAAGCTAACTCTAAAGCACTCGAGCCGAATCATGACCGAAGAATGGTCATGACAAATGCAGATATCCCGATCCGTTGAACCGAAGAGTAGCCGGAGGGAATAGATCCAATGATCCATACTATGTTCCGTAAGACTCGGACTATTTTGACAGTCAAGACCAAAGATCAAGGCGAAACTCAACCTACGATGATAACCGGCGTGCAATGGAGGATCTTCGTCTTTGAAATGATGGCCGAGATCAAGCAGTGAAATCTAGACAAGGGGGAGGAAGACCGGAAGAGGTGATGAAAGAAGCCAACACCACCCCATTGGTACCACATCTCGCCAGAGCTCTCATTCCACAGAAGTGTTCCATCCCGGCATTTGAATGTTATGATGGATCCAGCGATCCCGCAGCTTATCTTCGGTATTATAATCGCATAATAGCACGATGGGATCAGGATGATGCAATTCTCTGCAGATACTTCCCTTCAAGTCTGAAAGGATCGGCCCTTTATTGGTTCGATAACCTTCCACCCAACTCCATCGACTCATATAAACAGCTTACCGAGAAGTTCTTAGGAACTTATATGTACAACAAGGCTGTTAACGCAGGAATGGATAAGTTATTTTCATTAGCAATCAATTACAAAGAAACAACCAGGGAATACACCGACAGGTGGCACAAGATTTGCCAGGCAATATGGAACGTAGATCCGGTGGTTAGCATCAACTGCTACAAATGGGAATTAGACAGAATGAGCCCGCTATTTGTAGAAATTCATGGGAGTGTCCCAACGACCGAAAAAGATCTCTGGGTAATCATTGAAAAGCACGCGAGGCTAGAAGAAATCCAGCGGGAAAATCCCAAAGCCCAGACTCAATGATCTCATTGGACTCATTTAGTGGAACAAGCCAGCGGATCAAAGAGGGGCGGTTCAACAGAACGACCCAACGAAGATACGAGAGGACGAAGGGATGATCGTCGACGTGTTGACCGGAAGTTCGAGGACCAAGTTTACACAAAGCTGAATACGAACTACACCCGCATCCCGAGAGAAATCAAGGATCGGGAAAATGGAGTGGCCATGGTCCAAAGGAAAGCAGCCCCCGAGGTCCGAGAAGTCAAGGGATTACTGCGAGTACCACTGCTTCAATGGGCACCAAACTGAGAAATGCAAGAATCTCAAAATCATGATCCAAAAGCTAACTGACGCAGGTGACCTCCAGTAGTTCATACGTAAGGCAAACAGCGAATATTGGACCAAACGAAGCAAACAAGTTTAGCTACCCGAGGGAAACCGAACGTTCAATACCATCTCCTGTTCCGAAGCTATCGGACCCTCGCTGACGGCTCAGATAGGAAAAAGGCTGAGAAAAAATTCGAGGACTAATGCGAGCTATACAAAATCGATGGAGTATAAGTTGACGAACACGAGCAGTGGATGAACGCGCCAATGACCTTTGAGGCTGAGGATGTAGAGGAGGACATGGATGATCACAATGATCCTTTGGTCCTCACATTACCAGTGGAATGGTGTAATATTAATAAGATCCTCATCGACGGAGGGAGCTCGGTTAATGTTCAGTTCTATGACACATTCAAACAAATGGAGCTCAATGATGAACAGCTGATGTCTTCGTACTATACCATCTATGGATTCAATGGGGCACCAAAAAACCGTTAGGTGATATTGTCTTACAAGTGGACGTAGGACCAATGAAGGTGGATACTCGATTCAGCGTAGTGGACGCACCTTCCCCCTACAACGCTATCATCGGTCGGAGATGGGTACACAAACTCAAAGGAGTGCCAACCTATTATCAATACCTTAGATTTCCAACACCCGAAGGGGTAATGGAGATAAAGGAGATCAAATTACGGCCCGAGAATGCCAAGCTTTACGAAATCAGCTCAATAACGAACAAGATGAGTATCGAAAGTATCGAATGAGTCGAAACAAAGAAGCTGCTAAGGAAAAAGCAATTGATCTTTATCTCGAAGAAATCTCAGGGAAAAGTTTGAGTAAGGAAAGCATCGTTCTAAACACTGAGGCAAGCACCTCAACATCTAAGGAGGCCGAAGAGCCTACCAAATAGCAATTAAAGAATGTCCCTCTCCTAGGGGAAACAAAGCCTACGTTCACACCCGTGGAAACGGTGAAGGAGATCAATATAGGGACCAAAGAAAACCCGAAGATGATCAAGATAGGAACCTTGATGGATAAAGATAGAGAGTTAGCTCTTATCAAGTTACTCATAAAATATGCAGATATCTTCGCGTGGAAGTTAGGAGACATGCTGCGAATCGAACCGAAGATAATCCAGCATGAATTTCGTATAAAACCAAGCACCCCACCTTTCAAGCAGAAAATACGGAAGGTAGCACCAGAGTATCATCAAGCAATCGAAAGGGAGCTTCGTAAATTGCTAGAAGCGGGATTCATCAAGGAGGTCAAATACCCAACATGGATATTGAACATGGTTATCGTGCCCAATAAAAACGGAGTAAGAATATGCATCGATTTCACCAACCTCAATAATGCGTGCCCCAAGGACAGCTACTCACTCCCAAGCATCAATCAATTGGTGGAAGCCGTTGAAGGATACAAAAGACTATCATTTATGGACGGATACTCCGGTTATAACCAAGTAGTCCTGGCAGAAGAAGATCAACATCATACAAAATTCTACACCCCTCACGGCCTCTATTGTTACACAAGGATGCCCTTCGGACTTAGAAATGCAGGGGAAACATATCAGAGGATGGTCGATGCTATCTTCAAACCATGGATTGTGAACACCCTAGAAGTTTATGTGGATGATATGCTCGTCAAAAGTAAGCTGCGCAAGGACCACCATCAAGACCTGAGGGATATCTTCTAAGCAATGAGAAAACACAGCATGAAAGTGAATCCAGAAAAATGCACATTCGGTGTCACCTCAGGGAAATTCCTAGGTTACCTAGTAACGAAGAGGGGCATTGAAGTACATCCTGCTAAGATCCAGGCCATCGTAGGAATGCCATCCCCGAAGAACCTGAAAGAAGTCCAAAAACTCAACAGATCCTTAGCGAATCTGGGAAGATTCATCGCCAGGTCATCGGACAAATGCAAACATTTCTTCAACATCCTCAAAAAAGGAAGCAAGTTTGAATGGACCGCAAAATGCGAAGAAGCTTTCCAGAAGATCAAAGAGTATCTAGCCACAATCCCGATCTTACAAAACTTGAGCCCGGCGAGGTATTGGCTCTTTATATAGCAGCAACGGAGGATACATTCACCGCGGTATTGGTCAAAACAAACACGAAGATAGATCAACCAATCTACTACGTGAGCAAGACTCTCAATTCGGCAGAAAGAAATTACACGAAGATTGAGCAGCTCATCTTGGAACTAGTATGGGAAACCCAAAAGCTAAGGACTTATTTCTTGACTCACTATATCCGTGTTCCATGCAAAGCACCGTTATAGGCTATTCTCAAAAGCGCTGGAAAAGTAGGAAGGATAGCAAAGTGGAACACTCACCTCGATCAGTTCAACATTATCCATGAAATACAACATTCCCAGAAGTCACAAGTCTTGGCGGATTTCCTAGCAGATCTACCCTTGGACAAGGATAGCAAAGACCCAGTCGATGTCCTCGAACCTTCAAACCAAATACGATGGGAATTCTTTGTAGGCGGATCAAGAAATAGAGAAGGGGCAGGCATAGGCATCGTCATCACTACTCCCACCGGAGAAAGGATCTTGCATGCGCTAAGATTAGAATTTAAGGGGCATACCAATAACATCATCGAATACGAAGTCGTGGTCCATGCTCTTCGTTAAATAATCAAAATGGGTATAACCGAGGTACGCCTGACGAGTGATTCACAGCTGGTCATACGACAGATAAGCCTGGAGTACAACGTGTACGATGAGACCCTCTCGGCATACATGGCTTTGGTCCATGCATCCCAAGTACCTAGCATCAAGTTCCGACATTTATGCAGGAAAGAACTTAGGCATGCTGATGTCGTAGCATACATATCGTCCATGTTGAAAGATGAAAGCGTCAAAGCTATCAAGATAACAAGAGTATACGAGCCCTCGGTTACTCCTCAGGAGTCCCTCGCTACAAATCGTGAAGACGATGTAGAGGAGGATATCGCTGACGAGGACGTTGGGAAAGATATCGCTGATGACTTTCATGAAGATGATATTATGACAAGAGCGAACGAAGATGAAGACTTCAAAAACGAAGAAGATTGGATAACCGAAGTCCATATCTTCCTCAAAGAAGGAACACCGCCTATGGACTTGAAACAAAGCTAGAAAGGTGCAAGTCAAAGGCAGAAGATACGATCTCGGGGACGGAATTTTATACAAGAAGTCTTTCCTTGGACTGCATTACGCGCCTATCAAGAGAAGAAGGGCATCGGGTTTTGAAAGACATACACTATGGAGATGCAGGCAACCATAGCGGGATGAGATCACTATCGATAAAGCAAAAATACAGGGTATTATTAGCCACAAATGATATGACATGCTGCAAGAATGTCTAGGAGGTGTGAGGAGTGTCAACGGTTTTCTAAAAGAATCCATTCTCCTACAACGAAGCTGAATTGATGGATAGTCCTTGGCCTTTCTCAAAATGGGGCATAGATATCGTCGGACCCCTAATCGAAGGATCGGGGAAAAGACGATTCTTGATTGTAGCCACAAATTACTTCAGCAAATGGGTATAAACCAAGGCCCTATCTAGAATCCGTGACTCAGACGTATTCACATTTATCTTCCAAAATATCATTTGCAGGTTCGGTATCCCCGCACCCGCAGAGATTGTCTCTAACAATGGCAAATAGCTGCAGGGTAAGAACATATACATGCTCTTCAATACCTTTAAAATCAGGAAGAATAAATCAACCCCCATCTATCCTCAAAGCAACGGACATGCCGAGGCCACAAATAAGACCATGGATCTTATCCTCAAGAAGCAGCTGGACGAACACAAGGGACGGTGGTGTGAACAACTACATAACCTGTTATGGTCATACCGAACAACCCGAAGGTCCGCTACAGTACAATCACCATTCCTACTCACTTATGGAGCCGAAGCAGTCATCCCAATGAAAATCATCATGAAAACCACGAAGACTGAAGCATGGGAAAATAACCTCACAACGGATATGATGCTAGAGAGGCTCGATGATCTGGAGGAAAGAAGAGAAACAACGCTACATAGGATGGAAAATGACCAACGAAGATTAGCAAGGGAATACAACAAGAAGGTTAAACTTAGAAATTTTGTAGAAGGACAGTATGTGCTGAGAACTATACCCCAATACCAGCGAGAGAAAAAGTGGGGCAATTTAGCACCAACATGGGGATGATCATTTGTTATACACGACATCGTAGGCAATGTATCTTATTATCTGCGTAACCTGAAAGGAAAAGTCCTCAGACACCCGTGGAATGAAAAATATCTCAAGCCATTTTATCCATAAAAGAAACGCAGTTCTGCATCTGCGTGAAGAGCACCAGAATAAGAAGACAGCATACGCTTGACATCTTTCCATCTCTGGACGAGGAATAGCAGACCTCGACTCATTAATCGAACAAACTTTTTGGAAAATTTCTATTGGGGAAAGTATCCATATACAATCTCTCCGGACTCCCCTATCAGCGTCTATAAGTATAGGACCATGGGGAAGGCATCCATCAGAAAGAGATACCCAACCAATCTAAAAGGCAAAGGTTCAGCGAAATGAATGCATGTACATAGTTCAATAACGCATTACATATCCAGGAACGTTGATTCAACCCCCACCGTTTGGTAATCCTCTGGCCAAGGGTTAGCCAGCGGGGTGACAGGTCAAATGCCAATAACTAAGGTGCATATCCTCGTTATAACCGCCAAACACTATCAATTACCTAATTTGTCTTTTGTTTTGTTTTGACTAAGATTTACTCACTATCTAAACAAAACAATTAAGTTAATCATACAGGTAAATCAGAATTGTACATATCCAAACAGACGATGATCCATTGCATTAGAGTTGATTACAAGTTCGGGAGATTAAGACAAGAAATGCAAAAAATATACCAAAAAAGTTCTGAAGGCAAGTAATCAACAAAGATCAGCGAATAACAACAAATATAACAGACTACTTCCTACTTCCCCTTGGAAGACTTGATATGAGCAGCAGGGTTTCCCTTCTGAAACGAAGGAACGCTTCCTCCCGAAGAAGGACCAGAGGAAGAAGTTAAGGGCTCGGGCATAGGCCGACGAGGATAGCTCTTGGCAATGCCATACTTTTTCTGAAGACTTTGCTCGATCCTGGTCAGAGTCTTATTAATCTCTTCGGCAAGATGGCAACGAGCCTTATATGCGATCATGGTGGTTTTCAGCTCAAACTGCGACAACAAGGATGTCAGTCGGGTTACTTCTTTGGCTGCTTCCTTTGCTGCGGTGTCCCATGATACAACTAAACTATCAAAATACTTGGCCTGGCCCTCCTGCTGTACTAGGGAAGATTGAGTCTTTTCAAGCTTCTCATTTGTAAGGTCAAGCTGTCCTTCGAGCTCTGACAAAAAAGACAAAGTTGGGTTAGAAAATTAGAACCGAAGAACTGTTCGTAACCAAATAAATGTATACCTTCGACTCTAGCCGAAGCTATCTCATACTCATTAACTACGGGCGTCTCGGCGTCGTCAAGAAAATCGTACTCTGTTCGAAATTTTCTTATAATCCATTCGAAGACTTGTAAGAGCAAACTGACACTCATCCAACTCTACCTGCTTCATGGAGTCTAAATGGCGAAGATGGTTGACTTCATTATTCATTTCTTCTATGCCTTTAGTAAGTCTGTACATGTTAACTTCGAGGTCTTTCTCAGAATCCACTAAACGAGCAACATCGGCTCGAGAAGCGGTTAAAGCATTACTAAGGGCATGAGCCTCGGCTCTGGCGTCGTCCCTCTCCCGAAAAAGCCGCTGTATATAATCCTTAACTTCAGGGTCATGGGACGACCGAGCTTGGCGTAACTCTTCCTCCAAATGTGTTACCTTAGCCTCCAAGCTAGTAGCATTTTCACAAGCAACATGAAGGTTCTCACGAGTCCATAACAAGGTATCGTTAAACTGACGACGATCGGTGTTGTAACTGTTCTGCATATCAATCATTTGAGTCCTCTTCTCTCGCCACTCAGCTACTAGGGTATTATGATCATCGTCTCGAGCATTCCGTTTATCGGCTTCACTCTTAATTTTCTCCACTAATTCCCTGATCCGGGAAGCTTGCCGAGTCCTCTCATTTCGAAGCCATACCAATTCTCTGGTAACGCCCGCTGAAGATAGGGTGGACTCAGATAGCACATTAAGAAGACGAAAGAGAGAGCCGAAGAGGAGAATAGAAAAAGAAAACAAACCTTTAAAAGATGAAGCATCGTTACGGGCCTTTTCCAAGTCACTACGAACCAATGCAAGTTCAACACGAAGCTTCTCCTCTTCGGCACCAAGCTGCTCCTTCCCTTTCAGCTGGCTCTTCAGTTCTGCTATCTCCTTATCCTTTGCGGAGACGAGCGCTTCAGCAACGTTTAATTATTCTTCCCAGTGACGAAGCTTCGCCTCCAGTTTAAGGGCCTTCGCTTTGAAAAATTGGTACAGAGTGTGGTTGCAGTGCTCACTTCTCATTATCTCTGCGTTGATAACGAGCAGATAATAACCATCAATAAAAAGTCATATAAACAATAAAACAAGGGAATCTACGACGACTAACCTCGAGAACACGCTGCTGGGAAAAACCATACTGATACCCATCAGCGATAACCATCATATCGTTAATGGAAGAAGGGGGATCAACTAGTAAGCTGGTAGAAGTAACACCCAAATCCTTCTTCCAAGCTTCGCAACATCATCGTGAGACGATAACTGCATCCTTTGGCGAGTGAAGGCATCATAATTTTTCTCACTGTGTATCACGGAGCAGGGGTTCGACACAAGCATCGCCGATTTTGCTTCATCAACCAATCCGGTGCAGCGTCGCCACTAAATCCGCATCATGGCCACATCAAAGCCCTCCAAGGATGCACTAGCGGAAGTTCCGACATCGGTCACATCCTTTTCCCCATTAGAGCTCTTCGTGGCCCCGACCTCTTTGTTAGCATGAGCCTCATCACCTTTACCACCCAAATTTTCTTCATGAGTAGCCGCTTCTTCACCACCAGTCTTAACTACTCCCCCATCAACCGCTTTCTCACCCTCGTCCCCAAGAACATCCCATTCATCATTGGGCGAAACCAGAGAGAACTCCTCAGCTAACCCCATGGCGGCGTCAATATCCATCGGACCCCCAGCGGAACGAATTTTACCAAAAGAAAACTCTGGAGTAGGGTTTGTTGACTGAAGCTCAGCCTCCTCATTCCTCTGACCTGACACCAATCCAATGGGAGGATCGGTCAGCGGAATGTCAGACATAACTTTCTCTCCACCAGCGCCATCACCGCCAGGGGAAATCTCTTGTTCGTTGGCGCCATCACCAGTATCCTTGTCGTTCCTATGATTATGAGGAGAGTTCTCTATTCGTTCCTCATCATCGGTAACCTCCTCTCGTCCTCGATACCCTCATCGTTCGCGGGGCTATTGACCTCATCGTGAATATCTGTCTCCTCCACAGGGGCAGTGAAAGACTAAACCGGGACGATTTTCTTTTTCTTCTTTGTCTAAGGAGATAACACTCGATATATCAGTACGACGACTACTATTTCCATACTTCGAGCTACCTTAAACTAAGAAGAAAAGGGGCAAGTATATAAAGGACCATACCTTGGCAGCGACATTACCCTTCGAAGGAAGGATAGCTTCAGAACTTTCATCTTCGTCAGCAACGTCGATGGCATACTCAAAGTTCATACCATCGAAATTCAACCACCAGGGGCGAAATCACCATAGCGAGCTGGAGCGCTAGCACGAGGCTGGATGCCAGCAACAGGGCGCCATCTGTGCTGCCCAGGCACCCAGCCATAAGCCCAAGGACCGATAACTTCGATGACTGTGGCATACCATTCATAGTCATGATCACGCTTAAGCTTTTCACGATGGGGAAAAGGCTTCTGTTGAGAAGTCCCCTCGGTACCAGGAACGTAGCGAAGCTTCGAATCACTCACTTCACTCACTACACCATATGGCCCGATTTGAGACATATTGATTTTCGGGTTCGAGACACTTATACATGTCTTTAGTACTTCCACTCATATAAGAGTCTCAAATCGAAAATATGAGTTGCTTTAATTCTGATTTTTCAACTACTCTTACAAGTGTCTCAAAATTTTTATAAGTGTCTTAAAATTATATAACTTTTCAACACCTTTAAATAATTTCTATAATTTATAATTTCTTTTTTATTTTAATTCCATTTTATTTTCCACCAAAACCCCAAAATTCCTCCAAAAATTCCCTATCTTTCTAATTTTCTAATCTCTCTCACATTTATTTCCCTCTCAATTTTCCCTCCATGTCTTTGTCTCACACCAAATTATCGTAAAATGGAATTCATGTGATTGTCATTACTTCCCACCATTTTTTGAAGTTCCCCCAGTTATGTTGGTTCTCTTAAACTTAGACAAAATTAAATGTTAATTTTTTTATAAAACTCTGCTTTGTTTTCACATCTTTTTCTTTTTTTTTTTCTCTCTTATTTTCTCTTCCCTCTCTCTTTATCTTTATCTTTATCGTCTTTCTTTCTTCTAACTTATTTTTTCTTTTTCCTCGGCTCAAAACCAACAGAGAGAAATCGAGTGAAATAGAGAGAAACCAAGATGCAAAGCCTCTCTTTAGCATACCAAAGCCAGATCCATACCTAAATCGACCAAAAATCTCCTTACATCAATAGCTTTAGGCCTGCTAGAGCTCAGATATATTTCTCTTCTTCTAATTCCAAACCCTAAATCGACCAGAAATCGTCTTAAGCATGTTAGCAGAAATGAATACCGTTTTTACTGAGTATATCAGGTATGAGATCCTTTTTATAGATTTGTATATTTTGATTTTTTAAACCATAGAAATGGAATTTTAACTTTTGATTTTGAAGTCGCAGAAGAAGATTGAGATACAAATACCTAAAAGGTTCAGAGAAGATTCAGGTATAAAACCCTACTTTATTACTTGTTTTGAGTTTTGATTTAAGCTTAATCTGTGTATATTATAGCTCACATGATATGTTTCTCTCTAGATTTTACAATTTTTGTGCTTGTTTAGTTGATCTCATAGAGTTTAAAGCATGGGTATGCTTATAATTTAAATTTTATGAAGTGAGGTTTTTAATTTTGGTATGCTTGCAATTTTGTATGCAGGGGCAAATTTAATTACACATTCCATTTCATTTTATGAGCCTTATCTGTAGTAATCAAAGCGTTGATCTAGTATGCTTCCAAGGTAAGAGTTGTGTCTGCTAGTTGTAAATTTTAACTTCTAGACTCAAGCTAAGCTTATTGTTAGTAGGGTACACTGTCCTTAATTATAAATTATGCTACAGATTTTCAATCACTGAACAATGAGCTGTAGTTCATGCTATAAATATCATTTAATCATAGTGGATGATGGAAATGAGGATCACTGTGCATAATGAAAATTGCATTGCAATCTCTGAAGCTATACCGGAGTTAGAGTTAGGAGTACCATGTTAATACTTTGAAGCCATAAATGGATAATTATATGAAGTACTAATTTTAAATTATGGAGTGAATATGGAACTTTTGATAGGTGAAGTAGTAATTTATCATGTTCCTTTTGAGCACTGAATTTGCAATGTGTTGTCTACAACTTCATTTTTCCTGTCATCGTACTGCAGTCCTAAAGATGTCGAAAAATGTAGCAATTGGTAGACATCCAGGTGAAATTTTCTTAACAAAAAGTGCTTGTACATATGTTATCCATAATATACCAAAAGGTCTTGTTGTTTCAATTAGTGGTCTATAAAACATGGACAGAAATGCAAAGTGTGTCTGGCCTGATTTCTGCAGAAATCCAGTTCCACGCAGAAATGTTCACTGACTTTCGATGAACCTTTTGAAATCGGATTTCGGATTTTTAAATTGCATGTGATAGATGTGTCTTTCTAGAATTCCAAATTGGGGGTTAAATGTTTGATTCTGATTTCGGACGAAGTCTGCAGAGCCCCCAGATTATGGACTCTCGAAACTCAAGTGTCCTTGACCCGTTCTTAATTTGTTTGAATTTGTTATGTAATTATTCTATGTGGTTGTAACTCCTGAATCATCCAACTATTTCATTGCATTGAATCCTTTAAAAGTATTAGATACTAGTTGAGGCCTTTGGTGAGTTCAAGCTATACTGTTTTGCTAGATCCTTAATTTATTTCATATTTGGTGTTTGGTAGCTAGTGCAATGTACATGTAGTATGGTGTGAAAAAGTGCATTATTTGCTTCTATATCAATACATTGTAATCTGTTTGGTTCTTAAATAACTAGATGTGTTCGATTGTTTTTTTTTTTTTAAGCTAAACCTCCACTCACTTGGATGAATGTGTTGGGGATTAATAAATATTTTGATAAGACTAAACTGCTTCTACTTCTATGTATTGAAAGATGAAAATGAACCAGAGGCCTTAGGTAAGCCTTGGGTGGAGGTATGGTATAGTTTAATAACTATACATCCTCGCTTCTTTCTTGAAAAACAAATTATATTCACGCTTATTTGGTATTGTTTAATAACTATCTACCAACATACTTTTGCGATCATGTAAAACTTCAGGATTTGTGTTGTCAAGGCATGGAGTGTTATCATCCTTTCTTTTCCAGGTGAGGCTGATCACATGTAATCCTCATTATCCCTCTGAGTTGTTCATCCTTACATATTAAGGGAATATTCAGGTGTCGCATTTCTTATCCGCTTACTTCATTCGTCTAGGGTTTACTTCGTGAGTTATGGTGGCCCCAGTTTTACATGTTCCCCTATGGTTATCAATGCAATTTCTAAGTTGATAAGTAGAGTTGTTATCATATAAGTCATGATAGTTTTTTTCGCTATTTCCTTGCTTTATCTTATCTTGAATCCATGACTTTTGTAGCTAATATACATAATGTTCGCTGCAGGTGGTTGAATTGCATTAAAGAAGTGGGGAGTATCTGCTCTACATATTATTACATGATTGTTATACTATACTCGTAGGTATTCCCATGTTATCGTGCCAGCATCCCTAGCAATTAATGGTATCAAATTGGTTCCTTAGATGAAAAAAAAGAAAGAAAATAAGTAACAGAAGCAAGTAAGTTTATATTCTCATTTTGATCTACTTATGAATTGCTTTATTTATGTGCATTGTGAGTTGTGTCTCTATGTTGAAGATTAACTGCACTTATATTTTTCAACTCGTCCCCAGATTTTAAATCAGATTCGGTATTTGGCTCCAACCAATTCAACCTCGTTTTCTTAAGTTCAGTACATGCCTATTTGCAGGGGGTTTATCTAGAACTCAGCATCCCCGTCGAGTTACAAGATTTGTCTTTATCTAGATTTAACTCAGATGCGGTTTATCTAGAATTCAGCATCCCCCAGGGGGTTTATTTTTTACTCTTCTTTTGGGTACGTAACAAAAGCATTCACTGTCAAGGTCTAATATGAATCTTCCAAGGCTGACTGAATGGATTGTCTTTATCCTGAACCACATTACTTCAGCTGCTGATTCCGACTACTTTATCCAGATAGCTTAGCTAACTATAATGTATTAGTTTAGGATCAATGATATCCATAAGATACGGTCCACTGAAATGAAAATGCAAGCCTTACACTCCGGTTTTGAGCCGTTACATATCTATGTGCATGTAACGTTGTAAATGGATGTAATGAGACGGTTCACATATCGAAGGTAGAACAATATCTAAATATTCTCGCTCGGTATTGTCCTTATCGCTAGGTAGAACTTTATCGCTCGGGTTTAGTTACCATAAATATATTGTTTCGGTCTTCATTTTCGCTAATCATTAGTTGTTGCTTGCCAGGTCACTATCACTCTGCTGTACAACTGGGATGTTTACTAGCACAGAATTAAACAAGTTATTGCAACAGCGGTGAAAGAGTCACTAAGGCTTTCTATTATCGCTTAGCCTTTCGTATTTATGCTAGTCAGAGTTCTGGTATGATTGCACAATTAGAGATTTTAGACTCAACCTTTATTTTTCTATTGTAATCACAGCTATTTTGTGTAAATAGCAGGAACTACATATGGGAGTTTAGAGGACCCCAAAGCCAGACTCAACAAGATTTCTAATATCAGTTGTCAGCAGGTAGACTCGCTATTGAAGGTTTGTTAGGAGATGCACAATGAAAGCTTTTCACACTTTAAACTTTATTTTTCTATTATAATTATATAGTTGTCTTGTGTATATGTCAGGAGATATATTAGAGGAAAAGATACATATAGACGGCGTCTTGAGTTAGTAAATGAGGTATGGAAAACGTTATATTTTAAATTGAAAAGGGTTGAAGAAGACATCTTTTTGCTGCTGAGGTTTTCTTATATTTCATTTTATCCTGACCTGTTTCTTTGGTATTTAAACTGACTCCAACAGACGTTCCATTTACATCAGGTGGCATTATAAGGAAATCAAGAAGGGAGTTGGATAAGCATGATAGGATGTTGGTTTGAAAAAGTTGTAGGCAATTCCTTTCTTTGTTTTTTGTAGAAACTGTGGATGAAATATACGATATTGATTGAACAGTTTATTTGTGTTAAGTTCTAGGAAATGGTAGCATAAAAAGTAGTAAGTAAACAAAACTAAAATTTATATGAAACAGGCTAACGAATCAGCACTGCCTCTACCTTTAGTATCTCCAGCTGCTAGGAATCTTCACAACTTTTATCTGGTCTATGAACTTGCAAGGAATCTTCACATAGATGTTTAGGCTTTAGGGATCAGGATATTGTTCGTGTAAATGTCTCAGAAAATCTTGTCAAACTTACGGTAAAAGGCGCCCTTCATTTCTTTTCTGTTGATTCTTGACAGTTGCCATTTGGCCATGAATCATAATTGTCGTTGATTCTTACAGAACTCCGTTGATTTTTTCAGGTAAGGAAGCTCATTTCATGTACTATTTGTGAGATAACAAGGACTCAACATATCATTCTGGATTCCCATTCTTCCAAGGTTCCAAATTAGACGATTATCAAGTCTTTGGCATTTAAGTTTTCTGTTACTGATCATGTTTTATTCCTGATAAGCCACTTGAGTCATTTTCATCATCTTCTCTTGTATTTCAGCTTTCATTTTTTCCTTGAAGATATTAAATGTAAGACTTCATTTTTGTTGTTAGTGTTAATATTTGATCGAGAATGGAATTGCAACTTGTATTGGGTTGAAGGAAATAAAAATATGCAGGTGCAGGAAATAATTTTGATTTTGGGAACCCCTAGCTATAAAAATATGATTTTTTTTTAAAAGCTAATATCATTTTGAGACGCATATAAGTTTCGCTTAAATTAATAATAAGTGTCTCTTAAAATTAATTAAGAGACACTTATAAGTGTCGCTTAGATTAATTAAGAGACACTTATAAGTGTCGCTTTAGGCGTCTCAAACGCTTCCGGACGCACGATTTGAGACACTTATATGTGTCTCTTAAATTCAATACAACGGATATAAATGTCTCAAAACCGTTGATTTGGTGTAGTGACTTAAAAGACGAACCTCACCATGACAAGCATGAATCGTACGAAGACCTACACTCCATGGCTTGCGATTTCTATTGTTGACATAGTCTCCAAAGAAGCATTAAAATTCGCAGGAGTATACAAATCTCTCTCAGAAGGATCAGGAGTGTAGCAGGTCTTTATCGTATCACCCTTGCTTCGAAGGTATCACTCCTTCAAAGTACGAAGAAAATTCCCACTTAGCTGCACCACCGATCGACAACGAGTATTATGAGTGGAACCTTCTCGATCGGCCAAGACATCATAATAAAAGGAATCCCCCGACTTATACAAGGGCAGCATCAAACCCGCTTCGAAAGCCCCCACGGTAGTTAGCAAACGGAAGTCATCATACTTATAGTTCACGATCATATCGTAAGTAAGGTCATCGTCTGGTGCATAGAACTTAACATCGAAGAACTCGAGGCCATGCTTCACCTTGAAGGCTTCAAGATCAACATGCTTGAAAGTAACCTTTTTCTTGGCTACCGAAATGCTTCGTATAACATCAGAACTAGCGGGTTGACTCAACAAAGGTTTCTTTGAATTGGGAGGACTCATATCAGAACCTTTCCTTTTGACCACTGGATTCCTCGAAGGGCCCATCAGGGGCACAACAGCTTTAGCAGAAGATTGTTTCATCACAGCAGTGGATTGCGAAGCTTTAGACCCCGAAGGAGGCATCGTGGATTGAGGATGCATGGACCGAAGAGGTTGAATGTCCATTGGTTCAGAACGATGGGGAGATGGTTGATGCGAATTTCTTGGCTCGACACGTAGAGAAGAGGGATTAGTCACAGGACGGTTAACAACATACCGAGATCCTTTCGGTGGATCCCCTTTCTTCATAATAGTTACCCTTGGACCCGGTAATGACAAATTTTTCTTTGCTCGAGGATCTGGTTGGGAAGACCTATATGGACCACCCTTCGGCGGAGATATATCAGGACTTCTACGGGAAGGAGATCTGTAGGGGCTTGATGACGGAGATTGATATGGGACCCGATGGCGATCAGACATATTTACGAGGAACAAGAAAAGTACTACGAAGATCATATAAAGCAAACGATCAAAAGTCGAAATTATGCAAACTTCCACAATTCATCAGAAATATCATCCAAAAACCCTAAAATCTGCGAAAAGAAAAAACCTTAATCTGTTTGAGCACATCGAAGACAAGCTTAAATCATCGGATGGGAATCCAAAGGCTTTGTGATAAAGAACATCGGCAAGTATAAATACTTTCGTATATCCTGTTCTTCATCACAAAGCTAAGAACACAGCAGCAGAAGCTCAACAATCAATCAAGATCAAAATAAAGATAATTTCATACCTGTATCAAAAGCTCTATGAGTAAAGCAAAGACGATCAATGAGAAGATGATGAACATCGACAGAAATCAACCAAGAAGATCCTAAGAATCTATCCCAAGCAACACTAGCGAAGTTAAGAGCAAGAAAACAAGAATGGAGAATTTTCGAAGTGACAAGAGAATGAAGAGAGAATGAAATTTATTTCAATAACCTCATCTCTCTTATTTATAACCCAAACGATATAACTGCCCCGTGTTTCAAGGAGAAGTTAATTCTGAGAATGGGAAACATGCTCTAAGGATAGGGAGGAGTTAATGAAGAGAGTGGGGTTGGATCATGGAGAGACAGTTTTCCCCAAACTTTGATCATTAATTCAAATCTTGGAGAAAAGGGGCAAATTGTATACACATAATTCATCACTCTCCACGTGTCTAAGGAATTACACATGGAGAACGCATGACTTGGAACATCAAGACACAATGCCACGTACCAACACCCAAGAAGCATCCGACATCGTATATGTTCATCTTCGAACTAATCCAACGACCAGGAATCGAGAGAGCACTAAAGGAACGAGCCACCGCTGAAGCACTCGAAGAACACCCAAGGATTCACTTTATTCCATCTCGAGCAGGATCTAAGATCAACGACAAGGATTAGTCTAACCGACACGGATGTGATGGGAGCCGCAGATGAAATGGTGTGCAGGCGTGTGCACAGCCCAACCACCCGCATTAAATACTCTAGATATAGTGTACGTGTCAACCAACTTTGTGGAGGAGAAAGAGGTGACCCGTCGTCACCAAGCATAACCGCCGGGGGCATCGGTGGAAGACGAAGACATCAGCCGTATCAGCACATAGAACAAGAAGATAAGGTGGCGGTCGATCATAATAGTGGACCCCTATAAATACCCCTCTCCAATAAGAGAGAGGGGGTCGACCAGTTTTTAGTAACTAGAGAAGAATATAGGAAAGAGAAATAGGAAGAGTAAGTATGAATCCTATTTCCCCTTTAAACATCGTTATTCACTTAAAGTCATTCGACTATCTCGTATCTCCTCAATACATAGTGAAACACCAATCCCGTGGATGTAAGCCTTGGTCTTTGAACCACGTAAATTACTTGTCTTATTTACATTTCAAAGACCTTACTTTCGTTATTAGTATTATACTTTATGATACACGCATCGTAACCACGTAGAATGGCTGAATCAATCCCCCCCGACTAGACAATGATGGGTCCGAAGACTCTGAGTCGATGAGTCATCGTGTTTAGTACCATTTCATTTCTGATTTATTTCTTACAATGTTTTTATTTACAAATACGAATATTGTTTGTGAACACGTGGATGCCATCGTAATTCATGTGTTCACAATCTGGCGCTAGAAACAGGGACTCTGTCCCGGTAAAAGATTTATCTTATCCCGTGATTGCTTATTTTCTGGCTCCCCGTACTATCCTCTAAATGATAGTGTTCGGATTTAAGCTGATCTTCAAAATCAATCCTTTAAAACCAATTTTCTGCGTAGGGTTTAAAGTTTATTATTTATGGATGATTTAAAACCAATTTTCTCCTAAAAAAGTATTTATGCCTTCAAGGCACAAAACCCACAGATCTGCACATTTTCTATCTCTACCTAAGGTGAATCTTACAGATCTGTGCTCTCTTTAGTATGTTGCATATCCTCCATGCTTAAAATTTTAGGACTTGCGCTATTCTTAGAAATCTCCATGTTTTTCACTTTAAATGATTTTCCCGTGAAATAATTTCTCAGATATATGAGAAAATCCATGTTTTCAATTATTGGATCTGCCTCTCCAAGTTTTCTTCTAAATTCATGATCTCTTAACAACTTTCTGTCGAGTCATACTCTTAGTCTACGTGCTTGGATTAACTTTGCTAACAGGATCCACATGGATATTGGATTTTCGACGATGTTTGAACTGTGCAGGCGAAGAAAGCAAAGATGGAAAACACGAAGGATGCAGGAAAAGCCTAAGCATCGTCCAAATAAACACCAAGGACAATACCAGTCATGACACAGAGCAAGCAGAAGGGCGAAAAGCCGAAAACGGCGAACCAGAAGACAGATGCGGCGGAAATCACCTCTCCATCAAATGCAAACGATGTAGCAACAGAAGCTCTCAAGGCGAGATGACAAAATCCGCGTCAGCCGAGCGGGGGCAACAAAAGCCGATGCGGCTAGAGCAGATGCAGCCAAGGCCGACGCGCGAGTTGAAAGCTGCAAAGACTACCGCGCCCTCGAGCAACAGGAAGGATTTTGGAATCACAATACCACAGCCCAGCCTTCGGGATGCCACCAACGAACGAGCAGAACCAGACTCTGCCAATAACCCAACCGTTGCTGACAAGAAACCAACCCTTAACCCCGCATGAGGAGCTACAGGTAGTAAATATCGAACCTCCTATCCCCCTAATCCAAACGGTAGATGAAGATCATACCATGGCCCTTGGGGGGGCAGGGACGACACGGTACCCCGAATCAAGAATCAAATCATTCACCCCAGTTGATGGTAGAGCTTGAGGAACTAAAGAGGAGCCAAAGGGTGTACACAGAGACGGTAACGTTGCTGGCCCGAGAAAACCAAGAGCTCAGAGACAAGATCGCCCAAATCTTAGAAGCAACTCACCAGCATAACGAAGCCCTGCACGAAGCTAACTCTAAAGCACCTGAGCCGAATCATGATCGAAGAATGGTCGTGACAAATGCAGCAAATCCCGATCCGTTGAACCGAAGAGTATCCAGAAGGAATAGATCCAACGATCCAGACTATGTTCCAGAAGACTCAGACTATTTTGACAGCGAAGACCAAAGATCAAGGCGAAACGCAACGTACGATGATAACCAACGTGCGATGGAGGACCTTCGCGCTGAAATGATGGCTGAGATTAAGCAACTAAAATCTAGACAAGGGGAGGAAGGATGGAAGAGGTGATGAAAGAAGCCAACACCACCCCATTAGCACCACATCTCGCAAGAGCCCTCATTCCACAAAAGTGTTCCATCCCAGCGTTTGAATGTTATGATGGATCCAGCGATCCCGCAGCTTATCTTCGGTATTATAATCGCATGCTAGCACGATGGGACCAGGACGACATAATCCTCTGCAGATACTTCCCTTCAAGTCTGAAAGGATCGACCCTTTATTGGTTCTATAATCCCCCAAATCCATCGACTCATATAAACAGCTTACCGAGAAGTTCTTAGGAACTCATATGTATAACAAGGCTGTTAACGTGGGAATTGATATGTTTGTTTATGGGTGAAAACTACTCCTGCAGAATTTGGTAATTTGGGGTGTGGATGAGGAATGAATTTAAACCTTAAACAAATGCACTACGCGGTGAGTGCTTGTAGATTCGAGAGATCAATCTGCAAGTCCGGCCTAAACCAAGAAATGGCCGTTCCAGACTTGTTTCGGTCACAAAGTGAAGGAGATGGGGTTGATCTTAGGGAGGAAGCGAAGAAGGTGTTGAGATTGTGAAGGTGTTGGCTTTCTTATGACTTGTAACAGAAAAGTGAGCAGGCTTGTGGTTGATGCAAGCAGGCTCTGGGTGTTGGAATACGTTTTGTATTGACACTTGGTTTTCTGTCTCGTCTGGACTTGTGTTTTTGTTTGAAATAGGGCGGAGAACCTATTTATACAAGTCATTGAGCCTTATTCACGTCTCTCGTGGGAAGTGGAGGAAGTGGAGTGATGAAGTAGTGGAGTTGTGCGTCGGTGCCACACGACCAGTCTTGCACACTTCTCCTGTTCATCTCTAACCGTCCATAACTTCCTGACACGTTCTTGTGATGGCGCGTTGCACGCTGCACGCTGTAAACCGCCAGACCAATACCCAAAGTATGTATCCTCCCGATTTGTGACATGATTGATGTCCGGAATGTGTGGATCATGGGTCCACGAAAGATAGCATGTAATCTCAATTGAATATTTGTGTTATTCAGAAGTGGAAATACTTGTGAAGTATCGTGTGTATTTTATGTAGCATCGCATTATGGTGTGGTAAAGTGATGGGTAATGACGCCTCACTAACCAAATAACTCGACCAGGGGTTGTATAACCAAGTCGGGTGAAGTTGGACGGATGAGATGATCTTTGAGACACTCATCTGCGATCGTTAACAAATATTAGGGTTTTTGAAGAGGTGCGCAAGCATCACTCTTCGCCTTGGTCGAAACCAAGCATGGAAAGGGATTTGGAGAGGACCGACCGGGCATGTGTGTAGAAGCATGCCGGTATGCACGTCCATACCTCACTTTCCCATGAAGGCGCGATCTAAGCCACTCAATTTGACCGGTAAAGTTGAGTGGTTGAGATCGGTTTTGCGCAGAAACCGTTGCCGCAAAGGAATTGTAAACCGCGTGACATCCCTAGTTTGGGCACGCGTTTCAAGACGACCCATCTTGGTCGGTCTTGGTTGATCATACCAGCGTGTAGGTGGTAGGCTGGTGTTCACACCTATACCGACTATCCCATGAAAACGTGATCTAAGCCACCCAAATCGTCCGGTGAAGTTGAGTGGTCGAGATGGGTTGCAATTTGGGAAGTGTAACCACGCAAGTTTGGGTGGACGGTTTGGGATAGCCAGGCATGGTATGCCTTGGCCGATCACATGAGGAGGTAGGTGGGCCCACGATGGTCATGCTGGTATGACCGGACCTGCTTAATCTAATCTGTGACCCTCCATTCGTGCCGGAGAAGTTGGACGCGCGTGATGGCTTGAAACCCTAATTTTGGCTTTCAAAGCCGTGCGCCATGCTCTCTTTGGGCGTAGGAATTTGTTGCAACCAAGCATGGTTGGTCTTGACCGATTGGTCAAGTGTGTAGGCGGCCCACGGTGATCGTGTTGACATGCTCGGGCCCTTTGAGTCTACATCTACACCCTCCATCTATACCGCGAAGATGGATGGTTGAGACCATTTTGCGACACATGTAATATGCCGCAAACCCTAATTTAGGGTTTTCCGTCCATAATGCTTGGTATGAACGGTTTCTTGGCAAGATAGGCCAATGACCGACCATGCGGGGTCGGTCGTGGGTATTCCATACCCGCTTGGGGGTGATGGAATTGATCCGGGGTCATCCAATCATGCTTATGGAGTTGGATGATCTGCGATCGAATCATATCCGACCGATATGGTCGATCTGGATGCTCAATCGGGCTAGTATAACATACCGAGAGGGGCTCAATCGGGCTAGTATAACACACCGAGAGTCGCCTGTACGGGTATTTCGTACATGGTTTCATTATAGTGCTTGGAGGTTCGTGTTACTCGTAAGAGTAACACTTACCGTCATGCCACACCGATAATGAGTACTGGAAATACAAGGCCGATATGAAATTCACAGAAGGGATTGTTGCCACATGCTCCAACCTCGGAGGAATTTCATGTATTCACGTAATGGGATTGTTGTTACATGCTCCATTCTTGGTGAATTAAGTGAGGGAGTATCCAACACTTATAAATGGCTTTATCTTTTACAAGATGTCGGCCGCATGATTTTTAAGTTTTTTTACAAATTTAACCTTAAACGAAAATCCACCATCAACATTAAGTCCCCTGCCTAGCACATAATGGTTACACTATTGTGGGGTAGGCATGAGATGGTGACATATACAAACGTAAGGAAACAAAATAAAGGAAGTCTACCTGGAGGGATTCTGGCCGTGGGCAATCCTCCATGCGTGTGTGACTACAAGCCTTGATGAGCCGGCTTTTCTTAGGTGTTGGAGTCAGAGATAGGATTCTGTTGGGATCATGGGCGCGGGTGCTTGCACGCTTCTGGTTGAATCGTTCGTATCCAGGTACTCTTCTGATTCTTGATTAGGGTTCAACAGAAAGCCTGACTTGGTCGATGTTGAATCCTCATATATCGGGCGCCGTAATCGTTTTAGGGTTTTCTCAAAGATATATGCAGGTGTAGAGGTTTTGAACCATTTTTGCGATTTTTCAATAAGGCTTTCCCACAGAAACTCGTTTCCTCATCATGTCGAACAACAATGGATCGTCTTCTTCATACCATCCAGGATCTTCCGTTAAACGTGCACGACTGCGCCTCGAGCTTCATGATCAATCCCCCGCCGTGTCCTCCGAGTCAAGAAGATCATACCGGTTTGTCCTTTTTCCTTTTCAACCATTGCTTGTTCGTCGTAATGCTCAAGTAAATAATCCCTTCATTCTTGCAGAGATACCTAGGAACATGTGTCACGCTTATCGATGATGATGACTTAACCAATCCTCTTCCTTCAAATTCAAACACATTCACCCTCGTGAACCTTGAAGACGCCGACTTGGGTATCTCATCTTATGAATATCCAAATGCAGTCTTTCATTCGATGTTCGCATGAAATGTTTATCCTCCGGCCTACCGAGATGTCGGTGGATTCTCGGTGCGGAAGGAGTTTGTGTCTTTGTACACAAAGTTATGGAGGAAGTACGGCCATATCGCAACCCGTAAACGTGGCCCGACATTGTTCCTCCGCTTTGGTCACCGTTGTAAACCGCCTTCTTCCCATGATTGCTGAGATGGAGAGTATTTCTATCCGCAACGTTGTTGAATCAAGCCTCGAAAAGTGGGAGAATATGGTATCTACCTGTGAATCCATGGAGTTCAACATGGGATGGTTGCGGCAGCGTCTTGATATCATCAAGGTTGATCGAGCTGGTATCCTTGTAAATGTTATTCCTGCTGCGAAGGCTATTTTGGAAGAGGAGAAGGCTCTGGCTGCAGAATCGGAGAAGGTAGAGCAGGCTGTGCAGGACTTGAAGAAAAGAACAGAAAGATATCACGCTAGACTGGAGATGATGCTCTCAAGGAACTATAATCTTCTAGACGGCCTCTTCTAAACTTCATTCCTTTATTGTTAATGACGTTCATGTCGAAAGTTTTTAAACGTCTTTGCGGAATAAATCGCATTGGTTTTTGATTGATGAAACAGTTTTTTCATTGACACATCTCTCGAATATAATTGATGATTCAAACATGTAATGAAAATAAATGCTGATCGTTGACACAAT
Organism: Papaver armeniacum; assembly: GCA_023531295.1. Lineage (NCBI taxonomy): Eukaryota > Viridiplantae > Streptophyta > Magnoliopsida > Ranunculales > Papaveraceae > Papaver > Papaver armeniacum. The sequence continues at coordinate 243,559 of JAJJWW010009466.1, forward strand.
AGACGGTGGTCGTGCATGATATGCCTTGAGCCACTTTCCATTGATAACTCGCTTCCAGCCTCGCCTCCGTCTACCTTAATGATCTTGTAGTAGCCGGTATTGTAAGCCTTAGTGACTCGCGTAGGGACCTTCCCATTTTGGTGAGAATTTTGGTGCAGACATGTCTTGTTGGATGTGTTTGGCCGTTTTCAAAACTAAATCTCCCACTTTGAAAACGCGTGGTTTCACAATTTTGTTGTATGCCCCGGAAATTCGATTCCCGTACACCCGAGCGCGTTCTTCTCGCTTTATTCCTTCTAAAATACGAGTATCTAACTCGTTATTCTAGAGTCGAGACTTGACCTCGTTCCAATGGATCCCGTTGTCGCCGCAATCCCGGCCGATGGGATTCTCGATCTCTCGTTGGGAGAATTGCATCCGCTCCGTAGACAAGTGAGTACGGCGAAACCCCAATGGAGCTTCGGGTGACGTGCAGACGCCCATAGTGCCATTGGTAATCGATCATGCCATTCCCTAGGATTGTCGTGGTACCGTCGACCGATGATCCGATCAATGTCTTGTTGGTACTCGCCTTGCCCGTTCCCTTAAGGATAGTAGAATGTGGAGAAGACCTCGTTTAATGCCATACTCTTCAAGTAATTCCCGCATTACGCTTGTTGGAGAAGGGAGTGCCATTATCGCTGATGATATGCTTGGGCACGCCAAAACGACAAATGATGTATTCTTTAATGAAAGCCGCAATTGTTGCTCCCGTAGTTCCTCGTAGGGGAATGGCCTCTACCCATTTGGTGAAGTATTCGTCATGTTATGATGTACTCGTGTCGCTTTCGATAACGGTGGATTGATTTTCCCGATAATGTCCAGATCCCACTGTAGAAACGGCCATGGGATGCTTATAGAGTGCAGAGGGGTATAAGGCGCATGAACAAGGTTCCCATGGATTTGGCATTTGTGACAGCTTTGAACAAAAACGGCTGCATCGTCCTCCATGGTAGGCCAATAGTATTTCTCGTGTACTTGGAGAAACAGTTTCCTCTTCCCTTGATGTTCTCCTTCATGTGTCCGTTTTCAAAGATGACTCGGGATTTCTTCTCCAGCCAGGCATCGTAGCGGATAACCCCTCAAGCTCTTGCGATACAGATCCCTTCATGGAATATGAACCGCTTGGCTCTTTGCTTCATCTTAATAGCGTCCTTTTGACCGGGTAGAATTATCCCATCACGGAGATAGCTAATGTAGGGTTCTCTCCGGTTCCCGGTGCGGTTCACATTAAAATCTCCAATTGGTGTGGTGGTGCCCGGCAATTTGAGCAGACTTCAAGTAGTCCTGATTGAGCCTCCATCTCGGCCGCCGCAATAACCTGTGCGTTGAATTCGTTAAAAGCGTTACCACCGGTGATTGTCCACAAATTTCATTGTGAATACGATCTAGTCAGTAGTTGTGCTTCGTCACCTCCCCGACATCTTGACAGGGAGCCATCTGGATTCCGATAATACAACATACCATGAAGCATGAAGAAGTTTTGCGTGGTTTTGAGACCGACCTTTCCTTGGGAGAGTGAGCTGTTGAGCTCTCGAATGATCGGAGTTCGCCAATCGTCGGTCTTGGTGTCTTTGTATTGTGGTAGCCACGTTGATTCTATGGTTCTCCTATTCACTGTCAGGGTTTCTTCCGCCCCTTCAAACTTCAGTTTGGAAGCCAATGTTGCTAGGCAATCGGCGTGTTTGTTGTTGCTGCGACCAACATGGGTTATGGTTGCATCGGCAAAGTAGTTTAGTAACCTCTGTGCTTCTGATCGGTGACGGGGCTAGTGTTACTTTTTTCAATGCATATACTCCATTCATTTGATTCACCAAGTAACTTGGAGTCACCTCTTATCTCCGCACGTGTGACTCCCGCTTTGTTTAGCTATTGAAAGCCCTATGAGGAAAGCTTCATATTCTCGTGAGTTGTTGGTGCATTCGAAGTCTAACTGAAGGAATGTGAAAATACTTCTCCGGTTGGAGAGACTAACACCACGCCCGCTCCTCCAAAGATATCTGCTAGGGGTAGCGGAGCCGTCAAAATACAAGAGCCACACTTCTTCTTCTACGGAATAGAGACGTCCGGAAATTCTCCAGGGAGTTCTTAATGTAGTCCCGTAGTGCCTTCTCCAGAAATGCCGCCGCAAGTCCGCAACTACTTGTCCTTGATAGCTCTAGGCGATGCACACGTTATGTCTAGTTTTGACATTTGGAGAAGCCATTTGCCTGTCCTCCCAGTCAGGACCGGCTTTGAAAGTAAAAACTTTGCAGGATCGGATTTAGACACAAGTATCACCCTGTTAGATAGCAGGTAATGCCTAAACTTCTGAATGGAATGGATTAAGGCTAAACACGCTTTTTTTCCGCTCCCGGGGTATCCGAGTTCGCGTCTCTCAATATTCGGCGAAATAGTATATGGGATGTTCGATTCCCCTCATCGTCTTCCCGAGCGAGTAAAGCCCCTACGGCGGTGTCACCGAAGGCGTGTGTAGAGGACCAAAGTGGCTTCCCTTGTACAGGAGACTTCATGACGGTTGGAGATGATAGTATTCGTTGAATTTTCCGAAAAGATTCTGTTGGGTTGCGGTCCAAACAAAATCGGCTCCTTTTTCTTGAAGGTGGTGAATGAGGCGATAAGTTGGGCTAGACCACGTATAAAACGTCGAATGTAGTTCACCTTGCCCATGAAACTGCGGAGTTCTTTCACGGTTCGGGAGGCGGCATTGTGAGGATGGCCTGAGTTTTGAACGGGTCTACCTTTATTCTTTCCGCGGTCACTTGGAATCCCAGAAATTTACCTGAAGAGACGCCGAAAGCACATTTCAAAGGATTCATCTTCAACTTGTATTCTCGACACCTCTCAAACACTTGCCTCAAGACATTTGTGTGGTCTGCTCGAGCTTTTGACTTGACCACGATATCATCCACATAGTCTTCTACTTGTTTATGCATCATGTCGTGGAAGATTGCCGTCATAGCACGTTGATACGTTGCGCCGGCATTCTTTAAGAGAATGGCATAACGGTATAATAAAAATTGCCAAGAGGGGTTCGGAAAGCTGTCTTACTCGCATCGTGCTCATACATCCTTATCTGATTGTATCCGCTAGTTCTTAAAGCTTGACAAGTGGAAGAATAACACGTCGCGGGAAAGTTGCAGAGTGTAACAATATCCATACGTTAATGTCAGTTTATTGACGAAAATAACCTCACTAGTTCTTTGCAATTACCAAAAAGAAAAAGAAACCTTTTATATTCTCTCCAACTTCCCCATTCTCTGTACTTGACTGCAGTCTCCTAGGGGAAGAGTTCAACTTCCATCCTTATCATCCATAGAGTTGGAAAGGGTTTAGCCTTTTTTGGGGTTTAGCTTCATTTGGGGTTTTAGCATTTTTGGTCTTTATTGGGGTTCAAAACTAAGATTGATTGAAGCGTAAGTAAACACAGGAAGAATAAGCCTTTGATCCTTTGAATTGGAGTTTAACCACCTTAGAAAGTAAGAAGAAGAGAAAAAAATTAAGAAAATTATAGTTGTATTGATTGATACCTCAACACAATTGGCTGAAGTATTTATATTGACTTTAACTTCTTAACTAAGACTCGATAATTATGGCAACAACCCGACTTCTTAAACAAACTAACTTATTTAAATCAACTATCCAACTGAGGAAACTATTAGATTAAACACGACATGAATAAATAAGAAAACATAGAAGTTGTGGTGCTGGTGTCGTATCATCCCACTCCACCTGAAATACGACTTGTCCTCAAGTCTGAAAGCCTGGAAATCGTACAATGAACTCATCTGCATCTTCCCATGTTGCCTCCTCAGATGGATGATCCTTCCATTTGATAAGCCACTTAGTTCCCGCAACATTACCTTTTCGAAACATCTTTCTCTATAAAATTGCATCAGGCTCCCATTTCTCATAATACAATGTAGTAAGTAAGTTCTCATTGATAACAATTGAGGATCCAAGTTTAAGTTTCAATTGTGAAACATGAAAAACTGGATGGATTCTACTCGTAGCTGGCCCAATCGATAAACAACTTGTCCAATTCTTTCAAGAACACGAAGTCCATAGAATTTTGGAGACAATTTAGAGTAGAACTGGTTACTGACTGAAGATTGTCGGTAGGGTTGTAATCGAAGGAAAACCAAATCATTCACGGCAAAAGTACGTTCAGTCCTATGAGCATCTGGATAATTCTTCATCCTAGTTTGAGCATCTAGCAAATTAGACTTCAAAATGCGCAAAGTATGATCTCTAGCTTTCAACTTTTCATCAACAACATGAACAAGTGTAGTACCAGGCAGATAAGTTGAGATTGTTGAAGGAGTTCGACTATATAGAGCTTCATAGGGAGTCATCTTTATTGTAGAGTGATAACTGGTATTATACCACCACTCAGCCCATGGCATCCATTGTTCCCAATTAGTAGGCTTGATGCTTGCAAAACAACGTAAATAACACTCTAAAGTCTTGTTAGTGACTTTCGTTTGTCCATCTGATTGTGGATGGTACGCTGTACTTCGACAAAGTTGAGTTCCTTGTAGAGAGAGAATTGCCTCCCAAAATTTTCTCATAAAAATATGATCTCTATCGCTGACTATAGTTTTAGGAATCCCATGTAGACGTACGATTTCACGTACAAAAGTGTCTACAATATAACTAGCAGAGAATGGATGCGCTAATGCGATGAAATGAGCATACTTAGTTAATTGATCTATAACTACCAATATAGAGCTCTTCCTGTTGGAGAGTGGAAAAACATCAATAAAGTCCATTGAGATATCAATCCATACATCAATAGGTATAGATAATGGTTGTAAAAGTCCTGGAGGAGCCACTGCTTCATACTTGTTGTGCTGGCAAACATCACATTGTTGAATAAAACTTTTAATGGAATTTTTCATGCTCTTCCAGTAAAATTTTTGTTGAAGGCGCTTGTAAGTTCTCAAATACACATGGGTCCACCCATTGGAGAAGAATAACTCAAGAAGTAATTTTCTGCTCCATTCCGAAGTCGATACCAGTACTATACGACCCTTGTAACGTAAAACCCCATCAGTGTATGAATAATTACGTTTATAAGTTGGATTTTGACGTAACTTTTCAATCAGAACACCTAATTCTTCATCATCATGGCATTGTTTGATGATATCTTCAACTCCAGAGAAAATTGGTGTAGAAATTTCTAGCATCAAAGAATCAAGGATGCGTGATAATGCATCTGCAGCCTTGTTTGCTGCACCACAACGGTATATAATCTCATAGTCGTAACCAAGTAATTTGGTTAACCATCGTTGCTGTTCAATAGAAGATATACGTTGCTCTAGAAAGTATTTCAAACTTCTATGGTTGTAAAAATTTTGAAGTGTCGTCCAAGCAAATAGGGCCTCCACTTGTTCACAACAGATATGATAGCTAATATTTATTTATCATAGACGGATAGATTGAGATTCTTACCAGATAGAGGTTTGCTGAAGTACGCAATAGCTTGATTGGACTGCATTAAAACAGCTCCTAGACCATTACCAGATGCGTCACATTCCACACAAAACTCCTTTGAAAATTCTGGTATAGCTAAGACTGGAGTATTAGTAAGAGCTTTCTTTAAGTGGTTAAAAGCATCTGTTGCTTCCTTAGTCCAAACAAAAGCATCCAGTTTCAGTAATTTAGTGAGTGGAGCACTTATCTTCCCATAATCGCGCACAAATTTGCGATAATATCCTGCTAATCCCAAGAACCCGCGCAATTCCTTAATTGTAGAAGGTATAGGCCAATTTTGAATACATGCGATTTTATCACTTTCAACTGCAACACCATCAATAGAGACCATGTGCCCCAAATAACTAATTGAGGTTTTAGCAAAATCACGAACTTTTGAGAAATAATTGGTGTGATCGCAGCAATTCAAAAACAATTTCCAAGTGTTGTATATGCTCAGATAAGGAGTTGTTGTAAACCAATATATCGTCGAAGAATACCAAAACAAATTTGCGAAGATATGAACGAAATATATCATCATCAAACTCTGGAATGTTGCAGGTGCGTTTGTTAATCCAAAGGTCATTACTAAAAATCATAATGGCCATCATGGGTTCTGAAGGATGTTTTATGAATATCATAATCATATAATCTTTATTTGATGATATCCAGAACGCATATCCATTTTTGAAAATATTTTCGCACCATGCAGCTCATGAATCAATTCATCCACAACTGGAATTGGAAATCTGTCTTTCACAGTAATTTTGTTTAGTACTCTATAATCTACACACATACGCCAACTAGCATCTTTCTTTCGAACCAAAAGTACTGGAGAAGAATAAGAACTTGAGCTCTGACGAATAAATCCTGCAATCTTAAGTTCAGACACAATTTTCTCTATTTCTTCTTTTTGAAAATGTGGATACCTATATGGCTGAACAATCACTGGTGCAGTATTTGGAAGTAATGGTATGCGATGATCATGTAATCTTGCTGGTGGAAAGGATGTTGGAGAGCTAAAAAGATCTGAATAACGTAAAAGCAGCTCAGAAATTTCAGTAGGTACCTGAGTAGAAGTTGTTGTTGCAAAAGTTGGAGTCAGCTGAAGAAGAAAACCATAATGCGCACATTCCATTTTTTTTTTTTTTTTTGCAAAATAGTGCTGTCCAAAAGCATAACTGATGCTGAAGTGCTTCCATCCAATAAATAATCATGGTTATCAACCTGAAACTTCATCTGTAACTTCTTGAAATCTCATCTAATCTCTCTCAAGGTTTGTAACCATTGTACCCCAAGAATAACATCATAGCCACTAATAGTTAAAAGAAAATCAGTAATGAACTGATAATCTTGTAGCTTAAGAGAGATATTGTCACAAGCCCCTTGAGTCTCTAAAAAAACTGCCATTACCCACCATAACTCTTATGGTATTGCTAGTAGACTGAGTAGGGAAACTACATGTTGTAGCAATAGTTGGGTTTAAGAAGTTATGAGTAGATCCTAAATCAATGAGGACCGAGACTGGTTTTCCCTTGATATGCCCTGTAAGTCGCATAGTTTTAGGAAAGGAAGAACCCATCAAAGAATGTAGTGAAATTGTAGGTTCACTAGGGTGACTGTTAGATGTAATATCTTAAGTAATCATCTCATCTTCTTCTTCAATGTGATTGTTGTCTGTCTCGGTATTGCCGGAAGTCATATCCAATAACAATAACCTTGGTTAACACATAAGTGACCTGGTTTAAACAGCTCATCACAATTGAAACATAACCCTTTTTCTCATCTTTCACTTTGTTCATCCAATGTCAACCGTTTAGCTCCTGGAGGAAGTGTACTTCTCTTAAATTGTGTAGCATTCGAGTTAAGCGCGTATCTAAAATCATTATGGTGAGCAACAGTTTTATAAAAAGAAGAAGTTGCGAGTAACACATCTTCCTGTTTAATAGCTTTCTTGAACGCTAGAGCGTGGTTCAAGAACTTCAACAAGAGATCGTATCTCAGGCTTCAATGATCGTATAAATAGATCAATAATGTGATCTTTTGGTAAATCATCAACAAAATCTAAAATCTCTTCAAACTCTTTAATGTGAGCACTTACTGGTAGATAAAGCCATACGTGGGTTTGAAATTTTTTTGTCAGCAAAACGATCTCGGATAAGAGAACAAAAGTGTATCCACGTAGGATCTGTTAATGTGGCTTGAACCCATCTATACCAAGCATTAGCTTCACCTTTAAAGTGAGTAGTAGCTATTGATATCTTAAAAGCTGCACCTACACCATGTAAGTTGAAGTATTGACCAGCTTGAAAAATCCATCCTGCTGGATCCGTACCATCAAAGATAGGAAACTTCAGATTAATAAATATTGCTCGAATTCCTGAATTATTTTCTGAAGTAGAAGCAATATTGTTGCCATGAAGACCATTGTTACCATTGAAAATACCATTGGTATGAGAACCAGTGTTACCATTGAAACCAGGAGGGGGAGAATTAAGAGGAAAACGCGCCAAGAGAATTGATGTCATATTCTCGGTAATATTATCAGTCAGCACAGCTGTGTCATGCCTGTTAGCTCGTATTAGAGCAGCCATGTCTTTCTTATGAGAATCCAATAACGCAGTGATGCTTGTGGTATGTGAGTTTCGTAGCTTAGCAAACAAAGCATCCATTGTAGCTGCTTTATTAGATTCTTCTTTAGCTTCTTGAGTCTCAGCAAGATCCTTTGAATTGGAGATCAACCACCTCAGAAAGTAAGAAAAGAGAAGAGAAAAGAATTAAGAAAATTATAGTTATATTGATTGATACCTCAACACAATCGACTGAAGTATTTATATAGACTTTAACTTCTTAACTAAGACTCGATAATTATGGCAACAACCTGACTTCTTAAACAAAGTAACAGGGGGTTAGTCCTCGAGTGATTTGTGGGGAGTTGGGTGTAGTTTGAATCTTGAGGATTTTGAGAGAGTTTGAGAGAGTGTAGGGAGTTTGAGAGAGTTTGGTGTTTTTGAGTTCAGGGAGTTTGGGGGGAGTGTAGGGAGTTTAAGAGAGTTTATTAGAGGGAGTTTGGGAGACTTTGGTGGATTTCAAAGAACTAATAGGTTCCTGAGTAGAATCTTTAAACTAACATATGCATCTCTCTGGATCACTCTTTTCATTAGATAATCAGTCATATACCAATACTACTAAGTCTATATATATGCATATATTTATCATTCAAGTTCATCACGGTACTGGATCAAATACCTGTGCCAGTAGTAATTATAGAGTCTCAGAAAAATTCAGCAACGTGACTGAACTTTGTAAAATCTCAAAAAAAAAAATACTTATGTCACTCCAAAAATTCTGAATTTTTGTGGAGATGATTATCATTATGTATTCTAGACTCGTTTAAAAGGACTAACCCAAATTCACTGTTATTTAGGAGATAAGCATAAATCTCTGCACAACTACAATAATTGTGTCTGCAGAAAAATTCAGCAATGTAACTGAACTTTGTAAAATCTCAAAAAAATACTTCAGTCATTCCAAAAATTCTGAATTTTTGTGGAGATGATTATCAGTATATCTTCTAGACTCGGTTATAAGGACCAACCCAAATTCATTGTGAGTTAGGATATAAGCATAAATCTCTGCACAACTACAATCCGACTCATTTGAGACTTTCTGTTCACCCTGTTTGGCTATCATCTCCATGACCCACTGTTTTAACGACTTATCAGCTAATCCTCCATTTAGTGGTAAAACCCTACAACCAATCTGAGGGGAAACAACAGACCAAGCTTGATGTTGGTGACCCTAAATTCGTAACCAGAAGGGTTCAGGGTTTTTGACAGAGACTGGAAGAATAGGGTTTTGATTGTTTATAAACACCAAAAACTGATATGAAACAATCAAAATAGTACACAAAACAATCAAAAACTGATATGGAAAACATTCAAAATAATACACAAAACAAATTATAAACAATCATGGAAATCAAAGAAGAAAAAAGATGAGAAAAAAAGCATACCCGAAAACTGAAGTGTTTCCTCTTCTTTCTCCTATTTTTTTCTGATACCAAACTCCCAAATCTCTACTCTTTTGAGAGATTTGTGCAGAGGTAAAAATACACTATCAACTCTTCAGAACTCCCCAAAACAACCAACTCCCTAGCATTCTAGGGTTTTATGACTAGCAGGGAGTTCAAGGGTTTCTTTCAAACTCCCCCACGTCTAACATGTGTTTTGTAGGGAGTTTGGGAGACTCTTCTAAACTCTCCCACGACTAACGGGGATTTTGAGAGACTCCCTAGAACTCCCTCACGACTAACGGGTAAAACCCAACTACACTCAACTCCCCACAAATCACTCGAGGACTAACCCCTGTAACTTATTTAAACCAACTATCTAACTGAGGAAACTAATAGCTTAAACACGGCAAGAATAAATAAGGAAACATAGAAGTTGTGGTGCTGGTGTCGTATCAGTCTTTTTCAGTCATGGCGTTGGAGCTTTTGATGGCTGATTATGGTGACATTGTTGTTGATTATGATGAAGAGGAAGAAGAAGAAGAGGAATCAAGTTTGCTTGCTGAGACAGGTAGAACTCAGTCAGTTCTTGTAAAATTTGATGTTCGAGTCCCCTTCACATTTTCAGTTCTTGAAAAAAAAAACTTGGGTTCTTTTTTTTAAATAATGATATTCCCTTTTACATTTTCAGTTCTGTTGTGAGTTTGATCAGATTAATGTTTATATTTTTGTCAGTTCTAGTAAGATTTTCGCTAGGGTTTTCAAAGTTCTTGTGAAATTTTCGTTGGGACATGAGATTTTAGTGATGAAATCTGTCTGGGTTTGTCCTAATTTTTCTAGTTCACTGCAATTGTTAAACCCAAAATGGGATAGAGAGACAGCATTAACAAGTGTTGTTGCTGATTACCATGTTTATGGCTTTTCTGATTGTTAGGGATTATCTTCTTCGAAGAGAACTCTGCACTGGAGGAAGTACTAGAAGAAATGACTAACAAGATTGCGGAAAGAAAGACTATCTCAGTTGATTTTGCAATGCAGAGGGAGCTTGATTACTGTAACAAGATTAAGGAGATGAAGAAGGAGCTACCCGGTTATGATTTTGAGGAACTCTCAATGCCTGTCCAGGTGAAATTTCTGGCTCTCAATTACTGTTTGTACTTGTAGAACATTATGAATCAGCGCGTTGATGTTTGGAAGATCCCCTCCTCAGAGTTTTCGTGACACACAAGGTAATTCTGAAATCCTAAATTTGCTAGTTATTTTATCATGCATCCCTCATTGTTCTCTCCCATTTCTATAGTGCTATTAGTTTGTTGTTCTGTTGACGTATTCATTTTTCGATGCCATTAAGATTTTTTTCTTAACATTCTTGGATTCTGCATCTAATTTATATAAAATACTGTTCAGTAGCATTGATGCCTTATGTGTTTTTGGCTATTGTAAATTTAAGGTGAAACGTCCGACTCGATAGTCTTTGCGAAAAAGATTGTAAAGGAGCAAACTAGAGATGGATATAGCTAAAGTGGCTAACAATAGCGTGAAAGGGAAACATCATGCAATTCATGCCTGTGGAGCTTGCAATTCAAAGAGAGTTTGCATTCCAGAAGAAGATTAAGGGGATGCAGTTGCAACCTCGTTGTGATTTTGTGGAGCTTTCAATGCCTGTCCAGGTAAAACTTATGGCTTCTCAGTTATATGTTAGTAGAACTTTCTGAATTATCTCGTTGACGCTCGCGGAATAGATATGCTAGAAGACTGTCACTTTTTTATTCAAAGTGTTTGACAATTCTGTGAACAATAGAATTTATGAAACTTCAACCCATTTCTGTGAACAATAGATATGTCTTTCTCCATCCTATTTCTAAGTGAAGTACATTACTCTTTCAGGGGGAACCTTCAACTTGGGAAATTGGTAGAAGATTTCTGATAGTTTTTCTAACACGCAAGGTAATTCTGAAATCCTAATTTTGTTAGTTATGTTTATCATGCATGCCTCATTGTTTTCTCCCATTTCGTAGTGCTATTTGTATGCTCTTCTGTTGACGGATTCATTTTTAAATGCCATTAAGATTTTGTTTAACATCTTGAGTTCTGCATCCAATTTATATAAAATACTGTTCACTAACATTGATGACTTGTGTGTTTTTGTACTATTGTAAATCTAAGGTGAGACGTCTGTCTCGATAACCTTTGCAGAAAAGATTATAAAGGAGGAAGTTAGAGACGAAATGAATATAGCTAAAGTGGCTAAAGAGAGCTTGAAAGGAACATCATGCCTGTGGAACTTGCAATTCAAAGGGAGCTTGCATACCAGAAGAAGATTGAGGGGATGCAGTTGCCACCTCGTGATGATTTGGTGTAGCTTGTCAGGAAATTTTCAACAGAGCTACCAGTTGCTGACCAGGTGATTATGACTGCCTTCTCTTAACCCTATTTGTAAAGTTAATGAGATCTGTTTGATTCTAACAATCTCTTTTTCAAAATCTTGGATGGTAAGTTGGTACTTAATGCATAACAAATAACATGGTAAAGCACTCTGTTGTCTCGAGTTACTATTAACTAGATATATGCTAATCATTACAGGGGACATTCAATTCTGGAACCTACCGAAATGAACACGATACCAACTTCTGACAAATTTCCCTGCTTTAAAGGTGATTATGTAACTTATCGAGCAGAGATCCCATTAGTCATTCACTCCTTGATTCTCATTGTTCTTCCTCAATTAAACAGATTGATTCTTGTATTTTTAGAAGTTGTTACTAAATGATATTTCCTCAATCTTCATACTTAGATCAAGCGACAAGTGAGAAGGTGATGTGGAAAACAATGTCTGTGGAGCTTGCTCTTCAAAGGGAAGTTGAATACCAAGGGAAGATTAAAAGGTTGAAGTTGCAAGCTGGTAATGACTTTCGTGAAGCTCCCCAGCCTACCATCCAGGTGACTTTATCTTCTTGTTTCTGCTTCGTGGGTTTATTGGTTTACATACATAACTATCTTCTCCATTTAATCTTCTGAAAACGGAGTTTTACCACTTCTACATCAAAGGCGTCGGCAATATATGTTGACGGAGCGAATATTAGTTTATATATTAGCATCTCCTGTGATGTTACACAATTGACTGGTTTCTTTGACTTATCTCAGGGAACATCTTCAGATTTGGAGCTTAGGAACATGAATAGGGAATCCTGTTTTCAGAATGGTTCAAGCTTGCAAGGTGTTCTTTGGCCTCAACTGCACATATCTCATATTGGCTTTTAATGTAGCCTTCTTTATCTCTGATTCATGTTGGAAGAACTGCTTTGAGCTCATGCATTTAATAACTTATTCGAACAAGTTATCCTTTATGCCATTCTTTCAAACTCTCGTCCTTTTCAGGATTTGTCTTGGGAATGACATTTTAAGTATTACTCTTCTCAGTTTTTCTAATGCTCATATATGATCTGGACATTATATTGTTATGTATCTTGTCTACTTTCTCACGTTTTTGGTTGGTCAGGTTGGGAGCTTGAATTCCAAAGGAAATTGCAGGATTCGGAGCCTGGTTTTAAGTTTCAGGGACTGCCTATCCCGTCGCAGGTATTGAAACCACATTTCTAAACGTCCAGTTTTTCTTTCCTTTCTAAGGGATTTATTCCATTCTAAAGTCATTCAATGCAATTTCATAGTGTCCAGCTTATAGAGATACAGATATTAAAGGAAATCGAAAATGGATTTTTAGGTATTAGCTACCCCTGAGAGGTAAATGAAGTGTTTCATTCAATTAGTATTTTTGTTAAGTTTAAATACGAAAGTGCAAGTACTAATGTGCTTAATTTCACTAGTACAAATTTGGCCTTTAGACACGCCACTTATAATTTTCCTAGTCACGCTTTTGGTTTTGGCGTGTCTATAGGGTAGAAATCTACCCTGTAGCCACGCCATGTTTTATTGGCGTGTCCATTGGGGTGCTTTCAGCCACGCCAGGGTTATTGGCGTGTCCAAATATTACCATTTAGTCACATTAACTTTCAGGTTTTTGATGGGCGTGTTTATAGACCACTCTATGGCCACGTTAAGAAATTGTGGCGTGTCCAAAATAATAATCACACCACTTTTTTGTTTTGTTGGACACGTAAGTATGTGTGTCCAAAGTGTAAGTTTTGTAGACTCGCCATTTTCTTAGCGTGGCTAAAAAGTTCATTTTATTAGACATGCCAGGATGCGTGTCCAAAGGGTGAGTTTTATAGACACACTACTTTTTAAGCGTGGCTAAAAAGTAAGTTCTATGGACACGCCATTTCGAGTTACAACGTACATGGGCAGTAACCGGGGCTCATGCCCCCAAGTCCACAAGATAATTTTGGGCTGGTCCACGGACTTATGGATATATTGCCATGTTACGACTAACAAACTTATGGTTGATGGTCTAAACCAGGCTCGACCCCTTGGAAAAACTTAATGATTAACGATGATAGACAACAAGTTTATTTTACAATTTAGCCCAAGTAAATTGTTTTTAGGTTCGTCTCTGGAAACGCCAATATAAAGATCTTTTATGTGATGTTTTAATGTAAAGATAGGAAAATTTTACAATTTAACCCAAGTAAATTGTTTTTAGGGTTGTCTCTGGAAACGCCGATATAAAGATCTTTTATGTGATGTTTTAAAGTAAAGATAGGAAAAGACATGATACTGTATGTTGAATCAGTCTATTCCCCCTTTTTCATGAACATCTAAGATGAAGTGAAGCATACAAGTCTTTCTTTTTTTTTTGAAAGTTAAATAGATTACTGAAGCAAAAAAATTTTTTTACAGAGAGTTACTCAAAGTGTTGGTTGCCCTTATCTCATTACAGTGATTTGAGATATTGGCCCCTACCAACATATTGTTAACTCCTATATCTGAAAAGGAAAAAGCAGCTGAAATTGAAAATATAACATCTGACTGCAAGGCATTTGTAATGCACGCATTTGGAACTGCATTTGTTTGTGGATGTTTGTCTTTCTTGCCTCCTTTGCTAGAATATCCGCCACTTTGTTGCATTTTTTGTTCTTAAAAGAGATACCCAAAAAACTAGTACATGACCTTAAGATTTTCATTGCTTCTGATACAATAGCTTGATTTCTCCAAAAAATGTTGTTTGGCTTGTTTTGAGCAGAAAGAATAAGTCTCTGGTAGTCGCCTTCCACATAGAAACTTTTAAGATCCATATTCTTTGCCCATTTAGCCACTTCTAACAGACTCAAAGCCTCTGCTTCTTCTGCAGTGGAGGCATTGAAGGTCCCAGCTGAAGCTTGGATAGTCTGTCTCGATCGTAACGAAATATTATACCGTAACCAGTAGTAGAAGAAAAATCCACCCAAGAAGTATCAAAATTCACTTTAGATTGAGTAGGAGAAGGAGCTGTCCATCCTTGATCAGTATTGTTATTGTTCCTATTTAGGTCAGAGGTAATATTAACTCTATTGTGATGATGTTCCGCTATTCTTTCCTTTAATGGGGACCAAAAATTCAAATGTCGCTTGACAGCTAAGGCCAATTGCAGACTAGTAGTTGATTTTGACTTGAATATCCTAAGACATCGTTCTTTCCAAATTAGCCAGCATTTTGTGGCCATAATCTCTATCTCATTACTGCTGCAAACTCCTGCAATCCAATCAGAATACATATGTGAAAAGGAAAAATATGCATCGATACTAAGCCTCAATCCTACCAAGGGGGTAACATCCAGACAGATTTAGCATAGGGACATTCAAAGAATATGTGCTTTAAGGATTCACACTCATGTTCACAGAAAATGCATTTCATATCTATATCTTTCATAAATTGTCCTAACTTTTTCCTAACAGGTAGAGCATTATGAATACATTTCCACAGGAATTTTTTTATTCTTTGAGAAATATTAAGCTTCCAAAATGACTTCCAAAAATGTGCATTAGCTGCTCTATTAGGCTCAACTACTGGATTTTTCAATTTCTGATACATGGACTTAACAGTATAAATTCCATCTGTAGTTAGTAGCCATATTAGTTTGTCCTGTTTCATCCTACCATTTATGTCCGTAAATAATCTGATATTCAAAATCTTTTCAAAGAATAACAGATGGGAAGTTGTTTCTAACTTCCCTTTCATTCCACTTTTTTGTATTCGAGTCCAATAACTCAGATACAAGTGTTAAAGAATTTAATTGAGTACCACAGTAGGTTAAGAGATTATCTTCCATACCTGGTATCCATTTGTCAGTCCAAATATGAATTTTCTTACCATTCCCTACCTCCCAGCAACTGAATTGTAGAATCAAAAAGACTCCCTGCAAAATACATTTCCATATCCAAGAAGCATTGTAATGTTTCTTGGCATGGAGAATGGTTGTATTCCTGAAATAATTATCTTTTAAAACAGAACCCATAATAGTATTTTGTTGAGTAGCTATTCTCCAAGCAAGTTTGGCTATCATGGCCTTATTCATCTTTTTGCTTCTTTAAATCCTAGACCTCCTAGTTCCATTGGTTCACAAAGAAATTTCCATTAATCGGGTAAAAACCTCTAGGTTATTATGTTTACCCCACCAAAAGTTCCTCCGAATGGCATCAATTTTATTTGTTATTTTATTAGGTAAAGAGAAACAACCCATCTGATATATCGGTAGACTAGACAGTACCGATTTGTTTAGGGTCATTTTGTTGGACTGGGCTAATGTAGTACCATTCCAACTTTGAGCTCTTAAATCCATATTTGTGATAATTTTGTCAAAAGTTTTAATTTTTGTCAACAAACAAAGGTGCTCCTAAGTAAGAGTCGAGATGCCGATTTTCTTAATCAGTAAGAGTCTAAGCATGATTTTTTGATGTTTAGAATGTATCCTTTTACTAAAAAATACACCAGATTTGGAAAAGTTTATTAATTGGCCAGATGCCTTACTAAACTGGTTAATTATATCTAACAAGTTTTACAACTATTAAGAGATGCTTTAGAAAATGTAAGACGATGTACAAGCAAATAATAATTGGGATATTGGTTGACTATGTCTAGATATTTTGATTCCAGATATGTGTTTTGTTTGTTCCCTAGCAAACCGTAAGTCTAGAGAAAACATCCATACGGATGAGGAATAGGTAAGGAGACAAAGTGGGTCTCCTTGCCTTAAACCTCTCGATGGTGTGAAGAAAACTCCAAGGATTCCATTCAGTAAAACTGCAATGGATGCCGTAGACACACATTGGTGAATAAGGTTACACCAGTCATCACTAAAGCCAAAAGCCGAGAGTGTTTGCATCAAGAAATCCCAATTAACCCTGTCAAATGCTTTTGAAAAGTCTATTTTAATTCCCAAACCCCCATTTTTTGTTTTCATTTTCTTTAGAGAATGTATAACTTCATGAGCCACCACAATGTTGTCTGCAATTTGTCTTGAAGACAGAAAAGCCACTGAAATGGAGAGATCATTTTTCTAAGAAAGTTTTTAATATGTTTGCTAAAAGTTTTGAGAGAATCTTATAAGGAGTATTACTTAATCCTATGGGTCTGAAGTCATTAGGAGATTTGGGTTGTTTTAATTTAGGAATTAAGAAAAGAAAAGTTTCATTCATTTTTGGATTGATCTTTTTAGTTTTAAAAACTTCTTGTATCATTGATACAATTTGGTTACCAACCAAATCCCAGTTATTTTTGAAAAAAACTCATCGGGAAACCATCTCGGTCCTTGACTTATTTGATTTCATAGATTTTACAACCTTCCATACCTCTTCAGCTGATGGAATTGCTAGCAAACCTATGTTATCCTGATCGGATATGACCTTTGGAATCAAACTCATAAGTTCCTAGTCAGTTGTAGTTGAAGTAGCAGTAAAAAGGTTTTCAAAATGTAGTTTTAATTCGTCTGCAATTTGCGATTTCTTTTTTAAGACCTCCCCTTTTGACTCGGTTAAACAATCTATGTTGTTTCTTTTCCTTCTTTTAAGTGTTTTAACATGTAAGTATTTAGTATTTCGTTCTCCTAATTTCACATAATTATCTCTAGATATTTGTTTTGCAATTGCTTCTTGCGTATCGTAAAGGTTTTCTAGTTCTGGGATCTTCGAATTTAGAAAAAATTATTTATGTTTGGTCTGACTAGAGGCTTGAACATGCTCAATGGTTTTTAAAAGTTTTGAGATCTTCTTTTTTGGAACTCCAAAAATATTTTTCCTCCAAATGCTAAGATTTTCCCCTAGGGATTTCAGATTATTTATAACTACTTCAGTGGCATTTAGCAAAGAAGAGTCCCAAGTATTACGGATTAATTAGTTGAATACAAGAAGGTTCCTTATGCCAAATATCAAAAAAATTTAAAAGGTAAAGCTAGAGCACAATCAGAAGATGGATTTAAATCTAACCTAATGGGACTATGGTCAGAACGTATATGAGGCAGATGTGTATGAGTAGATTCAGGAAACTGGCTTATCCAATCATCATTAGTATAAGCCTTATCCAATCTCTCTTGAATGTTCTTATTCCCTTCCCTATTGTTATTCCAAGTAAAATCGTTACCAATAAAACCTAAGTCGATAGATAGACTCTTTGAAGGAGTCTAAGAAAAGGCCTGCTTCCATCTTCGTTGAAAGGCAAGCCACCTATTTTTCTGAAGGATCAAGAATTTGGTTGTAATCACCCATTACAACCCAAGGCATACCAGAGTGGGTTAATCTAGAAGCTATGTCTTCTAAAAATTTCCAAGAATCAATTTTATTTGGTTTGTAAGGACTTCCATAGAAAGTCATGAAGAGCCACAAATTTTCATGAAAGTTAGTTTAACTAAAACATTAAGCATATTATTATTCCAGTGCACAATATCGAAATGAAAACCATCCACCCAAGCTAAAGCTAGACCCCCTGCTTTGCCAATTGGATCAACAAAGAAACAATTAGGGAAACTAGATAAAATCTTACGGAGAAAAGGTCTTTGAGACTTTGTTTCTGAGAGAAACAAGATGTCCGGTTTTTCAGCACTTATTATTTGACCTAGATTTTTTCTAGTCTTTTTATTCCCACACCCCCGAGCATTCCAAGCAACTATTTTCATGTTACTAAACTTAAAGGATAGTATAAACTAAAGGGGATACAGAAAAAGCTGATCTTAACACATAATTAACAAAATTGATACAAAATAAGAAATTGACTGGAAATTAAGATCTCAAACTAGTTGACAATAATATCACAGAAGATTATAGTTATAGGAAAGTACCTGAGCCCCCTGGTTTCTTTCCTCAGCAGCTTTCATTATGACATCAATTTTCTCATCAACAGGAACAGGGTTTGAAGCAAAATCAACAGATTCTCCTAGGAAGGACCCGTACTGGTTTAGAAGACTCGACACAGAAGCCTTTTCAATAGATAAAACAGGCGGCGATGAAGGAGGGCTTTTAAAAAGGACTGAAGAATGACCACAAGATTCCAAATCCGCAGCAGATTTTAAAGATTCATTAGAAATTTCACTTGAAGATGAAGAAAATGTGATAATAAATGCTGGCCTGACAGACTCAACCAAATCATTTTCTGGAGTGAAAAATTGCTCATCAGATTGACGAGGAGATGAAAGATCAATGAAATTAGAAGGAGCAGAGGAGGATTCGCCTTTACAAAAATTATTTTTCGGAACAATATCCCCTAAAAGTCCCTCGCTCTGTGTCATGAAATCCCAATCTGAGATTTCCTTATAATCGGGTAAGGGAGAGCCCATATAAGAAACGGGTGAAAAATCCGAAAAAGGTCTTTTACTCAAAACAGTCGAATCTTCGTCTAAGTCCAAAACCGGCCCATCAGGTGAGGCATATAGACCGACTGACTCTCTGTCTGACTCGATACCTTCTGTCTCAGATGAAAGTAAGTCAGGACCATAAATACTATCAAAGAAGGTATTAGAATCAATCAATTCCGTGTCGTGAAGAACATAATTAGGAGAGAAAACAAAAGCAGGAGAACTCATAGATACATCAGAAAAGTATGCCATGTCGATTTGTTCATCTAGTAGGACCTTAAACTCATCCTCCCAACTCTGAGACTCGTCATCAATTTCCAAAAAAGGGATGTTATCATAAATCCCTTCCAGCGTACGATTTTCAAGTAATGCACAGTTTGCTTGAACATGTCCTAATCGGGTTACATGATTGAGATAAACTCGATGGGAAGATTCATATAAACAAAGTAAATTATTGATTCAGGGTTTGAGCCCACTTTTGCTCTAACCGAATTAGGGAGCTGACGTTCAGCATTGAGTTCAAGTTTTACAAAAATAGGATCTCCAGGCTCAGGTATTGCAGATGGTGGGTAGATTTCAGAAACTGTTCCCACTTTCTTGCAAATCCGTGCAATAATGCAATCATAAAAGTGGAAGTTTTTAAGATTAAGTAGCTGGACCCAAACTGGGATAAATTTCAGAATCCCTTTCAATAAGGCCATCCGAAAAAAGCACACATTGGAAAAACATCACCATAAAATTGCCAGGGTCTAAAAGCCAGTATAGAGGAAATGTGTTCCCTTTAAGAAAATTCTATTAAAAACAAGTTAGTATCTAATGAGGAGATTTTGAATTTAATTCTAGGACCCCATCTGTATTTTAAAGCATACTTAATTTACTCTTTGTCAAAAATAGAAGTAGAAAAAACTCTGCCAACAAGAGAGTGTTCACAGTTGAAATGCATATCTTCAAAGATAAGAGGGAAAAGAGGGGGAGGAGGCAAGTCACGAGTGGATGCACGACTAATAATGGAGGAAGTATTAACTGGTGGCAAACCCACGGGAAGATGCATGGGTAAATTCATTTGGGAATACAAAAAAGTAAAGATGCAGTGATACATAATGATTAAAGACAAAAGAAAAAGACAGGCAATCTCTTTCGGAGAAGAGATTGAGCAGAAAAGAAAGAGATCAAGTGCAATGAAAGCTTTGCAAGAGAACTGTGGTGAAGAAAACGACCTTCCACATTTGCAATAAATAGAGGGCAAAAGAGAAGATTTTTTGAATAAACAGTGCATAAGGAGAGAGAGACATGGTCTATGGGTAGCGGCAATGTCTCATATTAATCTTAGGGCATTGTCTCCTATTAATCTTAGGGCATGTAGAAGCCGCATGGTGGGTAAGGCTGGCAGAAGTACAACTCTTAGGTGTCTAAGATGAAAAAGACAAATTAAAACTGAGTTACAATATAGTTCGAAAAGAACTGGGAAAGAACAGTTCCTAAAGAAATCGTGAAGCCAAACATAGACTAAATTTAATCTATAACAGAAGAAAACAAAGCTTACGTCTAGTTTATTTTGAAGACATACAAGTCTATTTTTCTTCCTTCTTCCTTTTTCATGAACATCTAAGCTGAAGTGAAGCATACAAATGTGCATCTTTATAAAAATTTTGCATTACAAAGAAGAGAGCATAGTAATATTTAAACTATTGATTCAAAATAAATTTTATATTTTATTAATAGGGTTTCTTATAAGGAATAATCCCACTTAAACATAAGAAATTGGAAAAATAAGTAAACATAAGAATTTCCAATGGTCAAAAAGTATCCAAAACAAAGTATAAACTCAATGTTTACAAAATACGAACATGTACATCAGAACATGCTATAAGTGCAAAGGCGGTCCTTTTCTTTCCCCGGACCGATGACTCGGTTGTGATCAAAGTCGAGAGTTTCATGCAACTTGCTGAAAGAAGACTGATTCTTATTCTACGATAAAAGATGATGAATGATCAACGCGATAACGAGTAATCCCTTTTCCTAACAAAGCTACCAACCTTCTTGTACTTCCAGACAAGTAAGGAAAGCCAGGTGTTGGTGTTGAGTTAAGCAAACAAACGGGAGGGAGTGATAGGTTGTAAACTGGCTTTTTCGCTTCGGTGAGCGAATCTTCTTTTCGTGATCTAGCCAGTCAGTAACGGGTAACCACAAGCAAAGCGCATGGATAGATTATCGAAAAAGCGGAATAGGTGCTCTGACAGCAGTTTACTTAAATTGGCTGCCAAAGAACAAATAGAATTTGCTACAAAATCCAGCTAAAGGGGCTTTCTTGCTGGAGCTTAGTGCCGAAAGGAACTAAGAGGACTTGTAGCTGAGTTCATAAGAACAAAGGGGAGTTCTTGAACCGAAGGACTCATTACTTTTGTAATGGCAATTGGAATGATATTAACTCCTATTTATTCACTGTAGCCTGATACGAACAGAGACCTCGGCTACGCCTTCCACTAGTGGATATCTTGGGCAGCAGATGGATCTAGTCCTGAGCAGCTAGAGTTCAAAAAGGGTAGAGGTTTTGATCGGGGCTCTCACTATGAGTAGTCAACATCGAAATCTTGGCTCAAAGCTGACCTCTTGTTTGGAAAGGCACATCCAGATGGATACAAATGTAGCTTTTTTCTTCCGTTTTGTGGGCTCTGTAAACTCGACCTCTGGTGCTCCTCTGGGATCTTTGGCCAAGACTCATACATCATGTTCATCGGGATGGACTTTGGTCTCTCATACGCGGTTAATGAAGCATCTCAAGCCCCGTAAATCATCAGAACACGTACTTCTCAAGATTAAAAATATCAAGTTCCAGGTGTTTATCGGTATAGACATATTCGGACCTTTCAATCAATAATTAAAGAGGGCCACCGAGTGAAACAGTTGGAAGAGAAGTACTTTTGTCACCAAAATCCATAGCAATGCCTAGAAGCACAACCCAAACCAAGTAAGCAAAAAGCTAAAATGAAGAAAACTGCACAGGAATATTCTCAAAATATAAGAATAAGATCAAGAGTAAAGCATACAACAAAAATTTTGCAAAATGCTTTTTGTTGCAGAATGATTCTATCAACCTCATCCAAAAAAACTGAGGTAACAGCTGAAAGGAATTTTTTCACTCCAATAATAAGATCACAAAACAAAATTCATATAAATCAAAACTAAACCATCATCAATCTGAGATGAGTATAGTGTTCAAAAGAAGAATCTGTCTTTCATCTTGTTTTCGATCTGCATGTTTGTGAAATACAATCTCGCTGTGGGGAACTGAACTACAACACAACAAAATGAAGATCTGGTGCAAAAAAAAAATCTGGAAACCAACCACAAGACGAAGAAAATTATGCAAAGACGATAACGCTTATGCCTATTTATGGCCTTTGGATTTGACCAAGAACATCACACCAACTACAACCATGAAAGTCAAAACTTAACTAGACAAGGTTTGGAATATAGAGTTCAAGATGGAATCAATACTGTCCCGATCGGCTAAGTGTTGTTCTATTTCTGTAATTGTCATGCCATTGTTTTATAACAACATAATTATGCTATAAGAACACTATAAGAATGAGTAAACACTACATTAGAATTACAATTCCACTACTAAAACCAGTCAAAAAATTCACAGATTAGTGACAAAACCACGACTATCAACTTTAGTGACAGCAGATTGGTGACCATGATGGTGGAATGGGTGAACAAAATTACTAGAGACCATTCAAACATCACGATAGTTGCATGAAAAAGAATGTGAAAAGTTGATAAAGATTCCACCAAGCAAGCGTGAAATGCATAGAAATGTATCCATCAAAGAGTAGTAACAGTGAAAGCATGTTGAATAGCTACAAATAACCTGCAATATGAAAACAAGGTGCCACAAAGTCAACATAGTCAAGAAATAAGTGCCACAAAATAAGCAGTGAACTATACACGAGTTACAAAAAAAAATTTAAAAAAAATAGGTGAGCTATATACCTCAATTATGAGAACCACCCGCAGAAGCCTCGGAATCAATCCACCTGATCTGAGAGCAAAGTTCATTACTTCCTCTAGCCATCAATCTTATTTACAAACTTCAGTCCTTGAGTAACAAGTGCATCTTGAGCTCAATGTTCAGTAACGCTGAGAAAGGTTTTAGAGTCTCAAGATCTAGTAGTTGTCTTTCCATTTTATTTATCCAAAATAAAATCGAGCTAGAATCGACACCCAATTGCAGTTCACAAAATTTAACAAGTTTGTTATTCTATTTCGATATTGATATTTCTAACGCTCAAATTACAAAAACATAGCTAGGTACATCAGAAAAAAAGGGCCTCAAAACAGCTGGAGTTAGGTACCTGCCTTAAGGTTCAAGTGAATTTTAACTCACTGAGGCACCAAATATACAATGATGATGCTACAAGTATCTCAAATTAGTACTATGGGAATGAATCCCTTTTTCGTAGCAGCAACATCTGGAACAACAACATGGAATTTTCACCAATAAGCAGGAGCTAAGGTATACTAACTGCAGTTTACTAGCAATAGCAAAGCCCTTTGTGGAAACTCCTCCTCGCACAAGTTCTGCAAAATCAAGAACCTGTGATAAAATTCAAACTCATGAAGTTAAATCTACGGAGAATCAAGTATTACTTTTTTTGAAACTTATATAATGAACTAAAACGTTCCTTGAAATTGCATCTAAAGAAACCAAAGTACTCTATCCATTATCATCTTGGAGAATATTCAGTTACGTTTAACTAAGATATTTCATCATTAGCAAATCCATGTTAAGAGGTATTTATGCAAGTAACATTAAGAATATTTTACTGATTGCTGCAAATACTGGTGAAAAGGCCAGAGAATGTTTGTTTGAGACGTGTTTGATTTTCTTTGCAGATAACGAAATTGACGTGCAACAAAAACCCCATGTTACATGACAATTATGTATCAAATGCACGACAAACTAGCATTTGAACAAAAGATATTGAAAGTAGATGTACCTAGAGTACAAGAGGCATTTATACGAGTACTTGGTAGGTTGAGAGGAGGACCACAGCTCTAACTATTTACCCATATGATAGATTTTGTATGCCTTTTGCCAACCCCCCATGATTGCAAAAACATTGAGACCAAAATGAACAGTAAGTAACAACATCCGCTGTAGTTGTAGGAAATCCCACACTACACCCCTCACAAGAATCCATACAATCAAACCATTTTAAGATAAACAATTATAATTTTTATTGATTAAAAACTCGAATGTTTACAAGATGAAAAGGAAATAAGCTAAAGAATTACAATCACTCTAAACTTTCTCTCTCTTAATGACTTGCTCAACACTCGAAAAAGATCTCCCTCCCTATTGAGCCTGTTCGGCTCTTTATATAGGGTATTACATAGTGGATGACAGCTAAGTTGTCCTTTATTTTCGGGCATGACTCGCGAAGTATTGCAAATGTACAAATGTCAAATCTCGCAACGCTCCTAAATATCGCTAAGTCTTCACATCTTTCTTGTGTTCGGGCTGTTGTCATCCATTGCGTCATTTATATTACAAGTCTGCGATATCCTCGCAATGCTGTCGTTTATGGATTTCGCAAGGTATTGGTGTTGCGATATTCTGATCCTACATCTTGCCTCTTCTCATGTCTTCTCTGCGAAGAAGAGAATGTCATGAGAACTAGTATTTTCGAAATGCCGCAACTCATTATTTTTTTACATCTATCTGCATTGACGTGATCTTGTACTCTCACACAGAATTTATTACACGTATCTTTTCTTCCATTCACTTCTTGACACGTCTTTTTCAACCGTTATTTCTCAACCGTTCACATCTACTCTTCGCATTAAATGTGTTTATCTTTTCGAGAATTCTTCTTCCTATATATATTCTTCTCATTCCTTTCTTGTTCTCTTTTACTTTCCCTCCTGCTTTCTCTGCAACCTTTCTTCAACACCTCTCCGTAATTTCCGCTCCTGCTACTGTAAATCTTCTTTCTTTTTCTTCCTTTGATCTTCGATCTTCTGTTCATTCCCATACTTTGAAAATGGATCCTTCCGATCGCAGGTATGAAAGTCTTCTGGGAAAAGCTCAAAAAGATTTTGAAGAGAAAGGTTTCATATTATCCACCATTCCCGATCAAGAACCTAAGTCCATTCTTTCTGCCAAACTGTTTGTTGATCATCATTGTAATGATCAAGAAATCATAATTTCGCTAGGTCAGATTCTCGCTGGCCTTCCCATTCCTCTCTATGACCCTGATCTTCCTTTGTTTTATGAAATTCTTGCTCATGCGAAATTCTCGCGAGCCATCTATCAATTGAGCGGGGATTGTATCCGCTTAATGCTTGAGTTTGCCAATCGTGGTGCTGGTAGAGGATCTCTTTACCCAAATGAAGTCAGGGATCCAGAATTTGTGGACTTAGAGATATGCGCTGAAAAATATACAGTTGAGAGCTTCTTCGAAAACTATGAAGTAATAAATATGAAGAATGATAAAACTCGCTGGGGCGCTCGTTTGAAGAGGAAAGAAAATACCGCCAGCGATAAAGTACTAATGCAGGACATAGACTGGCATTCTGGCAAGAACAACATTCCTTGTCATTCTAAAGACGATAGGTGGTGCGTCTTCCCGTTGGTTCTGAAAGGACCTTATATTTCAGGTTCCAATGTACTTCCCTAGCGGCGCTCCATTCGATCACAGATGAAGTAAGAAATACTTTCTTTTGCTATTTTAACAATATTGTTGCCTCTATTTCTTATCTTCATTCGTGTGCGAAGGTTGGTGTTGAAGTTGCTGGAGAACAAGAAATTTCTGAGGATGCGAAGACCAAAGGGAAGGGTCCTCTCTCAAGGGAAAGTCTACTTCCCCTCCTTTAAAGAAACGAAAGATTCACTCTCCCTCTCCTTCAAATCCTCAATCTAGCGAAAGCTCTGACGATGAAGACAATGATGATGTTGATACTTCTCTCGCAAGGGAGGATTTTCCAACTGACTCTTCCATGGCACAACTATCCAGCATCTTCTCTGACTTCATGCAAGGGATGAGAGATGAACGTCTTTATAATACATGCAAAGCCCTTGCGAGTATCTGTGATGCTCCTTTATTTGAAAATGATGATTCTCTTCATGGGATCTCCAGATCTGTAACTCCCAGTTTTCTAAACTCTCTCGGTGTCTTGGTATGTATTTATTCCCTTATTTCTTCATAGTTTTAATCTTAGATTATCTCTTGTTAATTTCTTCATTTTTCTTCACAGTCCGGGAGAGCTTCCTTCGCTGTTGCTTCAGAACTTGAGAAGAGGCGCGATATTCTCGCAAAGAAGAATCTTCAACTTCGCCATAGAAATGAAGAATTGGAAGCTGAAGCTGCTAACCTTCGCGAGAAGACTAAGCAATTAGAAATTGAGTCTTCCACTCAGAAGATTAAGATATCCAGTCTTTAAAGTGCCAACCAACAACTTTATGGTATGAAACTTTTCTCTTTTTCCTTTGCTTCATTTTTTTCATTATCTTCCCTTATTTGATTTACCATTTTCGCAGACGTCTATAACCTTTCTGATGAAGTTATTCTTCTTCACTCATTCCCTGATCCTATGGATAATAATGCCCTTCTTGATCATCTCAACAATTCTTTGAACAGTTTTTCAAATGACAAGATTAAATCTCTTTCTCTAAATGAACTTCAATCCAAATTTCTCCTCTTAGAAGTTGATCATAGATCTGGTTTAGGCTTAGCCAACCAATTTAAGCGTCTATATCTTAGTTCTAAGGAGAAAATTGATATTTTAAGAAAGAAAATCAGTGATCTTATAGATGACAAAGATCGCATCGCTAGTCAAGGTGCTCAAGCATTAGCAAAATTCCAAAAGGCTCTTCTTGAAGTTCAAATTGAACGAGATGAATCCAATCGCAGAAATGCTATGCTTAGTGAAATAAAAAGTCAAATTCACTCCCTTGTTCTTATAAATAATGATGATGAATTCGTTTGGGCTGCGAAAGTTCTAGATGATGCCAGAAATAACTTAGGTGTTAACGTTAGTCTTCAGGTTGAGCATACTGCCTTGGTAAAAGATATGATTTCTGACAGAGAAGGTTGTTAATTGTTCTTCTTTATCTAACTATTTGTTTTTCATGAATTTGTTATTAAGTTACTGATTCATCGTCACATGTTCGCAGAGGCTGAAAAGAGATTTCGCAAAAGGATTGAAGAACTTGAGTCTGAGAAAGAGCAGCTCGCAAAGAATCTTTCTTCTCGAAATGATAAGTATTCCGATCAAGGAGCAACTTCAAATTACGTTGCGAATTTTAAGAATGATGCTATTCTTTTTCGCAACTGGACTATTAAGACAACCTCAGGACGAAAACAACATTCCCACTCCGTATATCCTTGCCTTCTTGAAGAAATCCCCCAGAACGTGCCTTCTCTGGATATCTCTGATAGCGATGCTAGTGAAGAGGAGGAATCTGATGAAGATGAATCAAATGAGGAATAGTTCTACTTTCTTCTTTTTCTTTTTGTAACATTTGTATATTCATTCTTTCACTCTTCTATTTTTGTAACCTTTTGCTGCGAATTTCTTGGATCTTCCAATATAAACTTTTCCTTTGTTGTTCCTTTCTGCACAGGTTAAAAGAGCATTTCTTTTTTGCAATATAGTTAATCAATACAGTGTCAATCTTTTCCATATTATGAGTGTGTAAATCTATCATATGAAGACAAATAACATGTTCTTATTCTGTTCATTCCCATACTTGCCTCTGTTATTTGTATTCAAATGAAGGATTAAGCAAATCACTTTTAAATGATAATATGCCTCATTCTCGCAGCTATTGCTGCTGAATCAAAAATTAAAAATTCGCAAGCAAGTATTTCTTGGTTGTTTCCAAGATCCTCTTATATGTGGTCTTATTTTGCCTTCATAGTTAAAGGTCTTACTGTGCCACCCCTTGTCATTGCGACAAAATCGCAGGACGTCTTCACACCTTCATGTAAAGACCCATTGATCTTGCCTTATCATTTCTTTAATATTGTTGCCTCTGCAGGATATTTTTGTTGCGACAATATGACAGGCCTAGAAATTCTTGCGAACATAAAGCCCCATGACAAAGCCGTCTTGCGACGAAATAGCAGGACGTCCTTAAATTTTCATGTACTGACCCATTGATCTCGTCTTATCTTTGTCTTTTGTATTATTGCCTTTTCAGATTGTCGCACAAATATGACAAGCCTAAATTTTCTTGCGAAAATAAAGCCTCGTGACATTTGCGTCTTAAGACACTTATCGCCTCCCTAATGGAGGGTGCCGCCTTATCATCTCCCCGGTTGCCCCTTCAAGTAGGCGTACATCGTCCATACAAGACTAGCGCCTCCCATCCGGTCTTAACAACAACCAATTTTTTTTCGCAGCCTCTTATCCCTTTTACCTATAGGGCTTATGGTTACGAGACCGCATCCTAAGTGGAGTTTTTTCTGCCGAAAAGATACGCCAAGACTTGCCAAGAATGGCCGAGACACTTCAAATGTCTCAGCACTCTTGGCTCAACCTGTACCTCTGCGCCTTGATCATATGATGACTCCTTAGAAGAGACCCTCGGTCGTCCAACCTAAGTCATAAGCTTAGGTTGGAAATCCAAGGTACCTCTCCTGGATGGGCTTTACTGACCCCAAATCTCCATGACTCAGGTTCCAGGGGCGGTGTAACCTTTCCCCTGAGCCATGTTAGCGGTGTACCCCCTTTTATGACGCACTTTAGGTCTTACATTTGCCTCTCACGAAATTTTGATTCGCGAACTAGGGTGTACGCCATAGCAGGTTCGCCCCTTTCTTTGTCATTGACTTTGGATTGTCTCTTGTCATTATCTTTGCGAGAGTTTCGCGTATTCTTTCTTCGATTATCATAGTCTTTGCATCTTCAACATATCTTTGTTACTCAAAAGTTCAAAAAAAAAAATTATTTTTTTTTACTCATATATCTTTCTCAAACCTAAAATCAATCACTCACTCCTTACGCCTCTTGTTTCTGTTGCTCCCTGCTTATGCGTTATTCAAATTTCCTAGTACTGCCTTCCCTTTTGCGAAATCATCGCCATTTCTTACTTTCAGCAAGCATTGGTTTCACAATGTATTTTCTTCTCTCTTTTCTATTGCGTCTACCATCAATCTTTCCCTTCTTTGTTCTTCTTTGATGTTTTGTTTCCAGTTCTTCTTCTGTGCAGCTCTTTCCTCGCAAGATTCCACATCAACTTCATAGCATTTCTTTCCTTCAATCCAATCTCCTTTTATGACTCCAACACCACTGGGATGAGGAAATTTGATGCACTGGTGGAAAGTCGATGCTACACCCAAAATCTCGTGTAACCAA
The DNA here is from genome assembly GCA_023531295.1 of Papaver armeniacum. NCBI lineage: Eukaryota > Viridiplantae > Streptophyta > Magnoliopsida > Ranunculales > Papaveraceae > Papaver > Papaver armeniacum. The sequence goes on from JAJJWW010009466.1 coordinate 273,171, forward strand.
GGTCGCCCAATCAATGCGTTATAAGGTGATTCCACATCGACTATGCAGAACAAAATTTCGGTTGATAATCCTTTCAGCGGAATTCGCATATGAACTTCTCCTTTAGGCTTACGGGCGCATCGTTGAAACCATAGATTTTGTAAGTTGAAGGTTTCGTGATCTTCATCTTTCCCTCCCATAGTTTTGTAAGTATGATAAAAAAGGATATTCACAGAACTTCCAGTATCGATTAAAATTCTATTGATTGCCGATGAATTCTCAACTTCATCATCTTTATCATCACTAGGTTTTGGGTTAATCTCCAATCTCACCACTAATGGGTTGTCATGCATCTCTCCATCCTCAGGTACCTCTTCTGCGGTAAAAGAAATAATCTGCTTTTGCCATTCTTTTAGTGGCGATGTCTTCGCAATGTTCATTATTTCTCTATTATCAGCATCTCTTGCAAAAACCCTACTGAGAAAGTTATCATGAAAATCTTCAATTGTCCCGTATGAATGTACAATAGAGTTGCAAAACAGATTCTTTGCTTTCGCTCCAACTTCTATTACAAATGTTTCTCCTCCTTTTGTTGTGTTTACTCTGTGCATTTCTGACGGTGGTGCTAATGGTTGAGACTGAGGTTGACTTTTTAGAAAATGATTTAGTTTCCCTTGGTCTATCATTCTATTCTCAGAATGATTCTTTTTATATTTTTGCAATCATTTGTTAAGTGTCCATGAAAATGGTGATAAGAACAAAATTCATGACTTCTGTCGCCTAGAGGCGGTTCACTTCCCATGTTCCATGGCGCGGGTATGTTTTCCATCAAGATTATAGCTTCCCATATTTTCTCCACACCAGCATTCAGTGGCGGCATCTTGATTTCTTCCCATATTACCCTATGATTTCGCTGTCCTCTATGATAATTTTTCCTCTGACTTCCATAAGTTTCTTGTGGCTGATCAAGTCTTTGAATTTTGTTATTTCCACCACGGTTATAGAAGTTTCTCTCTCTCTCAAATTCTTCTTGATCACGACTCCCCATGGCTACTAACTTCTGCTGACTATCACCCGTTATCCTCTCTTGTTGCCCCTGCGAGGTACTCGCTATCGTATTTATCAACTTAGGTAACAAGCTTGCATTCGAAATTTTTTTGAACTTGTGTTCGCAACTAGGTATGATTCCATCTCATTTTGCTTTTCCTCCAGAGCAATGTACTCCTCCTGGAGTTCTCGCAACTCAGTCATTGTGATTATATTCTTAATTCTAAAACTTGAATGTATAACAGATTGGTTGCGAACATAGCGTTAATGAATGATAGAATGAGATATCTATCATCCACACGACCAGCCATATCACTACACATTGTCTTCCATCTCACGGTTAGATGTTTCAAGCTTTCGCCAACCTTTTGTTTTAACCCAAATACATCTTCAATGCCAGGTTGCGAGGAATTATTACTTATGTACGCCCCTAAAAATATAGCCTGCAAATGGTTGAAAGATGTTATGGTATTCTTCGGTAATCCTTCAAACCATTTCAAGGCTTCTCTTGTTAAACTCGATGCAAAATATTTGCACAATATAGCATCATGGTTCTCCCATTGTAGCATACATCTCACATAAGCTTTGATATGTTGTACCGCACAAGTTGTTCCATCGAAAATCTTTGGTTACTTGTGAGTAAATTGCACTTTGGGGGTATTCCTCCTAATTGTACTTCTTGTGTGAATGGAGTCTTCGCAGCTTCTTCTATGGCTTCATCCAATTGTCTTTTACTTCCTTCTTTTTTACTATTTAACATTCCTCTCATTTCCACTAACTCTCTCAAAATTTGTTCATTTATACCAGAATTTGGATCCATTGGTCTTTTTAGCTCCGCCTCTCTTCTTCTGCGTTCATATCTGTTTTGACTTTCTTGTTCATCATCTTCTTCTCGTCTTTCTCTGCGATCTTCTCCTTCATTTCTTTCATGAATTCGCACACCGTTATATCTATCATTTTCTCTTCTTTGCTGCCTTTCAACTCTCCTTTGTACTCTTTCGTATTCTTCATTGATATTACCGTTATTGCGATTTTGTTCTCGCCTCCTTTCTCGATTATCATGATTGTTCTGGCGAATTGCCTCTTGTAGCTCCTGTTCTTCCACTTCTGCTCTCAATCTTTCCCTCTCGCAAACTGGACGTGCTTGCTCAGTATAGTGTCTTTCAATTCATCTTCAATTTCTCTTTGCTTTCTCTGTGCTTCTCTCCCATGCAATATTCTCCTTCCTTCTTCCTGATTTTCTTCGTCACCTGGATTATTCCGCCCCTGACGTTGCCTATTTCCTTGATTTCTATTATTTTGCCCATTTTGAAGAGTTTCAAAACGTGGGCTATAACGATCTTCCATTATTTCTCTTCTTTCGCAACGTTCTTCGCCTGGATTTTGCACTTCCTCTCGATTTTCTTCATTAGCATTTTCTACAGGTAAATTTTTTTCTTATTTCTTCTCTAACTGATCTTGAGCTTGACCTTTTAGTGCTTCTCTACCTTCTATTTTGTAATCTCATGTTTTCCATCCTCAACTCATGATTTTGCCTTGTCAAATTTTCACGCTCTTCTGCTTCTAATCGCCTTTCTTCGTGTATCGTTTGTCTTAATGTCTCTAAAGCTGCGATCTCTTCATTTCCATGAATTATTTATCCAATTACTTCTTGGTCTCTCTCCTCTCGTCCATTGTTTACCAATTTCTTTGCTTTCTTCTCCCCTTTCATCCACAGAGTCTGATCGCCAAGTATGCATGCTCATTCTATCATAATCCACAGTTCTATTCGGTATTGGTTGAATTTGATTTTATTCATTATTCCTTGTGTTCATTCTTGAGGATTCCCCCATTTCATTTATCCCTTCTCCAGCAAGTCTCCTACTCCTTCTAACAGTTGTTGGCTGTTTTGATGCATGTCTCCTTCTAGCCATCTCTCAATCTCAGTGAATTGTTGAAAATTTTATGAAATTCCTTTCCAATTACTCCAAATTCTTTCAAATCACAGGTTCAATCCCTGTTTCTAGCGCCATTATGTAGTTGCAGGAAATCCCATACTACACCCCTCACAAGAATCCATACAATCAAACCATTTTAAGATGAACAATTATAATTTTTATTGATCAAAAACTCGAATGTTTACAAGATGAAAAGGAAATAAGCTAAAGAATTACAATCACTCTAAACTTTCTCTCTCTTAATGACTTGCTCAACACTCGAAAAAGATCTCCCTCCCTATTGAGCTTGTTCGGCTCTTTATATAGGGTATTACATAGTGGATAACAGCTAAGCTGTCCTTTATTTTCGAGCATGACTCGCGAAGTATCGCAAATGTAAAAATGTCAAATCTTGCAACGCTCCTAAATCTCGCTAAGTCTTCACATCTTTCTTGTGTTCAGGCTGTCGTCATCCATTGCGTCATTTATATTACAAGTCTGCGATATCCTCGCAATGTTGTCGTTTATGGATTTCTCAAGGTATTGGTGTTGCGATATTCTGATCCTACATCCGCCACTCGTCTACACGAAAAACAAACAATTATAGGTCAAATACAAAGAACTGAAGAATTAAGAATCAAATCAACTCAACTCAACTCAAATCTTCACAATTAACCATGAAATACAACATTCACTCATTTCTCACATCAAATTCCCTGAAATTTTCACCAAAATATCATTTCCATGAAGACAATATGATAGCAATATAAAGATGTGATTTTTTTAGTTTTCAATCTAATAGAAAACATTGCTTGATCAGAGGAAGCGAAGTTAAAGCTAGGGTTTTAAATTGAAAAAAGAAAAACCCAAAAATTTTGTTTCCAAGGATGCATTCAACCCTAGAGAGATGAGGGAAAGATACTTACAGACGACTGAAGAAGAAGATGAGAGATTTGATGCTCTGTAGAAGAACCACCTCTGGAATGGAGAAATTGTATAAATCGAGAAAAAACCATTGAAGGAAAAAACCTATAACCATTTGAAATTGGTGGAACAACTCCATCACCTGAAGCAATGCCAACCCCTTAAAGCTTCTCAGGTACCTTGTCAATTCGAAAAAAACGAAATAAGAGATTTCAGGATTTTGGGATTTACTGTGATTAGCGAGATGACACAGATAGAGAAGATAGAGATTTTGGGATTTTGGGGCGCGTATACAAAAGAATCTCAGATCTATTCGGAGGAGCAAATCAGAGCTCGTCGGAAATCGACGGAATCTGGCCTGAGTAGTTGACGGAAATCGCCTAGAGAAGATGGAGGTCTTTTTTTTTTTTTTTTTTTTTTTTTTTTTTTTTTTTTTTTTTTTTGTGTTCAAGTTTAAGAGATGTAAAAATACGAGGGGGGATTTGATTTTTCGTCAAATTTTTGGTGGGAATTAAGGGCGCCAGATATTAATGTTTCTGATTTTGGGAAAATTTGATTTTTGATTTTTATTTTTAGAGGGTTTTGTAAACCTATCCATAAATCAAGAGAGGAAATAGCTTCTCAATAATATGATATTATACAATTAGTTGGGAAATATATACGGGTGTATAATGTATACGTGGGTTTGGCTGATATTTTCCTTATTTAAGTAGTAATTCTAAATACAAATATAAAATACCTAAAAAAAATAGGCAGGTTTGTGTGTAAATTTACAAACCTGCCTATTTTTTAAATTTACACACAAACCTGCCTATTTTTTAAATATAGAATTACCTAAAAATAGTAATTCTAAATTTACACACAAACCTGCCTATTTATTAGAGACGGAGGGAGTATTTATGTAGAAATATTTGGGGAAATAAGGAAGATAACAAGAATTGTACATATGACATCGAAGAGATGGTAGTACAATCCTCAATGTTCATATCTTCGTTTTCCATAAAGATTGCATATAAAGTATTTATTTTCCTTTTAATGTCTATTTAAATTTTTGTAAAAACAAGTGTTATATTTGTATTTGTATATTACTATTTGATAACAAAAGTGTTAAACAAATTATCAACAATGGGATAAGCTTGGGTATAATTTCTGAATAATCAGTTAAGGTGAGCATGATTTAGTGAAAGTGAACCACATATTAGAAGTAGGTGTATGAAATTTTTGTGAAAATGCTATGCAACTCCCTCTTTTCCACCTCCCTACGATCTAAGACCCACATATGGGTTTATATTCACCTTCAGGTTCAGGTAGGTTTCACCATTCCCCAGATGGGGCGTTTAGATTATAGGGAGGTAGAAAAGAGGGAGTTTACATGAACTTGTTTTTCACCAACATAAACTATTATGTATAACCTCTATCTACAAATTGGATGTAATTGGCGAAAGTGATTATAATCCAGTAAAATGGAATAAAATCGGATTCAATTGGTGGATAACTAGTACGATTGAGCATAATCAAGTAAAATCGAGTAAACTTGGAAGTAATTTTAGGATAACTAGGGAAAGCGAGTATGGTCTCGTGACATTGAGTAAAAATAGAATCGGTTTAATATAATAGGTGAATAATTGCTGAAGTAATTATGATCTAGTGAGATTGAAAAAAAAAAATTGGACTTAATTGTTGAAGGTGAATATGATATAGTGAAATAAAGTAAAATTTGATGCAACTGGTTGATCATCCGGGAAAAAGAATACGACCTAGTGAAATTGAGTAAAACTAAATTCAATCGGATGCAATTGGTGTATAACTGGTATAGTTGAGTATGACCTAGTAAATTTGAGTAAACTTCGATGTAGCTAGTTTATAATTGTAGCAAGTTAGTATCATATAGTGAAATTGAGTAAAATCGGGTGCAATTGGTTAATCATTGGTGAAAGTGTACATGATCTAGGAATAAGTTCAATTAGCGGATAACTAGTAGAGTCAAGTGTGATCTAGTAAAATCGAGTGAACCTTAGGATAATAACTGAAAGTGAGTATGATCTAGTGATATTGAGTAAAACTAGACTAAATTTAATACAATTGGTGAATAAATGTTGAAAGTGATTGTGACCTAGTGAAGTTTAAAAGGATCCAACTAGATGTAGATAATGTATAATCCTTGGAAGTGGGTATCATATAGAGAAATTGAGTAAATTAAAAAGGGTGAAATTGGTTGATCATTGGTGAAAGTGTACATAATCTAGTGAAATTGAGTAAAATAAGTTCAATTAGATGTGTTTAGTGGGCAACTAGTATAGTCAAGCATGATCTATTAAAATTGACTAAACTTGGAATTAATTTTAGAGTAACAACCTAGGAAGTGAGTATGATCTAGTAATATTGATAAAATTTAGACTTAATTTGATACAATAGGTGAATAATCGTTGAAAGTGATTGTGATCTAGTAAAGTTAAAAAAAAATGGGAATCAACTAGATGTAGCTAGTGTATAATCGTTTGAAGTGAGAACCATATAGTAAAATTGAGTAAAATCGGGTGCAATTGGTTGATCATTGGTGAAAATGTACATAATCTAGTGAAATAAGTAAAATAAGTTCACGTAGATGTGATTAGTTGATAACTAGTAGAGTCACGCATGATCTAGTAAAATTGAGTAAAGTTGGAAGTATCTTTAGGATAATAACTGAAAGTGAGTATAATATATTGATATTGAGTAAAATTAGACTAAATTTGTTACAATAAGTGAATAATCCTTGAAAGTGATTGTGATCTAGTAATTTTAAAAGAATGAGACTCAACTAGATGCAGCTAGTGTATAATTGTTCGAAGTGAGTACCATATAGTGGAATTTTGAGTAAAATTGAATGTAATTGGTTGATCATTGGTGAAAGAGTATATGATCTAGTGAAATTGAGTAAAATAGGTTCAACTAGATGAAATTCGTAGTTAACTAGTAAAGTTGAATATGAAACTTGGAAGTAATTTTAGGGTAACTAGTGAAAGTGGGTATGATTTAGTGATATTGATTAAAGTTAGACTAAATTTGATACAATAGGTGAATAACTGTCGAAAGTTATTATGATCTAGTGAAATTGAGAAACATTGAACTCAACTAGATGTAGCTAGTGTATGATCTAGTGAAGATTGGTCTCAATTTGACACAGTTAGTGAATAATTGTTGTATATGAGTATGACCCGGTAAAATAGAGTAAACTCGGACCTGAATTAGATGGAATTGGTGGATAACTAGTGAAAGTGAATATGATCAAGTAAAACGTATAATTGGATTCAATTGGTGGTGGTGGATAATTAACAAATGTAACCACGACCTAGTAAAAATTGGATTCAATTTAAAATAATACATCGTGATTTCTTATTTTAAAATGTTATGGGTATTTAACATACTTTAAGTACGGTGGTGAGCTAATAGAACAAAATCTATAACTTTTGGATTCATTCTCATTATTCGTATGTGTATTAAGTTTTCTTGTTGTCTATGTTGTCTTACATGCTTTGATTATCTTAAAAAACCTTCTAATTTTCATACACTTGTTTGCACGCTATCAGTACAAATAACCTTCTTGGAAAATTTTAATTCAAATAAACAAAGACAATGATCAAAAAGTTCAAAACCATAAAGCTGTATTAATATTATGTGTATTTTTTAAGCATTTGTATTCGTGTGGTTATGTTTTGACCCCATCGAATTTTCATTTGCGCCAAATTTATCTAACGTCTAATGGGTATGGTGTATATCTCTATTTATTAAAAAAAACATTTTTAAGGATATTTTAGAAGGATGATAACATGTGCTATATATATATATATATCTAGTTATAGTTATAGAACTTTTGTTTTTTTGGAAATTTCATGTGGCCACGTGCTTAGGCGTGCCACACTTAGAACCGCCTGTCTGTCGTTCGAAACTTACCCTAACTCTAGCGGTGGCTCTACTTTCATTTCCATCTCTCTCGTATCTCTTTCCCACGATCTCCGCTTTGCTCTTTTTATGTAAAGAAAAAAAAACCAAGTCAATCCACAACTACTTCCCGAACGGAAGTCAGAAGAATCCCAATTTTCCTCACCTCAAAGCCTATACTAGGCAGTTGATCTTGTCTCTCAATCTCTCATAATTCTTTCATTCCATTCATGTTATGAAACCATGAATCAAATATCTATTCATGTTAAGATCAATCAAAGTTATCTTTTCTAAACCCATATCTCATAAACTAAATCCATCCTCAGAAACCAAACCCAATCTTCAGTACTCCAAATTTCGTATTGAACCCTAGAATTTTGATTTTTAAGGATATTTTAGAAGGATGATAACATGTGCTATATATATATATATCTAGTTATAGTTATAGAACTTTTGTTTTTTTGGAAATTTCATGTGGCCACGTGCTTAGGCGTGCCACACTTAGAACCGCCTGTCTGTCGTTCGAAACTTACCCTAACTCTAGCAGTGGCTCTACTTTCATTTCCATCTCTCTCGTATCTCTTTCCCACGATCTCCGCCTGCTCTTTTTATGTAAAGAAAAAAAACCAAGTCAATCCACAACTACTTCCCGAACGGAAGTCAGAAGAATCCCAATTTTCTTCACCTCAAAGCCTATACTAGGCAGTTGATCTTGTCTCTCAATCTCTCATAATTCTTTCATTCCATTCATGTTATGAAACCATGAATCAAATATCTATTCATGTTAAGATCAATCAAAGTTATCTTTTCTAAACCCATATCTCATAAACTAAATCCATCCTCAGAAACCAAACCCAATCTTCAGTACTCCAAATTTCGTATTGAACCCTAGAATTTTGATTTTTTCGACATAATCTCTAGCAAACTAATCTCTTTTATCTCAGCACGACATCTTGCTGACAAGTCCAAGAAGATGAGTTTATAAGACCCTAGATTCCTTGTTTATGCTGATGATGTGAGTCTAATTTCTTACATAAAGTAAATTTTTTTTTCTAGAATTCACAATTTTCATTTGATTTTATGAAGTTTAAATCATGGGTTTGGTTCTAATTTCAGTTTTATGATCTGAGTTTTGAGTTAGGTTACTATATTTTTGTAGGGTTTATTTTTGCTTTTATTTTGTTTTGGTTTGCCTCTCAGTAGAATTCCATCATTTAGATATTCCATTTTTTAGATATATAATGAATTCGTTTGTGTTTGTTTTTCTTCAGATATTGAGAAGATTAGTCCAAAGCAGAGAAGCAGGAAGAATTAGATTTTCTTGGGTTCTCAAGCACAATGGCTTTGTGGTAAGCTCAATTTTTACTCAACTTTATGTACCTAAAGCGGAGTCTTGTATTTTTTTCGGGAGTATGAATTGGAGTTCCAGTACAGCCAATCTATGTTTTTTTCTTCGTCTCTTGATCTCAATCGCATATTTTGAAGAAAAAAAATTGGTTAAAATTGAAGGAAAACTACTAAACATGGAGGCTTTGTCTTTTAATGTTTAAAGGTAGAACTGCTAGTATTTTGCTCTTGGTGTTTCATTGGATTACACCAGCATTTTGGGATTTTGTACTATTGTGCAATTAGATTATCTCTCTGAAAACTGATTTTTTTCGGCAAATTATCTTTTAGGGCAAACAATTTTATTGGGTTCTATTAAGCAAAGATGATTGTTTGTTTTCCTTTTTCTGTTAAGAGTTTGAAGTCGTTGTCAATTGTTTGGTTAATGGATGTCATATTTTTCTCAAGTAATAAATCAGGGATTCATTGTATTTTAGAGTTTTTTATTATTGAAATTCATAGTAAATTACTTGTCCGACTTTGATTGTATTAGAATTTTAAATGTAGGTAGCCTAAAGATGAGCATTGCTAGAGTATGAGAGATCAATCCCTTTTATTTTTAAGTGAAATTGGTAAGTTTGTTTCTTCCTTGGCATCATATTTTGCGTTGATACCTATTTTAAAGATGAATTAGCTTTCCATGTTGCTTGTATGTTGAGACTCGTTCTAACTTAGGTCATGGAGTCTGGTTTGAAATGTCCTTGGTAATTCACACTGATATTGCATTGGCTGATATCACAGTCAGTATGTTTTCCTAAAATCAATACTGGTACCACTTAGTGAATCTCTCTATATAGTATCTTTTGGCCTCTGTGTAATTGCACATGTCACTTAATGTTTTTGTTTCTGTTCTCACAATTCCAGCATGCGAATATCTACCCATTGCAGTAGATCTACAGCCAAATTACCTTGCAAAAATTTACTCATTACACTAGATTTTGTTCCGCACTAAATTTCCCTTTTCAATGCTCATTTACCTTACAAAAATTTACTCATTGTACTAGATTTTGTGGCCCTAGATGCTAGATTTCCTTTTTCAATGCTCATTTACATTATTTTGAATTGTGTATGTGAATCCAGAGTACACTTAAAAGTTTGAGGCAGCTGACCTGAAATTTGTGGTGGGGGATGAAAGTGGAAAATACTGGAGGTACATAATCTGGTCAATAACAATAAGGACCAGCACTTTAGTCCATTATTTGATGTTATAATGTCTGAAAAACAATTTATCGGTTCTTTTACGGATTGTAGAGCTTCCAAGTCACCATTTTTATACGGAAGTGCAATTCCATCCCAAGTTTGAGGAAGCTGACCTGAAATTTGTGGGGAGGGATGAAAGTGGAAAAAAATTGGAGGTACATAATGTTATATGAAAGTGCAATTCCATCCCATGTTCAAATTAAGACCTGGACGGCCTTCTGCTTTAAATCTAGGTATCTTTCGCTGAAGCGTGAATTTTTTCCAGTATGGATAGCGATTCTTTCACTCCGGCTAAACTGTAAAAGTTCATTTTTTATAGTTTAAAATCTCTCTTAACAGTAAAAATTGCACAACTGTAGGTCTTATATTGCCAGCGAGTGGGGCAGTTGCAAGCGTACATTGACAAGCAGCAACATGGAAACTAGGACAGAAGTTGATTTTCTTCGGTCATCGTCTGATACTTTTCATGGTACGCTAGTTAGAGTATTTCTGAATTGGGGTCAAACTTGATATGCTTACATATGGTACTCTGCTTATGTTATTAAGTACTGATTACTGGACATCTTGTTACTTGTTCATCATGCAATCTACTAAAGATATATGAATTTGGTACTTGCAGTTTTAAGTCTATACGTTTTGGATTTAGGAAATATCATTAGTGTACTATAGACAACACTAAAGGCACCCATGAAACTGGTGGATCCAGAAAGAAAAATTCTGAGAAATATAGACTATACAGTTTGTTTTACTTTTCTCTTTTGCATGGTCAAGCGACATCCTAGCGACATTTTGGAGGAGCTCTTGCAGTGTGAATGAAGACATGCATCTGCAGTAAACAAGACCCAGTAGTCACGCAATGGAAGTTCAGTTTTCCTTTAGAAACTTTGTTGGAGACCGCCGTTTCTTCTGTTCGATGCAGATGCGTTTACATGTTTTGACACTTACTGATTATATTGATGTCTTTGTTATTAACTCTAGTAGAATTCATATATCATGATAAACCTAAAACCATTACGAAGTCGTTGATTTGATTTTATGTATGGATTTCTGTTTTGTAGTTTGATTCTTCACAAGACTGAACTTTATGCTGATGCGCTTGCTCCATTCAAGGCTTACGAAGGTGATGGGTTTCCCTATGTAATTGATTTGTCATTGTTGGCTCATGTCAAGGTTTATAATCTTAATTCAAATATTACTATTAGTACCTTATACTTTATTCAGCACCATTAGTCTGTTCAGTTTGAACTAACACAGGAACAGTCTCTGGTTCACCGTAGTAGTATTGCTCAACCGAGAACTTCTTCCTCTAACCAGAATCCACATCATTTATTTTAATGCGTATATAGATTTTAATCGTACTATTAGAATTGGTACAACTCTTCTTGATAATGCAGGAAAATTCTGGGGTGCCAAGACAATCCCAAGCACAGCATGAGATACTCAACATGCTGAAGCCATGGCTCTTCTTGTAGCCATACTATGGGCTAGCAAGCTGGAACTGCAGTTTACTTCAAATGGGACTGAAGTTATTACCAACTCTATCAATGCTTCTAAGTCTAGTGTTTAGCGGACTACCGTCATTCTGAAGATGTATGCTATGCTGTTAGTGTTCAAATCACCATAGTTACCCATTGTTGTTATAATGGTTTCTGTCATGTTTTCTGGATTTTTGGTGTAGTTAATGTTGATAGTATTGAATATTCGAAGAAAAAAATAGTCTTCAGGTTTTTGTGCATGGACAGTAATCAATTTATTTTGCAACATTTGATTAGGTCTTATTTGGAATAAAATTTATGTTAATTATTTTTAAGTATATCAAATTTGAAAAGAAAATATTGTGAGGGCTTGAGATAATGCCACGTGGATGGTGGAAGATGTATCCAATTTGACGACTGAGGTTTCATAATCTTTCATCAATTGTAAAACACGTGTTCGTTTAGAGATTTAGCCACGTTTCATAGCTTTTTAAAATATAATAAAAAATGAATGCCTCTAGATGGTTATACGTGGATGGTGAAAGATGTATCTTTGAAATTCCATCACACCCATCTGTTTTGGTTTAAAATTATCGGTGCATATTAACACATGGGAACGGGATAGATGCTTCAGATATGAACAGTATAAGTTCCATCATCAAACAAGATGATAATTGAAACTCAAAACTTGATTCTCATTCCTTCTGACCCCACTAAAAGCTGATGTGGCAAATTGTGGTGAGAGTATTATGAAATACTACTGTCTCATTAACTCTTCACCCGAATAGTTATTTCTAAAAATTTGTCACGTCTCAGTTCTCTCACTAAGCCCATTTTTCTTTGACCCCACTTTCACGATGTAATGTAACTGACGAGCGAAAAAAAAATATATAGCAGCCTCGGAAGTTCAGAATTGCTATCTTTATTTTCAAAACCTTACTCATCTCTCAAAATTGATTATTCGCAATCCCAATTCCGATGGAACAACCCCAGTAATTTGGTGTCTATTATTGTTCTACTTCAAGAATCAACAATCGGGGTAAACGGGTTTGTCGACTCTCCCATCACCGTGATTAAAAAACTGGGAATTCATCATCCAAATAAATATTTGTGTTTTCAATCTCTCACAAATTTAGGTCGACAATTTTGGATTCTCGCATGAATTAATTATGAATTGTGGATTCTGAATCTTTTGATTATGATTTTTTTCCACCCTTTGTACATTCCTCTAATGACTTTAACATGTTCGCGTCATTGTTTATATGAACTCTTTTTTAAAACACTAATTATAGTCTTGAAATGTCAAATGATGTCTATTCTTTTTTTTTATTCTCCAGTAAATCAAGATCACGATTTAGGGTACACAGGTAGAATTCAATAATCACAGAATCCATTTTTGTTGTATAAAGCAAAAGCTGCGGCTGAAAGAAGTATCAACTATCTTCTCTCTGTCATTATTGTATTATATGAAGGTGGGAATGTTATTTATGCCCCTACTATCCGTGGGTCATGCACAAACACCCTTATGGGTCTTTACAAATACCCTTGATGGCAGAATTGAAATTATCAACAAAAAAATATCTCTCATAATTCCTTTTCTAACCTTCCACCTTCGTTTTACCCTTCCACATTCGTTCACTTCATTCTTCCTCGACTTAAACTGCTACCACCACCATCTGCATCTCTCCCACCACCACCATCAATCCCACCACCGTCACCATCTACATCGCGCCACTACCATCGCGGATATTTTACATCTTGTATGTTTCATTTTCAACGAGATCTAGAAATCGAGATTTAGGTTTCGACTTCAACCAAATCTGAAAATGAAACTTCATAAACATCATCAATTGATCTACTTTAATTTCTACATCAAATGAAGATTAAAGCGATTAAGATATAGTTTTAGGTTTTCGATTTTGGTTTCGGTTTAAAAGTAAGTATAGATTTTGAATTTGAAGTTAGGGTTTGGATCCGTTCGAGAGATGGGAAGTTCTTTGCGATTGATTTGGTTGATGCATTTACGAGATTTAAGAAGAAGGTTGAGAAGAAGGTTGCGAGTTGAATTTGATGGTTTTGTTCTAAATTTGATGGGTTCAATGATCAAAACGAACTCCACCAACACGATCTCCATCGCCACCATCAAGTATCCACCACAACGAAAAATCAATGTTACCAAATCCACCACCACTACTACCAAAACAACAATATCTTCTTATTACCATCGTCATCATCACCGAACTCAAGCTCCAATCTGTCGAGAGTTATCATTTTCGGATTCGATTTCTCAATATTAGGTAAGAAAATTTAAATTTTTCTTATAATATAATTTGTTAGATATGGTTTTAGCTTCTATGTATCTTTATCATTTTGTTTTAGGTTTTGATTTTTGTCCCAATTTTTAAGTCTTCACTAATTTTGTGGTTGTTAGATTTGAATGGGAATTAGAGGTTTTAAGTTAACATATTAGGCATCGGTGCTCTTTGGGATAAAGTAATCTTTCCCTATTTCTTGTATAATCATGTTGATTTTTTGCATTTCTTAATTTTAATTCTCGGCAACATATATAGTGTTTTTGATTATGTCAATGATGTTAATCGGTGATGGAAAGGACTTGGGCAATAGAAAGTGCAGCTAATGAGTGCCTAAATCTAGAAGTTGGTGAACCAAACTTGGTTGTGGCGGTGTGTAGACATGAGAGGTGGAATCAAGTTCCAATCTGTTGGCATGGTCTCGTGTTGGCCGGAGTAACTCGTGGCGATGTCGAGATCTTTGCACTTGACTATACGTCTCACCAAAGAAGGTACAAACGGTGATCAATGACTGAGATTGTGGACTAAATGGTGATTAGTGATTTGAGATTGTGGTGAATGGTATTGGTGTTTCTATCAAAGAAGGTAAAAATGGTTCTAGTGGTTTGATTGCAATTGGAAATATTTGTTATGGTTTGAATACACATCTTGATTTGTGGTTTGAACACAGATCTGGATATCAATGGTTTGTTGTGTTAGAAGTAGTGGTTTGTTGCAGTGGACTTGTGTTGGATGCCTCAAACTATTGGAGACAAGTTGACCAAGTTGCTTCCGCTATTGGAGACAACTTGAGCTAGTTGCTTCCTTTTTTAGAGACAACTTGAGAAAGTTGCTTTCACTTTTAGAGGCAACTTCAGCCTAGTTGATTCCATATTGGAGGCAACTTGAGCTAGTTGATTCGGTTACGAGGCAACTTGGTTATGTTTTTGGGTCCATTCATTCATCGGAAATTATCTTATACCTATATCTTAGAGTAGTTGTGGCGAATTTGTGGTGCAATGGTAATACAAGGTTGTGTTGAGTTGCTGATGATGGTTGTGTTGCTGATGCTCATGCTTTAAAGTCAAGAGGATAGATGAATGCTTAGGAAGTTGAGCAGGAACTCAATATGAATCCATGCATTGATAGCGAGAACAAGAAGTTATTCTTGCTTGTGTGTTCTTGATGGTGTTTGAGTAGGGGCATGGAAGTGACTGCACCTATTGGCTCATGTTGCAAGTGTGCATAGACGGTTGTGGTCATGAAGGCATTGCGGAGGTAGAGTTGCGGTAGCACGAGATGGATGGTGTGGTGTTGTATGGTGGTTGTTTGAATTGTTGGTTGAGCGGTGATGGTGTGGCGAACTGTGGTGCAATGGTAGCACTGTGACTATATGTCGAGATGATGTGTGTTCGATTCACACTAGGTTCACTTATTTGTGTATAATTTTTATTTTTTTGGAGACAACTTGTGCTAGTTGCCTCCATATATGGAGACAACTTAGGCTAGTTGATTTCACTTTTTGAAGATGACTTTGTCTTTAGTTGCCTTTATTGTTGAAGACAACTTGAGCTAGTTGCCCCGATATGGACACAACTTCAGCAAGTTGACTCCACATGGTGGTGGTGGTTAGCGGCGGCGATGGTGGTTGACGGCGGTGATGGTTGGCGGCGGCGGCGGGTGTCGGTTGTTGGCGGCGGCGATGGTAGTGGACAGTGGTGGTGTTCGTTAGCGGTGGTGGTGGACAGTGGTGGTGGTTGGCGGCGGTGGTGGTTGGTGGTGGTGGTGGTGGTCTTCGGTGGTGGTGGTCGTCGGTGGTGGTGGTTGGTGGTGGTGGTGGACGGTGGTGGTGGTGGTTGGCGGTGGACAGTGGTGGTGGTGGTTGGCGGTGGACGGTGGTGGTGGTGGTTGGTGGTGTGGCCATTAGAGATTTTTTATTTATTTTATTGTATTTTATTTTATTTTTTTTGAATAGTGGTGGTGGTTTTGTATATACACTATATAAAAGAGGGTATTTTAGTAATGTAGTAGGCTTAAGGGTATTTGTAAAGTTGATAAGGGTATTTTTGCAAGGGGTCTCATAGTAGGGGTATATAGATAATGTTCCCTATATGAAGAGGTTTTGTGGTATTGATTTCCAGATATTAGAGTGTTGACAACTCTAGAACTTACATTATCAAATTCAAATTTAACTACATTAAACATTTGTTCGCAGTATAGATCACTGGCCAATGAATTTTTTGTTGGCAACACAAAAACTATATACCAACAATTGGCCAAGGTTTTATGTTTTTATGGTTTTAAATTGGACTGTTGATGGGGATGATTTTGTTGACAGAACAACCAGAATCTCAAGTTGGTGTTGTCTCTAAGAAGGAAAACTAAACTAATGTAAGTTGGTATGGCAAAATATTGTTGCTCTCACCACAGATGTCCACATGAAAGGTGTAAGTTGCGTATAAAGTGTTTGATGAATTACCTTACTCAGATAACTTCTCACCTTCATTTGTCAGAGTGTTTCCGGAAGACAAGAAATTTGATGAAACAACTACGACTACTTCAAAACTGCTATCTTTAGTTTTCTTCAAATGCACGGGTAACTTCAAGGAAAACATAATTTCAAGAAGAATTAGCACCCAAATATTGCTGTTCAGGTAACTTTCAGAAGAAAACCGTGGTCGCAAAAGTGTTAATATTGTTGGCATTAGGAAGGAGAATGCAGTGTTACATGGGAGTGGGACAGCCAGGATGGGAATTGTGGAGATGGCTATGTGTGTCGTTGCTTTTCCTTTTGGTCCGGCTAATGTGTTTGATTGGTATCCTGCACTTCTTTTTTCCCATTTTCTGTTTATATTTTATTGTGTTATAAGTTCACATTTTACATTTTCTGCATTTGTATTATTTTTTAAAAAAAAGGAAAAAGAATCCGCCATGAGCAGGTTGTTTGTTTTTTTCCCTTTTTAAATTTGATTAAATGAACTTTAAAATGATAAGAAGTTTTGATCTTTTAAAGGGTGTCTTGAAGGGTTTTTTTTTAAAGTGGATTAAAGGGTTACATTTTGTTTGGAAGGCTTATGAAGGATGATCATCACAAGAAAAGGTGTCAGCAAGTTCGCAGCTTTTCTGAATCCCATGATGAAAAATGGTGACGGTCTCAAAATGGAGAATACTAGATGCATTTGATATTCAATTGAGAAAAACACATTCCAGGTTCTGATATTTCTCTATGTATTTATCAATTTCAATTGAGTTTCGACTTCAGAATTTTACTTGATACATTAAAATGAGGCTCATCCAATCATTTTTTGCAACCCGCAATAATGTATTTTTTGTGATTTCTCTGGTGGTCTTAATATATTTCTTTTGTCATTTTTGGTAAAAAAACAAGCTTTGAAGTTTTACAAACTACTGAGGGGTCTGTTCTTTGACATAATTTAGTTAAATACGGGTGGTATGATTATTACGTTAGTAGGATAAGACTATCCGTCTTATATGCGCTTTGTTAATCATAAAGACATTGTAGTCAGAAAGGAAAGGATTGACCTGACTGATAGGCGATATTCTTAGTTTCAAGTCAAGGCAATCACTCTCTCAAGGGGATTGAATCTGGTCATTTTCAACATTTATATATTACTTATTGGATTAATATTTATTTTCCTTCTTTGCTAATGTCATTTTCTTTCTTTTTTTCTTTTTTCTTTTTTCGTTTCTTTTTCAACAGCTAATTTCATTTTCTCGATTATGCACCATTTACTCATCTGCTTTTTGCTGCAAATTTTCTTTCTTTGTAGGATGGTTGCAAGGTTACTACTATATGGCCACATATTTTAGTCTGCAGGTACAATTCATTTGATTTTACATACCGTTTTTCGTTATTTACTTTACCATGCCTTCAATATGTTATTAGCTATAATGTCTTGAGTAGTTATGTTTTTGTATGAAATTAGTAGTTGATATGCAAATCTTGCTCCATCACATGGTCAAGACGACTCATAAGAAGTTGTAAGAGAGGTGTTGCCGCTAAAAGGGCATTATTTGGTGGTTGTTTGTTGATGTTGGTGATAATTGATGTTGAAAGTGTTTACATACAGAGTTTGATTACCATGAAGAAGAAAACACCCAAGAAAGAAAAGTTCAAGAAAAATCATTTCTGAAAATGCTACAAAAAACCAATATTATTTCATGTAAATGGAATTCAAGAAGAAGAAGAAGAAATATCACTGCCGTTGCTTCTCACATTTTGCACCAGTTTGGAGGGACCCCCAATTATATACAGGGATCAGACTACATCTTCAAATCATTTAAGAAGTTACCTGTTGGCACAAAAGTACAGGCTGTTTGAAGTGAATATGGAGGGTGTGATATTATGTGAGGCAAGAATCGACTCTCTGACTACAAATGGTACTATGTTGAAAAAGAAGATGAGGCTACAAAGCATGCCATCAAATTATTCATGTGCTTGCACTTGAACGATTTGGATAGTGAACTAAGTAAATTTTAATTTTGATCCTTTGTGCTTGACGTATACAATACACATCATGTGTGCTTGCAGGTGGTTATGTAATTGGGGACCAGTATTGGCACTTCCCGTCTTACTTATTATTTCCTCCACACACACACACACAACTGAAATGCAATGGCGTTTTTTTTTTTTTTTTTAATAGCAAAATGCAATGGCGGTCGAAACCCATTTTAATTAAAAATTCTTAGGATGGCCTAACTGTATGAAAACAGTGCCTAAGCGCGAAGTTGCGAATACTAAAAGCTTGGCTGTGCCAAATTCTAAAACGCATGTCAGGGCTTTCTGGTAGCTTTATTCCAAAAGTTGATTAGAAAGTGCGCATAACTTAATATCGGTGTGACCAATGTATGGGCAAGTGGGGTGAATTTTTTTTTCACGACGATGCAAGTGTTATAAGCAATGATGTATAAAGAAACCCAAGGAAATAGATCGATTAAACCCGTTGCGTAGCACGGGTTACTTTCTAGTATTATATCAAATCTAGAACACTTGGACGGTACAAGATCACATCAAATATGGCTAAACATCACATATAGCCATGCAAAAATCAGATTTTGCGTGTCTATATAGAGCCAATGGCTACGCCAGAAAACAAATTGCGTGTCGAATCAATTACCATGCCAAAAACAAATTGCGTGTCTATAAGTAACCAATAGCCACACCATTTTTGTTTTTGGCGTGTATATAGGATAACCAATAGCCACGCCAAAAAACAATTTCGTGTCCATAATAGGATAACCAATAGCCATGCCCAAAAACACTTGTGTGTCTATAGGTAACCAATAACCACACCATTTTTTTTTGCGTGTCCATAGGATAACCAATAGCCACGCCAAAAAATAATTGCGTGTCCATAGGATAAGCAATGGCCACTCCAAAAAGAAACTTGTGTGTCTATAAAGAGACAATGGCCACACCAAAAAGAAAATTGTGTGTGTATAGGCTACCAATAGCCACTCTAAAACAATAAATTGAGTGTCTATAGGGTATCAGTACTTAAGTTTTTGGGACACTCTATAACAACGCGTATGGGTTTTGGCGTGTCTATTTCATGCAACAATAGACACGTAAGGTAGGCGTGGCTATAGAATAACATTAAGACACGCCATCATATCTAAAACCACGCGAGCAGAAACCACGCCAAGTCCAAAACCAAAATGGCGTGTCTAAAACCCTATGGACACGCCAATTTGGCGTGGCTAAAGGGTTATTTTGTACTAGTGTTTGCTCAATTTATCTGCCGAGACATTCACTATTCTTATTCCAGGGATCGACTCCGAACCAGAAAACTGCCAAGGTGAACGAAATGGCTCCATTTGCCAATCTAGCAAACCCGGTATCGCAAAAAGTGAAACAACACATCTATCAGAAAAACCCTATGTACTGCAAGGACTGCGAGGTGTTGTACTCAGGTGGGAAAGCTCTAAAGATGCACTGTAGAGGTAAAGCGAAAGAAAATTGCTTCTGGTGAGAGGGAATTAGTGTGCCAGGTATGTTTAGTAGCATTTACAGACAAAGACTCTCTACGGCTACATCTTTCTGGGAAGAAACATTTTGTTGCTAACAGTGACGGTCCTCGCGAAGCCAGCATATGGCAAAGGCAGTTCAGATGTAAAACACTGAATGAGATGCGTATCACGGGTTGGTCCCTACTCCCTAGATCACTTCCAAACTCCTCAACCTTAAATTTGAGTCCATCAAAAGCACTTTGCAATTCTATTTTAGGCCTGAAAAAAAAAAGTTGCGGGCCCACATAATTTGGTTTAATTGACTTTAATTTATTATAAAAACAAATTTTACCCTTTAATGTTGTATACTTATCACTATATTTCTAAAATATATTTTGTTCCTTTTTTTTTCTTCACTTTTTTCCCTTTTAAAATGGTAAATAATACGATAATAATAATTAGAAGGGAAAAAAGTATTAAATGATAAAAATTTAATAAAAAGTGGGTTTGAATATTTTTATTCATGGCCCCAGCATTTCTAAGTGGGTTGAATTTTTTTATTCATCTCCTGCTAAGCTCTACTACGATGACTCCGCTTTCTTCATCACAAGGGGTCCAACAGGGTGACCCCCTTGGTCCTCTCTTGTTCGCCTTAGCTTTATAACCTATCGCAGAACTGATTGCTTCCCAATATTCTGTGGCTTTTCACGCCTGGTACTTGGACGATGGAACTGTAGCACGAGATACTTTGGAGGTTTCTAAAGCACCGAGGATATTACAAGCCGAAGGACCACGTAGGGGCCTGCACCTCAACTTATCCTAAACTGAGCTTTTCTGGCCAACCTATGACCCTCGAAGAGATGAAGGCGATGTCTTTCCGTCCGGATCGATGTGATCTTTGGACGTGAAACTGTTAGGAGGACTGGTAAGTAGAGGTGTAAACGTCTTGCCGCACAAGACCGACACACGAAGTCGCGTGCTTCACGTGCCATGTGTCGTCTTTGTCTTGTGCTAACGATTTAAACGTGTTGTCCGTCTTTGTGCTTTACTAGTCAAAAGCTAGGCACAGCACAGCCCACAAGCACAACACACGAATAAACGTGTCGTGTTGTGCCGTGTTGGCACACGTGTTATAAACAATTTGAAATCACTTAATGTATACATTAAGTCGGACATTATCACAGGAATTTAATTAGACAACATATCATTTGAAATTATTTCAAGTGAAATTGGCCCATCAAATATAAAATTGGATTATTGTCATGTAAATTAATGTTCTAGTTAAATATAGGTGATGACATTATAACAACGATATTGAAATATATTTTCCAAATATTAAGGTATTATATGTGTTGTTATAAATAATCCAACATAAAATGTTAAAAACTAGCTAGAATAGTGACTCTTTTGTGAAATATACAAAAAATGTGATGTATTATGCCTTGTTATATGGTGTATTTGTACATGTTATGACGTGCTCTCTTAACGTCTTCGGAATTTAAAATTTGGGCCACGTGCTTATCCGTGCCACGTCTTGTCTTTGTGCTCTCTTTGTGCCAATTAGTCAAATCCAACACGTCCCATTTAACTAACGTGTTGTGCCGTGTCTTTGGGCTAAGTCACGTCTTTGAGGTAGGATGTGCTCAAATTTTAGCGTGTTGTGCTGGGCTGTGCTCGTGCTGGCACAGCCCAATTTACACCTCTACTGGTAAGCCTTGACCTGCAGTTTTTTCGGGACATGGTACAATGCAGGGTAGATAAAATTGTACAGTTGATGTCCAAAATACAAAAACTACAGGACCCGGGTCTTACATCCTACAACTTCAAACTTCGACAGGCATCTCATGTAGTATCTGCGTAAGCGAATTGTTGGTGATGGGTCAGGTTTTGTCCTCACACAACAACGCATTGCAACCCTTCCTATCAAGCTTAGTGGACTTGGAGTACTCACGATGGCTGACGCTGGTTCCTACTGTTACCTCTCATCATGTTCCTACGATGACTTGGAGTACCCCCCCCCCCCCCTCAATTCATGCAAAAACTGGCAGCAAAATACTTTGGTGTTGTCACGAAAAAGTTACCTACAAGCCATTCTGTGATGCCCCAACCTAATCACCTGCTTAGATAAATAGGATTACAACCTAATTGAAGCATCAAACCTAGTTTACCTATTTTAAGAAACATAATTACATATAACAGCTAATAACAAAATCCGAACTTTATGATAATAAATAAATGAAAGTCTCTCGAGCAATATGAGTATAATAATGTGTTGTTTTACAGAAAAAGAAAGAATACATATATAAAATATAAATAAGCATCTTCAGTTCACTAAGACTTTACGCTATGAAAACGAATATCTTCACGTGCACCATTTCTTATGATTACTGAAATTGATGTGGGAACGAGTGAGCACATCATCCCAAAAGGGTGCTCAATGAAAACATATAACTCTCAAGTGATTACTAACATGCTTCACAGTTCTAAAAATATATATAAATTGAAAGAAACTAGAAGACACTAATCTAGTTCAGCAATTTATGCATCATGAAGCAAGTGTCACTCTAAACTCGCCAAACTCATTGGAGAAGACGATGCGAGAGCAACCCTAATCAATAATAAACCATGTTCAGAATATTACCATCAAGATCAGAACGTTAGTCAAACAAGCATAATATGCACACAAGTGATTTCCCTCAAATAAAATAGTATATATAATATCATAACGGATGAATTACCTCCCTACTAAGAAACTATTCAAACAGATGAGTTACCGCCCTACTATATTAATAAGCAATAATATGAAAACGGATGAATTACCGCCCTACTAAATGATATAAGTAAAATAATATTAAAACGGATAAATTACCGCCCTATTAAAATAATATTGTCGATGGATGAATTACTGTCTTATTTAACTTATCTAAGAGCCGTGGGGAAAACAGGGGACACTCCTCGCAGGGAAATCTCACAACGCATATCATAGACAGATACATCGTAGCAAACATCGTACATACAGATACAACATATACATCATACTCAAAGATACATGAGTAGTACATCAAAGTACATGCAATCATGCACACAGATAGTAAAATCTCATCATGCTCGCAGATAAAGGAAAACTTAATGATTACAAGAAGGTTTCAGAGTTCCCACCTGTTTTGAAGGCAAACCATGTCTACCTCGAAATCCACAATCCACAAGTTCAACTTTTGGATCAATCACTGTTAATAAAGATTAATTGTTACTCACTCTAAGAGATTAGCCAAAAGGCTCACACTAGGCTCATAACATAATCTCATACAAGTCTTTAGTTATATGCTAAGTAAACTATCTAATGGTTCTAATCCTATTTATGATTCTACATCGTTTAAAGTATCTAACTTCAAAATAGCTAAGGTTGACTTATTGAATTTGGTTGGTCCTATAGTTCATTAGATAAGTCTTAAAAATATCTACAAAGCTTGTAGAAGAAACCAAAGGTTAATTCGGACCATAAAGGTTCTAAAGGTTAACTCGGTCAAGTCAGGTCCACTGGGTCAAACAAGAAACGGTGAGTCAACTCAGTCAACAAGACTGATTTAGGTAAGTCAGACTCACATCTGACTCGGTCAGATAAACTGAGTCAGCTAAGTTAGATATCTGACTAGGGAACAGACTCAGACTAAACATACCAAGGCCATTACATAGGCCACTTCTCAAATGCACAATTATGATACAACACAACTCAATAACCGTTCTAATTGTAGTTTCGTCATCGAGTAATCTTCATTTCACTTCCAATAACAGATTCCATTACTAACTATAGTTACCTAAAATCTGAGAGAGGTTAAAGTGGTATTCTAGGGTTTCTGAAAGTAAGTTATGGGAGATTGAGCACGAACAGTCTTCAACTAAACCACGCACAATGGCCGTTCAAAGGCTTCTTCAGTCACATGAAAGAGATTTAGGGATGATCTTAGGGAGGGAAGCAGATGAAGAGAGAGATCCGAGAATTCTAGGGTTTGAAGAATAATTACTCTAAGAGGTTATGAGAAAGATTATTGTAGATTGGAAAATAAATGACCTATTTATAACTGAATTCTCCAATCTCAAGTCT
The DNA here is from genome assembly GCA_023531295.1 of Papaver armeniacum. NCBI lineage: Eukaryota > Viridiplantae > Streptophyta > Magnoliopsida > Ranunculales > Papaveraceae > Papaver > Papaver armeniacum. The sequence continues at coordinate 297,382 of JAJJWW010009466.1, forward strand.
GTGAAGATAATGGTTGATTTCCGTGTCGTGCGGAATAATTCTCCCGCCTCTTCAGGAATAGGGATAAACTAGGTTGAGTTTATCTCATTATTTCACCGCCTTTACTCTCTTCTGCGGTGAGAAATAAGCCGGGTGTTTCTCACACGTGCCGTAGACGGTCAGACCAAAACCCTAATTGTTATCCCACCATTTGTGTGAAGCTGAGTCAGCCTTTGTGACGATGTGGGTTGAGAGAGAAATATTCTCTTTAGCCGAGTTGGCCAAGATAAGGAGATATTCTCTGATTTGTTTTTGGGTCCCTTTGCTGAGTGTGCGGATCTCAAGGGAGCTTATCGACGTTTTTGGATAGACATGTATAGTTCATGCTCAATTTACTAGCCGTGAGTGTGTTTGAGAGGTGAGAAATAGGCTTGAGCCTAGGTAAGGCGTGTGTCGCCCGAGATTTTGAGGAGAGATTTGAATCTCTCCGATATTTTGCAGAGAGATTTGAATCTCTCCGAGATTTTGCAGACGGATCAGAGATTTGAATCTCTCTGAGATTTGCACACGGATCAAAATCTCTCCGTGAGTTTGCAGAGAGATCAAAATATCTCCGAGATTTTGCAGACGAATCAAAATCTCTCCGAAGATTTTCTTTACGGATCCGAATCTCTCTATGGTCATTTGGGACTCTTCCTAGACGAGAGAGAAAAGGCTTTGTACGCCCAATTAATGCCTCTGTAAGACTTTGGATCACTTGTCTTTGACCAGCTGTTGATGGTGGTTTTTAAACAAGGGGTAAAATCGTAAAACCCCATGACCTAGTGTTACCCGCAACACATTAACTAAGAGCATTTAACTCAGGTGTAAATAATTAATAGGGGTATTTTTTCAAAATACCAGATTAGGGTTTTCGACACGTAACCCTAATTCCAAAACCAAGCCGCACACTGCGCACCATGGCAACAATGCCAAACCAAGCCGCATATTTGCGCACCATGGCAACAATGCCAAACCAAGCCGCACCTGCGCACCATGGAAACAATGCCAAACCAAGCCGCATCTGCGCACCATGGCAACAATGCCAAACCAAGCCGCATATCTGCGCACCATGGCAACAATGCCAAACCAAGCCACACCTCGCGCACCATGGCAACAATGCCAAACCAAGCCGCACTGCTGCGCACCATGGCAACAATGCCAAAAGAAGCGCACCTGCGCACCATGGCAACAATGCCAAACCAAGCCGCACACTGCGCACCATGGCAACAATGCCAAACCAAGCCGCATACTGCGCACCATGGCAACAATGCCAAACCAAGCCGCACCCTGCGCACCATGGCAACAAGGCCATATTTCCAAGCCGCTATGCCTTTGGCCCACGCCAAATATAGCGCCTAGGCTTGCAAGACTTGCAACTAGGTCAACGTGGCCGTACGTGCCATTGGCACATGCCAACACGTATCGCAGGCCATATTTCCAAGCCGCTATGCCTTTGGCCCACGCCAAATATAGCGCCCTAGGCTTGCAAGACTTGCAACTAGGTCAACATGGCCGTACGTGCCATTGGCACATGCCAACACGTATCGCAGCCATATTTCCAAGCCGCTATGCCTTTGGCCCGCGCCAAATATAGCGCCCTAGGCTTGCAAGACTTGCAACTAGGTCAACATGGCCGTACGTGCCATTGGCACATGCCAACACGTATCGCGAGGCCATATTTCAAAGCCGCTATGCCTTTGGCCCACGCCAAATATAGCGCCCTAGGCTTGCAAGACTTGCAACTAGGTCAACATGGCCGTACGTGCCATTGGCACATGCCAACACGTATCGCAGGCCATATTTCCAAGCCGCTATGCCTTTGGCCCGCGCCAAATATAGTGCCCTAGGCTTGCAAGACTTGCAACTAGGTCAACGTGGCCGTACGTGCCATTGGCACATGCCAACACGTATCGCAGGCCATATTTCCAAGCCGCTATGCCTTTGGCCCGCGCCAAATATAGCGCCCTAGGCTTGCAAGACTTGCAACTAGGTCAACATGGCCGTACGTGCCATTGGCACATGCCAACACGTATCGCAGGCCATATTTCCAAGCCGCTATGCCTTTGGCCCACGCCAAATATAGCGCCCTAGGCTTGCAAGACTTGCAACATGGCCGTACGTGCCATTGGCACATGCTAACACGTATCGCAGGCCATATTTCCAAGCCGCTATGCCTTTGGCCCGCGCCAAATATAGCGCCCTAGGCTTGCAAGACTTGCAACTAGGTCAACATGGCCGTACGTGCCATTGGCACATGCCAACACGTATCGCAGGCCATATTTCCAAGTCGCTATGCCTTTGGCCCACGCCAAATATAGCGCCCTAGGCTTGCAAGACTTGCAACATGGCCGTACGTGCCATTGGCACATGCCAACACGTATCGCAGGCCATATTTCCAAGCCGCTATGCCTTTGGCCCGCGCCAAATATAGCGCCCTAGGCTTGCAAGACTTGCAACTAGGTCAACATGGCCGTACGTGCCATTGGCACATGCCAACACGTATCGTGAGGCCATATTTCCAAGCCGCTATGCCTTTGGCCCGCGCCAAATATAGCGCCCTAGGCTTGCAAGACTTGCAACTAGGTCAACATGGCCGTACGTGCCATTGGCACATGCCAACACGTATCGCAGGCCATATTTCCAAGCCGCTATGCCTTTGGCCCACGCCAAATATAGCGCCCTAGGCTTGCAAGACTTGCAACTAGGGTCAACATGGCCGTACGTGCCATTGGCACATGCCAACACGTATCGCAGCCATGTTTCCAAGCCGTTATGCCTTTGGCCCACGCCAAATATAGCGCCCTAGGCTTGCAAGACTTGCAACTAAGTCAACATGGCCGTACGTGCCATTGGCACATGCCAACACGTATCGCAAGCCATATTTCCAAGCCGCTATGCCTTTGGCCCACGCCAAATATAGCGCCCTAGGCTTGCAAGACTTGCAACTAGGTCAACATGGCCGTACGTGCCATTGGCACATGCCAACACGTATCGCAGGCCATATTTCCAAGCCGCTATGCCTTTGGCCCACGCCAAATATAGCGCCCTAGGCTTGCAAGACTTGCAACTAGGTCAACATGGCTGTACATGCCATTGGCACATGCCAAACACACACGCTGGTAGCCTAACTTGCAAACCGTGCAACCTACCACCAAGGCATTCCGCACATGCCGTTGGCACATGCCACACACGCCACTAGCAGCTCACGGCATTACCACTTACGCTCGAGGTGCAACTCGCAACGAAGGCATTCCGCACATGCCATTGGCACATGCCACATGCGTCCCTAGCGGCACCACTTGCACGCAAGATGCAACCTACACTCGAGACATCAACACTGGCTGGGGGATGCTTTCTAGGGTTTTGGTTTGGCGGTCACAGCATGCAGCGTACACTACGCTCACATTAAGAAAGCGTGAAAAGGAATAAAGCGGTCAAATAAAAGAGGAAATAATGGTGAAAACGTTTTCACCCATTAACACCATGCGGTTACCACCTCCTCCCATTATTTCACCCTTTACTCTCTTCCTTCATGAGGTCAGGTACGTTTCAAATCTCGACTTGTATAAATAGGTCTTACCTATTTCCACCCAGACAACAAGTCTCGGTCGGGGAGAAAAATACCACACTCTCAGAAAGGCAACTTTGCAAGCTCTCCCAAAAGCTTCCATCTCTTGCAAGCTTCCTCGGCTTTCACTTTCGATACAAGTCGAGATACTACTCTCCAAGAATTATTCTCGGCCTCAACACCTTTCTCTGCTTCCCTCCCCAAATCAACCCTTCTCCTCCACTTTGTGACCGAAGCAAGTCGGAACCGCCATTTCTTGGTTTAGGCCGGACTTGTCAGATTGATCTCTCGAATCTATAAAGTGCTCACATGCAAAGCACATTTGTTTAGGGTTTGAATCGGTTTCTCACTCACCTACCGCATTTACCGAAATCGGCGAAACAATTTTTACCCATAAACAATTGGCGACCACAATGGGAGGATTGATCTATCGGCTACAATGTCGACTTGTCGATCTCGTTCTTGACCCCGGATGTCAAGATGGTATGGGAAGGCGACTCAATCCGACGCAACTACCAGACAATCCGGTTACCAGTTGCAAAAACTACACGAGAAAACTGGGGACTCGTTGAAGATGCTACCAGCGATTGGGGACTTGCGACTCAGTCCGACTCAACTGCCAGACAACCCGGTTATCAGTTGTTAAAACTACACCAGAAAACTGGGGACTCGCTGAAGACGCTACCAGCAATTGAGGACTAACTAGCGATGCTACCAGCAAAGCCGCCTTGCTACCATCAAAGCCGCCTTTTACTTGGAAAAAGGCGTGTTTGCAAGATTTCCTGTTTGAGCTACGTATGGGAAGAGGCAACTGGGCCCGCAGGAACAAGTTCAAGCCACGCCAAGCCAGCACCCTGCCAAGCCAATGGTCCACACCATACCGAAATCCAAGCCAGCGTCCACACCAAGTCAGCGCCCATTCCAAGATGATCCAGCTCCTACCCGGGACGCGTTTCCGGATGCGCTTACTCGACGCGCTTGCAGACGCGCTTGCCAGACGCGCTTACCAGGCACACATGCCGCACGCGCATGCCAGCCGCAATACCACACTTTGTGCTAACAGTTTGCATCCTTCCAGCGCTAACATCTTGCGCCCTTCCGGCACCATCCTCGCCCTTCGAAATAGCGCCATGGCTCCAGCACTTCGTGATCAAAACCATGTCATCTACGAGACGATACACTTACGATCACGGAATCCGAGCCACTTCCGCCACCCCAACGGTTCTTCAAGCATGAAAGCTCCAACCTTCACCAGAGACGCTACTCCACCATCAGGGCAAGATACTGGAAGATCCGGAAGAAGCCGACCTCCTTTTATCACTGTTGATTCGATGAAAAGACGAAAGATACTTCAGCAGGACGCGCGTTATAGATGAAGAGGCTCGTGTTGCTCTTGAACGCCAAGTAGAAGGGGATAAGCAATCCAATTTCGTCACACGTGAAGATTAGGAAGGACTTCTCCAAAATCGAAAGCAATGGAAATCAACAACTCTCCTGAGTTCACGGAGACCCTTCTTCTGTCGGGACCCTCATAATTGGAACTTCGCCCACAAAGTCGTACAGTCTATGATGAAACAGTTATGTGAGATTCTATATTTCTCCAAGGCATAGCATCAAGACATATTTGCATCTCTCAACCGCATGTTGCATCGGGAAAGCGGCGTTTCCAGCCGGGAAGCCGTTCCCAAACCCCAATCTCTCCTAGAAAGCACGATCGACAGATGTAACTGGGGACTCCTAACCTCTTTTCTCTTGAGGGATGTCGAGTTTGACAGAACGTGACGCGGCCTCCGACTTCAAAATGGTAGCCGTCAAGGCTGTGAGAGTTGCAAGATGTCGTTTCAACGTTCTCTCCAGAAGTAGCCCCGCATCAACGTTCTCTCCAGAAGTAGCTACGCATCAACGTTCTCCAGAAGCGGCTTCGCTTCAACGTTCGCTTCAATGCCACTCCTTCCTGCAAAGGGTCGTGCCGCCACACTCCCCATATCAAGGAACATAGTCACAGCCAGCCAATCTTCATAGTCATGGACACCTTTTAATCCATCTCGCCAAAACTCGTGATCATGGACAGTTTGCTCGCTTACGCATCCAGCCAATCCTTTTACGCCAACGGAAGCTCATAGAATATCATCCAACCTACTTTGTTACCACGACAATGTAGTTTCTCCTGATTACATCTCTTACCAAGAACTGTTGCCCCTCATTCGTTGATACCAGCCAGAGCTTCACCGCAGTAGCAATTACTACAAAGATGGAAACACGTAAACCATACTTGAGAACGGAAGATATACACGGGATCCCTTCACTGTCAAAGCTACGAAGAATAGTCCACCAAAAATCCGTACCCACAACAAGGTCCTCTACTCTTCAAGGGTGCAGCGCAAGAACATCATCACCTCTCTTTCTAGAAGACGCCTTCAACACTTTACGAGGCCGCGGAGGATCCCGAGCCTCGCACTATCAGAATATGTCATCATGTAATTTCCGAGCATCCCGGTGTCACATCCGGAAGAGTACGATAGGCTTATATCAAATCCCGTGGAGGGGGATTCAAGGCGATATAATGAAAGTAGGTCATGCATCGGGACTACCGGCGTAAGATGCTTTCACTCCCTCAACCAGGTTATTAATGATTTCAACATCATCACTATCGAGGTTTTTTACGAGCCGCGGGAATTTCTCAACATGAATCCGTACATGTGCACCAAAAACTCCAAAAGCACGCCAGAAGGTTACATTCACGTATTCATCCATTCCATCATATCAAACCGAAGTATGACCGTGGACTTCTCGCTGCATCCCATTTCGTAAGATAGAGCCCTAAATCAGCGTCCTCCAAGTCTGCAGCGGTCAACAAGGACGGATTCGAAGGAGTGGAACGACTAGGTCATCCTCGTCGATAACAGTAACGCATGCTCCAACGGGATATCTCTGCACAAAAGGGAAATTTTCCATTCATCAAACAAGCAGTAAAGCGTACGTCAGTCCACCAAAGAAGAAGAAAACATACCGGTATGATTTTCTTAAACCCTAATAACCCTTGTTGGGATGCTCCTGCAAGAATCAAACCTCGCGCCTTCACCTGGAGAATCTGGCTGGTTAGAAGATGATTCGTCTCTCTGCGACATGACAAAGAGAGAAACTCAACCAGAAGAACCCTTTCTCAAACGAGGGAGATGATGCAATTGCGTTGGGTGTGAATACGGAACCTTAAAAAAGGAAAGGAGGCAATGAGGGACATAATGCTTCCATATTTTAGCATCGACAATGCCCCGATTGAAGCCGCGCGTGAAGGAAGGCAAAATAAGGAAACTTTGCTATCTGGAGAAACTCCTTACTTGTTTACGTCGGTCACGCCAGTAAACACGCACAGCTTCCACACTTTGCGCCGGTCCCCACCAGCTAGCACACTCAGTTTCCCAACTCGCGTCGCCCAAGCTGCACCGGCCCCACCAATCACGCCAACATCCCAATGACCGCTCAAGTCACGCCTGCAAACACGCATAGCTTCCACACCTTGCGCCGGTCCCACCAGATAACACACTCAGCTTCCCAACTCACGCCAACTTCCCAACGGCGCCCAAGCTGCACCGGCCCCACCAATTGTGCTAGCCTCCCGATTCGTGCAAAACTACCAGAGGCAAGGATTCCAAATCCTATTTATAAAAGGTCAGACAAGCCTCCTCAATTCTCTTTACGGTTTCTTTGTTGATAGTTTGTCACCATCTTATGCTTACCTCGCAACAAAGCCCCTGCTCCGAGCTAAGCGGGGGACTTAATGTTGATGGTGGTTTTTAAACAAGGGGTAAAATCGTAAAACCCCATGACCTAGTGTTACCCGCAACACATTAACTAAGAGCATTTAACTCGGTGTAAATAATTAATAGGGGTATTTTTTCAAAATACCAGATTAGGTTTTCGACCACGTAACCCTAATTCCAAAACCAAGTCGCACATCGCAGCACCATGGCAACAATGCCAAACCAAGCCGCACTTTGCGCACCATGGCAACAATGCCAAACCAAGCCGCACCTCGCGCACCATGGCAACAATGCCAAACCAAGCCGCATATCTGCGCACCATGGCAACAATGCCAAACCAAGCCGCACTCGCGCACCATGGCAACAATGCCAAACCAAGCCGCACACTGCGCACCATGGCAACAATGCCAAACCAAGCCGCACACTGCGCACCATGGCAACAATGCCAAACCAAGCCGCACACTGCGCACCATGGCAACAATGCCAAACCAAGCCGCACACCGCGCACCATGGCAACAATGCCAAACCAAGCCGCACCCTGCGCACCATGGCAACAAGGCCATATTTCCAAGCCGCTATGCCTTTGGCCCACGCCAAATATAGCGCCCTAGGCTTGCAAGACTTGCAACTAGGTCAACGTGGCCGTACGTGCCATTGGCACATGCCAACACGTATCGCATGCCATATTTCCAAGCCGCTATGCCTTTGGCCCACGCCAAATATAGCACCCTAGGCTTGCAAGACTTGCAACTAGGTCAACATGGCCGTATGTGCTATTGGCACATGCCAACACGTATCGCAGCCATATTTCCAAGCCGCTATGCCTTTGGCCCGCGCCAAATATAGCGCCCTAGGCTTGCAAGACTTGCAACTAGGTCAACATGGCCGTACGTGCCATTGGCACATGCCAACACGTATCGCAGCCATATTTCCAAGCCGCTATGCCTTTGGCCCACGCCAAATATAGCGCCCTAGGCTTGCAAGACTTGCAACTAGGTCAACATGGCCGTACGTGCCATTGGCACATGCCAACACGTATCGCAAGCCATATTTCCAAGCCGCTATGCCTTTGGCCCGCGCCAAATATAGCGCCTAGGCTTGCAAGACTTGCAACTAGGTCAACATGGCCGTACGTGCCATTGGCACATGCCAACACGTATCGCAGCCATATTTCCAAGCCGCTATGCCTTTGGCAGGGCCAAATATAGCGCCCTAGGCTTGCAAGACTTGCAACTAGGTCAACATGGCCGTACGTGCCATTGGCACATGCCAACACGTATCGCATGCCATATTTCCAAGCCGCTATGCCTTTGGCCCACGCCAAATATAGCGCCCTAGGCTTGCAAGACTTGCAACTAGGTCAACATGGCCGTACGTGCCATTGGCACATGCCAACACGTATCGCAGCCATATTTCAGGCCGCTATGCCTTTGGCCCGCGCCCAATATAGCGCCCTAGGCTTGCAAGACTTGCAACTAGGTCAACATGGCCGTACGTGCCATTGGCACATGCCAACACGTATCGCAGGCCATATTTGCCGCTATGCCTTTGGCTCGCGCCAAATATAGCGCCCTAGGCTTGCAAGACTTGCAACTAGGTCAACATGGCCGTACGTGCCATTGGCACATGCCAACACGTATCGCAGGCCATATTTCCAAGCCGCTATGCCTTTGGCCCGCGCCAAATATAGCGCCCTAGGCTTGCAAGACTTGCAACTAGGTCAACATGGCCGTACATGCCATTGGCACATGCCAACACGTATCGCATGCCATATTTCCAAGCCGCTATGCCTTTGGCCCACGCCAAATATAGCGCCCTAGGCTTGTGAGACTTGCAACTAGGTCAACATGGCCGTACGTGCCATTGGCACATGCCAACACGTATCGCAGGCCATATTTCCAAGCCGCTATGCCTTTGCCCGCGCCAAATATAGCGCCCTAGGCTTGCAAGACTTGCAACTAGGTCAACATGGCCGTACGTGCCATTGGCACATGCCAACACGTATCGCAGCCATATTTCCAAGCCGCTATGCCTTTGCCCCACGCCAAATATAGCGCCCTAGGCTTGCAAGACTTGCAACTAGGTCAACATGGCCGTACGTGCCATTGGTACATGCCAACACGTATCGCAGGCCATATTTCCAAGCCGCTATGCCTTTGGCCCACGCCAAATATAACGCCCTAGGCTTGCAAGACTTGCAACTAGGTCAACATGGCCGTACGTGCCATTGGCACATGCCAACACGTATCGCAGGCCATATTTCCAAGCCGCTATGCCTTTGGCCCACGCCAAATATAGCGCCCTAGGCTTGCAAGACTTACAACTAGGGTCAACATGGCCGTACGTGCCATTGGCACATGCCAACACGTATCGCGCAGTCATATTTCCAAGCCGCTATGCCTTTGGCCCACGCCAAATATAGCGCCCTAGGCTTGCAAGACTTGCAACTAGGTCAACATGGCCGTACGTGCCATTGGCACATGCCAACACGTATCGCAGGCCATATTTCCAAGCCGCTATGCCTTTGGCCCACGCCAAATATAGCGCCCTAGGCTTGCAAGACTTGCAACTAGTTCAACATGGCCGTACATGCCATTGGCACATGCCAAACACACACGCTGGTAGCCTAACTTGCAAACCGTGCAACCTACCACCAAGGCATTCCGCACTTGCCGTTGGCACATGCCACACACGCCACTAGCAGCTCTGGCATTACCACTTACGCTCGAGGTGCAACTCGCAACGAAGGCATTCCGCACATGCCATTGGCACATGCCACATGCGTCCCTAGAAGACACCACTTGCACGCAAGATGCAACCAACACTCGAGACATCAACACAAACCGGGGATGCTTTCTAGGGTTTTGGTTTGGCGGTCACAAACATGCGGCGTACACTACGCTCACATTAAGAAAGCGTGAAAAGGAATAAAGCGGTCAAATAAAAGAGGAAATAATGGTGAAAACGTTTTCACCCATTAACACCATGCGGTTACCACCTCCTCCCATTATTTCACCCTTTACTCTCTTCCTTCATGAGGTCGTGGTACGTTTCAAATCTCGACTTGTATAAATAGGTCTTACCTATTTCCACCGGACAACAAGTCTCGGTCGGAGAAAAATACCACACTCTCGGAAAGGCAACTTTGCAAGCTCTCCAAAAAGCTTCCATCTCTTGCAAGCTTCCTAAGCTTTCACTTTTCGATACAAGTCGAGATACTACTCTCCCGGAATTATTATGGCCTCAACACCTTTCTCTCGCTTCCTCCCCAAATCAACCCTTCTCCTCCACTTTGTGACCGAAGCAAGTCCGGAACGGCCATTTCTTGGTTTAGGCCGGACTTGTACAGATTGATCTCTCGAATCTATAAAGTGCTCACGTGCAAGCACATTTGTTTAGGGTTTGAATCAGTTTTCTCACTCACCTACCGCATTTACCGAAATCGGCGAAACGATTTTTACCCATAAACACCACACGTATCTTGCAGAGATATGCTATGAATCAACTGTGTGTCCATTGTAGTTGCATATTTTCCGATGACTACACCCAAGTAAATCTAAAAGCTATAAACTACTAAAACATTCAAGATTCAAGATGAATAAGATGTAAAGAGCATAGAAAGTAAAGATTAACACAAACATATAACGTGGTTCGGCCATGAATACCTACATCCAAGGAAAGAAGATGTTTTCTTAATTGATTATAAGGTCTTACCCTTGAAAGAGCTACAAATAACACTTAGATTTCTTACTCTCTATTTATATAGATCTCTCTCAGGAATTCTCTATAGAAAGACCATCTATTATTACATAAGTTGTCCATCTCCTTCTACATGGACTGGTATTTATAGGCAAATAAGTCTCGTGAAGGACTAGTCCTATACTATCCCTCGTGATGGCTTCCTTAGTTCTCCTTCCGAGTTGTCTCGCTCAGCTCGTCATCGTATAGCTCTTTCTCAGAGAACCTCGTACTACATCACCTCTGGGTCGTAGTATAGGTCGCCCGAGCCTTCTATCACGATATAGATCTTCTCTTATCTTCTTATTATCCTTCGTTAAATGTGCTCCTCCTTTTTATACTTGACCGTCTGAATCGATTAGACCATTCCTCCCACGCGTCATTCATGTAACGTTTGTAACAGGAGCCTCGATTCAGATGAAATCATCTTTATAGAGCATGATTCGATGTTTCCATCTTATCATCTTATCATGAGATCACCCCTTAGGGTATCGACACATGGCAATCGGGTAATTTACCCTCACATTTTGCTCCTTTTCTTTGCAACTTTCCAAGGGCACGATGGGAAGAAAACTTTATAACCGTCCCGTCTTTGTCTCCACGTTCGCATTTTTAGTGTGTACTTTTGAGGTGCCCGTTGGCTTCCTCAAGACTTTTAATAAAGAGGATATTTTCCTCTTACCAGTTGTCCTTCAAGATTTCCATCGTCTTGTTTGTTGCGCTTTGACCATCTTGGGTTTGGAAGTGTTGGTTGGTTTTTCGAGAGCCTTGTTTCCTATAAGAGTCCTTCTGAGGTGAAGGGTTAAGTTTTGTTCTCACCTTTCATTTTGTAGAGCTTAGAGCCTTTTTCATAAAAGCTTTCTATGTCCAGTGAGAGTTTTCCTCCTCGTCCTCCCTGGCGACAAGGTGTTTATTCGTGTTTTTCTAAATATGATGGTATGCCCTCTCATCCGTTCGATGCTTCAGTTTTTCTTGATCTTGTTTCTAGACCATCACCGATGTTCCCTCGGAAAGACATATCTGTTCGCATATCGTCTCTAGCCTCATTGGGGATCCATGGAGTTCGATTTGTCTGCTAGTGCATTGAACTTTTTACTGGAAGATTTCATATTCGCCATTGTACTTCTTTTCACGGGCAAGCTTGGAAACACTTCATGTAGTATTTTTCTTCTTGCGATTGGTCTTGGGAACACTTGGTTTCCTGTGTTCTTTTGCCCGTTTTGGCTTAGATACATTTTCTGCTTATTATGCAAATTGTTACTTAGTTTATAACAAATATCTTTGCTTGTGCAATCTGCCCCTCTTTTATGAGTGGTGGATATGAATTGTCCGAGTTGGTGAGGGTGTTGAGGTATAAAATACTTTATATATGTTGCCCCCGTTTTATGCCTTAGCAGCTGATATGATTTCGGACAAAGATTGAGGATGCCGTGGCAAAATGATAGATTCTGAGCTATTGCTCCTGCGCGAGTCGTCGGAGAGGTTTGCCTGCTTCATCGCTTATGCTTCGATCGGGCGGGATAGGCTTTTCTAGTGTCACCGAGAGCGAGCTTCGGATAGAACTAGGAGGGTTGCTCCTGGCAAGGCATAATCAAGATGCTCCTGCGATGTATTTGTAATGTTGAGAGTTTATTTAACTCGTTTGATGTATATGTCCTCCTGTTATTATTGAGGCGAATGATACTCGTAGTTTTTAAAGTACATGTTGGCAGTAGAATTTTATTGTTGGATTATTTCATACGATGTGTTCGTAATAGTGTCTCGAGGTGTTTTAACATATACGGTTGTTCCAGCCATGGGTGACAAAGCCAAGGAGTGATCAGTTCCTTAATTGGATAAGTAATCTCTTACAATGTTGGACTTAGAGTATAGCGTATTTCCTTCTCACCTTTGTTTCGATTCCTTTGTTGGCTTGGTGTTTAATAGTGTCCAGTTCAGGTTACACTTTCCCATGATTAAGTGATTAATCGTTTGAGTCACTTTTTTGTCAACCATTGTTTGGAGGGCGATATCTCGGTCAAGTGAGTCTTTCCTTAGCCAAAGGTAAGTACCTTGATTCTGGATATCTCCTGTTATGGCAGGAAATCATCTGACTCATGATCGTGATGGCATTACCTTAGGTCTATTTCCATTTCAGGTAGCTTAGGTATTTTACCCGCATCATTCGGTGTAAAATGGAAGGTGTGGCTAACACCGTGCCATGCTCTGGATGGTCTTTCGTTGGAATGCAAGTATGATATGATTATGCTTTATGTAAGTGTGAGAAAAAAATTAAAGCGAAAAAGTAAAGCAAGAAAAAATTGCAAGGAAAAGATAAACTAAAAGAAAGACTAAAGTAAATGAAATGTGCACACAGAAGGATTAATTTTATTATTCTCAAAAGAGGGTTTATGGGCCCTTAGTACATTCTGGTAAAGTGTTGTGACCTTTTACAAGTAGGGATTCGAGTCCCATTGTAATAAATTATCTTCCTAAGCGATAAGCTGTTTAAGCATTGTACTGCTTGAGGTATTTGATGTTCCAGGGGCGCTCTAGCTCTTCCCCATTGGGTTTGAGAAATATGTATGTCCCTTCACCTGCCTTAGCGATGACTGTAAGAGGTCCTTCCCAGATGGGAGCAAACTTTCCCGACTCGCTGGTAAGGCGGGATCTCGCGCCAGACTTTATCGTCTGGGCTAAATTGCCTCTGATGAACACGCTTGTTGTATTCTCGGGCTAGTCTTCCGTGATAATTTTCTATCCTCTCGAAGGGCTATTTCCCGGTTTTCCTCGAGGTCATCCAGTTTGGAGAGGATCATATCTGAGGTGAGGTTTTTCTCCCAAGCCTCGGTTTTAGTTGTGGGGATCATTGCCTCGGTTGGGATGATCGCTTCCGTGCCACAGGTGAGAGCGAAGGGTGTCATTCATGTTGCTTCTCTCCTGGTGGTGCGATAGGCCCAGAGTACATTGTGTAGTTGTTCACACCAGCTGGCCCCGTGTCCGTCTAACTTCTTTTTAAGCATGTCTGCTATGGTTTTGTTAGTGGCCTCTGCCTGGCCATTGCTTTCGGGGTAGATTGGGGTGGATTTGTTCTTCCTGATTTTGAAACAGTTAAAGAGAAGGTCAATGTTTTTCCCTCGGAGGTGGGCCCCATTGTCTGATACGATGTCGGCTAGGATGTCGAAACGGCATATGATGTGTTCAAAGAGGAACTTAAAGACATCGTGGTCTCTAATGTACCTGAGGGCTGAGGCTTCCACCCATTTGGTGAAATAATCAGTGGCAACAATTAAGTACTTTCTCTGCCCTGTTCCTGCTCGCAGAGGTCCGACGATGTCTACTCCCAACTTGGCGAATGGCCAGGGGCTGAGGACAGATTTTAAGTCCATTGACGGGGCGTGCCTTCTTTTGCCAAATTTTTGGCATTCTAAACACGACTTTGCCATCTGTTTGGAGTCCTCGTTCATGCGAGGCCAGAAGTAACCTTGTAGCCTTGCTTTGTGAGCCATAGATATACCTCCACTATGGTTTCCGGTGTAATAATGTATTTATTTTAGTATGTCGTGCCCTTCGGCGAAAGAAAGACATCTAAACAGAGGTCCGAGGTATGACTACTTGTATAACACGCCATCCCTGAGTTGATAGTTTCCCGATCGGGATATTATTTTGTGTGCGAGCAGTTGGTCGCTTGGGAGATCACCATTGGTTAGGTATTTTATGATCGGGGTTATCCAATCGTCTTCGGGCGTACCTCGTTTGGATCCATTGTGTTTACATTAAGGATTTCCATATCTCCTTCTATGGGTATGGAAGGGAGCATTACTCTCTCGATTCTGACGTGAGTAAACTCCGGATCTTTTGTCATGGAGGCTATGAATGCCAATGCGTCCGCATGCCTATTGTTATTCCTTTTTAGGTGTCGGAACGTAATGTTTGGTATATGTTCGATGTAATGCTTTGCGAGCTGAAGATATCGCTGCAAACATGCATCAGAGGCTTGATATGTCCCGTCTATTTGTCGGAAAATGAGTTGTGAATCACTTGTGAGTCTCACTTCGGTAATGCCAAGTGCAATTATTACTCTGAGGGCATGTATGACTGCCTCGTACTCAGTTATGTTATTGGTGGTAGGGAATTCTAGCCTTAGATTGTAAACCATCCGGCGGCCTGTCGGGGTCATGAAGACCATCCCGATGCCGGACCCTTTCGAATTACATTACCCGTCCACAAAGACTTCCCATCTCCTTGGGTTTTCTGAGAGAAGTATCTCGGGAGGATCTTCTAGCTCGTTCTCCATTCCTGGGATTTTATCGATCTCATCGGCATCGTCCAATGGAAAATCGGCTAAGAATTCCGCAACCACTTGGTTTTTAATTGCAGTCTGGGGTTGATATTTCACCCAAAATTATATGATTTGTGCTCCCCATTTGGAGATTCTGCCTGTTCTATCAGCATGGTATAACACGGATTCTATTGGGGCCTTTGTGATGACTATTACAGTGTGTGCATGAAAATACGTTCGGAGTTTTTGCGTTGCATAGACCAGAGATAACACCATTTTCTCGATCTTGGAATAGTTCATCTCTGCTGACGTCAGAGTCTTTCTTATGAAGTAAATGGGCTGCTCTACCTCTTTGTCTATGCGAGTTAACACCGCACTTGTGATTACAGGATTTCCCACAACAAACCCCTCACAAGAATTCATAGTAATCAACACATCTTTAAGATCAATAATCACACTTTTTATTAATTGAATTAGTAATCTTACAATAAGGAAATTAAATCAAGAATACAACTGTATCTTAGACTTTCTCTCTCCTCTAAACTTTCTCTCCACTCTCCAAAAGATCCCTCCATCTTAGGTCTGCTCAGCCCTTTATATAGGATATTACATAGTGGATGACAGCTAAGTTGTCCTTTATTTTCGGATCTGGCTTGCGACATTCTCGCGAGTATACAAATATTAAACTTCGCAACACTCCTAAATCTCGCTAGGTCTTCACATCTTTCTCGTGTCTAGGCTGTCGTCATCTGTTGCGTCATTTCTATAACAAATCAGCGATATCTTCGCAGTGTGCTGTTTAAAGATTTCGCAAAGGTATTAATGTTGCGATATTCTGATCCTACATCTTGCCTCTTCTCATTTCTTCTCTGCGAAGAAGAGAATGATATGAGAACTATTATTTCAAAATGCCGCAACTGCTCATTTCTTTCCTTAAGCTTTTTACCGAAAAGTTTCCATGAATTAAGCATAACCGCTTACACGTGTTAAATATTCCCTTATCCACCGGCACATTTAATGCTAACCGGTCATCACTTTCTTATCTATTTAAGGAGAGATCTATCATAGAAATAATTTCTTTCTTTTACTTCGGCTTCTTCATCTCCACATTCTCTGTGAATCTTTATCGTCTGCAACTTTTTACGAATTCACCTCTCTGCTACTGTTCTTATGGATTCATCAAGGTTTGTTGATTTTTCTGAAACTGATCTTACTGAAATTGATCTCATCTACTGAAGCTGTCTTATTTGATTTTGTTCATCTTTATGTAATTCCCATACTGTTTTCTGTTTCAGCAAAAGTATCTCTAGCACCAAATTTACGATTCAAAACCCTAATATTCCCAAGGGTTCGCAGCCAAAAGTCGTTGTAAACAAAATAAAGTCTGCGAATAGAAAGGTATTAAGAAACACTATTCTTTTAATAAAAATATTCTTGCCTCTGTTTCTTATTTGCATTGTGATTCGCAGGGTGATGAAAATGTCGATAGACCCCGCAAAAAATCTCGCCACCTTAAAAATGTTGAAACTTTCGTCCCATTTCCTACGTTTAAACCTTCAACCTCTCCTGAAATACCTTCGCAAGCTGAATCCTTACTTCCTGTTCATGAAGGTATCGCCACAGAGTTCTCCCCTGTAACTGATCTTCCTGCAGTTGAAATTCCTTTTAATAACCCTGTTGTGAATGAACCCTTCTCTTTTTCTACTGTCAATACCTCTCATCTTGACACTACCTCAACCCCAGTCATTAATCTTCCTCAAATTTCATCTTCGAATGACACATCTATAGCAAAGGTTGATTCAATTCCCAAACCTTCTGTCATCACCACCTCTTCATCTGAATCTCTCCCTTTTACTAAAGAAACTTTGGGAGGAATGGATATTGCTTTCAGGGTTTTATCAGATGTTCTGGATGACATCAAGAAATTTTCCATTGATCCTATCAAATCTGGAGTCTGCAAAATTTTAAGTAAATATTTTGGTTCTGACAGAATGATTTCGCAAACATCCTTAGAGAAGGAAGTTGAAACTTTAAAGAATAATCTCCAAGCCATGACCTTGAAATGTGACACTCTTCATCTTGAAAATCAAAAGCTTCTGAATGTTTCACTAGATCGTGACAATCTTCACAAGAAGAATGAAGAATTAAAAGGTACAACTTTAAGCTTTAATTTTTTTATTTTTTTTTTACTTAAAATCCCTTGTTCGCCTTTTAAGTTTTAAACCAGAAACGAATAATGGAGAGATATCAGTTTGAATCCATCGCCGAAGAAGCCCGTGTGGATAGAGATGCTTGGATGAATCAATATAACCAATTACATAACCTCATACATACTCTGTTGATCAAATAGATAATCTTACCGAGGAGAATACTCAATTAATCCAGGAGCAGAATTTATTATGTAGTGAATTATCTCGCCTCTCTTATTCTTTGACTAAAGCTAATTTGGAGTTGGAAACTTTATCAGATGAGAATAAAACCCTATCTCAAGAAGATCGAATTCTTTTAAATAAGGTGGCGATCTCTTCGCAAGAACTTAACATTTGCCAAAAAGTATGTAATGATCAAGAACGATCCCTCTGCTCATTGAGAAATAAACTCAAAGAAGTAATAGAATCATCTTCTGCTGAGAGAGATAAACTTATTCAAGGTAGAATAACTTTAAGTATAAATGCAAGTCAACTCAAAGATCAATACTCCAAGCTAGAAGAATCATACACTTCTCTTGCGAAGGAAAACACCTTACTCATTTCTAATGAAAAGAATCTTCGACCTCGCCTGAAAGGTTTAGTTGGAGATAAGTTTGACGATGCAATGGACCACTTGGAGAATAGTTGCTTGGCCTTAACCCAATATCTTATCTCGCAAAAGGAAGGTAGTCATAAAATTTGACTGCCTCAACCATTTTTTTTTTTGTTAATTCTTTTTATGATATCTTCCTTGCGAGTTCTTCGCCTGAATAATTCTTTGTATTCTTTGTTTTCGCAGAATCTGAGAAAAATATGCGTTCCTCCATTTCTGTTTTGGAATCTAGTTATGCCAAGATTCGCAAAGAGAATGCATTACTTGCCTCTACCTTGCTCGTTCTCGCGATCGGGCAGAAAGACGATTTGATTATCTTGCTTATTCCAAAGATATACAAAGTAGGAATCATCGAGAAAGCACTCCTTCGCCAAGTTCATCTCGAAATTTGAAGTTCTTGTGAATGATATCTTATTGTCCAAATCTCTTCCTCATATATCTGTCGAACCTTTGGAAGTAGATGACGATGAAGTTCCTTGTCCTCCTGATAGTGATTATGATTATGATAGTGGCGAAGATTTCGCAAATGAAGGAGATATTCCTCTTAATGATGCAACTGTTGATGATAACCCAAATGAAGAAGAAACTAGAGTAAACCAGAATGAAGGGAGGACTGGCGAAAGTGAACAAGCTTGCGAAAGTGAGAAAGCTGGCGAAAGCGATAAAATTGGTGAAGATTGTCCATTATCTCCTTCTGGCGAAAAAATTGATGAAAATATTTCATCTTCTCCTGGCAAAATTAGTCTCGAGGCTTGAATCTCTTATGTAATTTTTCTTCTTTGGGTTGCTTCATCTTCTTATGTAATTTTACTTCTTTGGGTTACTTCATCTTTATAACTTCTTGCAAATGGTGTACTTCAGTCAACTTTGGAATGTGCTTACTAGCGAGAAAGATAATGTTTGTTGTTTAACAATTCCCATACTGCCTCTCATTATCTTTCTTGCGATGAATGACCTGCATAAGTAATAGTTAATTCTTATAAATTTTTGTTGCATCATGTGGTCTTATTTTTCCTTCCTAGTTAAAGGTCTTATTATGCCACCTCTTGTCATTGCGACAAAATCGCAGGACGTCTTTGCACTTTCATGCAAAAACCCCTTGATCTTGCCTTAACTTTTTTTTTCTTTTATAATTTTTGTTGCGACAGTATGACAGGCCTAAATATTCTTGCGAAAATAAAGCCCCATGACATTGCCGTCTTGCGACGAAATCGAAGGACGTCCTTACACTTTCATGTATTGACCCATTGATCTCGTCTTATCTTTCTCTTTTGTATTATTGCCTCTTCAGGATTGTCACACAAATATGACGAGCCTAAATTTTCTTGCGAAAATAAATCCTCATGACATTTGCGTCTTAAGACACTTATCAGCTCCCTAATGGAGGGTGCCGCCCTTATCTTCCCCCTGGTTGCCCCTTCAAGGAGACGTACCTTTACCATCCAAGGTTGGCTCCTCCCATCCGGTCTTAACAACAACCGGTTGTTTTCGCAGCCTTTTATCCCTTTTGCCTATAGGGCTTATGGTTACGAGATTGCACCCTAAGTGGGGTTTTCTTCGGGCCGAGTGCAACATACGTCAAGACTTGCCAAGAATGGCTGAGACGCTTCAAATGCCCCAGGCACTCTTGGCTCAACCGTGTACCACGGAGCCTTAATCAGATGTTGTACTCCTTAGAAGAGACCCTCAGTCGTCCTACCTAAGTAATAAGCTTAGGTTGAAAATCTGAGGTACCTCTCCTGGATGGGCTTTATTGACCCCAAATCTCCATGACTCGAGGTTCCGGGCGGTGTAACCTTTTATTTTGAGCCATGCAACGTGTACCCCTTTTTATGACGCACTTTAGGTCTTACATTTGCCTCTTGCGAAATTCGATTTCGCGAACTAGGGTGTACGCCATAGCAGGTTCGCCCCTTTCTAGTATGTCATTGATTTTTGATTATCTCTTGTCATTATCTGTGCGAACTTTTCGCGCATTCTTTCTTTGTTTTGGATATGTATAATCTCGCAATAACTCTTTCATAAGATTTTCATATAGATTCATTTTGGTTCAATCATACATCATTTCGCAGTCTACTCTTTCCCATAACCTCTTATGGGTAATATCTCTTTAAGTATAATCTGTTCCATGGTCTATCAAGTCTACGACCCACATCTTTACCCTTAGGATCCATCAATCTATATGCCCATGTTCCAACAATTTCCTTAATGATGTAAGGTCCATCCCATTTTCTTGCTAGTTTTCCACCACTTTCTCGTGATATATTGGTGTTTCTCAGCATGTACCAAGTCAATTGGTTGAAACTCGCGTGTTTTAACACGTTTATTATATTCTCGGGCTAATCTTACTGGTAGTTTTCCATATGTTGTAGAGCCCTTTCTATTTTTCTTCTAATTCATCTAACTTGGTTAAAATCATACCCGCACTAAGATTTTTCTCCCAAGCCTCTCTCTTTTGTAGGAATAATAACCCATTGGTAGCATGACCTCAACTCCATATGTTAAATGAAAGGTGACATTCAGTAGCCTCTCGCCTAGTTATGTTGTAAGCCCATACTGCATTATGCACCTGTTCGCACCATGCTGTTATGCCCTTCTAATTTCTTCTTCAATATATCTGCGATTGTCTTATTTGTTGCTTCTGCCTGTCCATTGGCCTGTGGATATAGAGGGGTTGATTTCCCACATTTTATCTTAAATGCATTGAGTAACATTTCTATGTTCTGCCCTTCAAACTGTTTCCCATTATCAGATACCAATTGTGCGGGAATTCCAAATCTGCATATGATATTCTCAAATATGAACGTGAAAATGTCTTTGTCGTGAATATGTTGTACTGCCTTTACTTCTGCCCATTTTGTGAAATAGTCTGTAGCGACAATCAAATATCTTCTTTGCCCAGATCGCGGTAAAAACGGTCCTACAATGTCTAAACCCCATTTTCCAAAAGGCCATACACTTGTTGAGGATGTTAATGATGCTCCAGGTGCATGTATTTTCTTTCCGTGCCTTTGACAATCCTCGCAACGTCTTGATACCTGTTTCGCATCTTCGTGCATATATGGCCAGTAATAACCTTGCATTTTCGCTTTGTATGCCAAAGATCTTCCGCCGCTGTGATTGCCAACATCTCCACAATGTAACACCTTTAACACTTCTTCTCCTTCTTTTCGTGTCAGACATCTGAGTGAGGGTCCGTTAAAGGATCTCCGGTACAATACCCCATCTCTTAGTTCATAATTTGTTGCACGGCTCTTTAATTTGTGTGCCTCCAATCTATTCCTTGGTGTTTCTCCTCTCATCAAATATGCATGAAGTTCTGCTCTCCAATCTTCGATATTGGGTACTTGTTCTCCATCTTCTACTATCATTACATCTACTTCTTCTTCTTTATTGATTGATGGTGATAAAAGTGTATGTATCATTATGCATCTCGCAGTTGGGTCTGTCATCATACTTGAGATAAAATAAAAAGCATCTGCGAGTCTATTATCTTTTCTTGATATATGTCTCCATTTTATTTTTGGGATTCTCGCAGACAATTCTTCAACAAGTTTCTTGTACTTCTTCATGGATGATTCGTTTGTGGTGTATTCTCCTTTAATTTGACGAATAACTAGCTGCGAATCACTGGTGATTCTCACATTTCCAACTTCATTTCTATTGCGAACTTCAGGGCATGTGTAGGATTAGAATATCGCAACATCTATACCTTTGCGAAATCGTTAAAAAGCACACTGCGAAGATATCGCAGATTGGTAATGAAAATACGCAACAGATGACGACAGCCTGAACACGAGAAAGATTTGAAGACCTAGCGAGATTTAGGAGCGTTGCGAAATTTAACATTTGTATACTTGCGAGAGTGTCGCAAGCTAGATCTGAAAATAAAGAACAGCTTAGCTGTCATCCACTATGTAATGTCCTATATAAAGGGCCGACTAGGCCTAAGAGAAGGGGAGATATCTTTTTAGAGTGGAGAGAAAGTTTTGAGGAGAGAGAAAGTCTAAGATAGCGGTTGTAATCTTGATTTCCTTTCTTTGTTGAAAAATTTCTAATTCAATTAATAAAAGTATGATTATTGATCTAAAGATTTGTTGATTATTATGAATTCTTGTGAGGGGTGTGTTGTGGGAAATCCTGCAATCACATAATGGCACTAGAAACAGGGAGGATTGAAGATTGATATTGTGGTTTGAAAGAATTTGGAATGATAGATAAAGAATTTCATATAATTTTCAACAACTCATTAAAGTTGAGAAATGGCTAGAAAAGGAAATACATCAAAACAACCGACAATTGTTAGAAGAAGTAGGAGGCTTGCTGGAAAAATAGGAGATGAAATGGAAGAATCTTCAAGGGTGAACACAAGAAACAGTGGAGAAAATCAAGTTCAACAATCAATTCAACGTACACCAATACAAAATAGAGCTATGGATTATGACAGAGTGAGTGTACATACTTGGTGATCAGATTTCGTAGATGAAATTGAAGAAGAGCAACAATTAAGAAATGATGGAAAAGAAGAGAGACCGAGGAACAATGAGAGGAATAATTCGTGGAAATGAAGAGATTGAAGCATCAGAGGCATTGAGGCAAAGAATATACGAAGAAAGGAGGCTGGAAGAAGAAGAACGTGCAAATTTGACAAGCCAAAATCATGAGTTGAGGATGGAAAATATGAGATTAAAAAGTAGAAGGTCAAGAAGCACTACAAGATCAAGTTCAAGATCAGTAAGGGGAGAAATAAGACGAAATTTGCCTGTAGAAAATGCTAATGAAGATATTCGAGAGGAAATAAAAAATCCAAACGAAGAATGTCACGAAAGAAGAGAAATAATGGAAGATCGATATATTCAACGTGGCGAAAACCTTCAAAATGGACAAAACAACAGAAATCAGGGAAATAGGCAACATCAGGAACGAGATAATCAAAATAGTGGAGAAAATCAGGAAGAAGGAAGGAGAATATTACACGGGAGAGGAATTCAAAGAAATCATAAAGTAATTAAAGATGAAATCGAAAGACATTACACTGAACAAGCACGTCTATCTTGCGAAAGAGAAAAGCTGAGAGCAGAAGTGGAAGAACAAGAGCTCCAAGAGGCAATTCGCCAGAACAATCATGATAATCGAGAAAGAAGACGTGAACAAAATCGCAATAATGGTAATATCAATGAAGAATATGATAGAGTACAAAGGAGAACTGAAAGGCGACAAAGAGAGTTGAGGATGAATGAAGAAAATCGCAGAGAAGAAAATGAGAGGTATAATCATGGGTGAATTCATGAAACAAATGAAAGAGAAGATCTCAGGGAAAGACGAGAAGAAAATGATGAACAAGAAAATCGGAGAAGCGAGAGATGAACGAGAAAGAAGGGAACGGCGTTAAAAATACCAATGGATCCAAATTCTGGTGTAAATGAACAAATTTTAAGAGAGTTAGCGGAAATGAGAGGAATGTCAAATAATAGAAGAGAAGGAGGTAGGAGACAATTGGACGAAGCCATAGAAGAAGCTGTGAAAACTCCATTTACACGAGAGGTACAATTAGGAGGAATACACCCGAAGTGCAATCTACCTTCGTTAACTAGCATTTTTGACGGAACAACTTGTGCAGTACAACACATCAAAGCTTATGTGAGATGTATGCTACAATGGGAAAACTATGATGATGTATTGTGCAAATATTTTGCATCAAGTTTAACAGGAGAGGCCTTAAAATGGTTTGAAGGTTTTCCAAAGAATACTATAACATCTTTCAACCATTTGCAGACTACATTCTTAGGGGCGTATATAAGTAACAATTCTTCGCGACCTGGCATTGAAGATGTATTTGGCCTAAAACAAAGAATTGGCGAAAGTTTGAAGAATCTAACCAAGAGGTGGAAGACAATGTGTAGTGAAATGGCTGGCCATGCGGATGAGAGATATCTCATTCTATCATTCATTAATGCAATGTTCGCAACCAATCTGCTGTATGTTCAAATTTTCAGAATCAAGAATACAATCACAATGACTGAGTTGCGAGAGTTTCTAGAGGAGTATATTGCTCTTGAGGAAAAACAAAATGACATGGAATCATACCCAGTTGCGAACATAAGTTCAAAAGCAGCGAATGCAAGTCTATTACCCTAACTGATAAGCACAGTGGCGAGCACTTCGCAAGCACAACAAGAGAAGATAATGGATGATAGTCAACAGAAGCTAGTAGCTATGGGAAGTCGCGGTCAAGAAGAGTTTGAGAGGGATAGAAAATTTTATAACCGTGGTGGGATTAATAAGATTCAAATACTTGATCAACCACAAGAATTTTATGGAGGTCAAAGACAAAACTATCATAGAGGACAGGGAAGGCACAAGGTAATATGGGAAGAAATCAAGATGCCACCTCTGAATGCTAGTGTGGAGAAAATATGGGAAGCTATAATCTTGGTGGAAAATATACCAACACCATGGAACATGGGGAGTGAACCACCTCCAAGTCACAGAAGTCATGAATTTTGTTCTTATCACCACTTTCATGGACATACGACAAATGATTGCAGAAATATAAAAAGAATCATCCTCAGAATGATAGATCATGGTAAACTAAATCATTTTCTAAAAGATCAACCTCAGTCTCAACCATTACCACCACCGCCAGGAAATCGCAGAGTAAATGCAACAAAAGGAGAAGAAACATTTGTAATAGAAGTTGGAGCAAAGGCAAAGAATCTGTTTTGTCACTCTATTGTATATTCGTACAAAACAATTGAAGACTTTCATGATTACATTCTCAGCCGGGTTTCGCAAGAGATGACGATGATAGAGAAATAATTAACATTGCGAAAGCATCGCCACTAAAAGAATGGCAAAAGCAGATTATTTCCTTCAACGCAGAAGAAGTACCTGAGGATGGAGAAATGCATGATAACCCCTTAGTGGTAAGATTGGAGATTAACCAAAAACCTAGTGATGATGAAGATGATGAATTTGAGAATTCATGGGCAATTAACGAAATTTTAATCGATCTTTGGAAGTTCCGTGGATATTTTTTTTATCATACTTATAAAACTATGGGAGGAAAAGACGAAGATCTGATACCTTCAACTTACAAAATCTATGGTTTTAATGGTACTACCAATAAGCTTAAAGGGGAAGTCAAAATGCGAATTCCGCTGAAAGGATTATCCTATGAAATTCTGTTATGTGTAGTTGATGTGGAATCACCATACAACGCATTAATTGGGCGACCTTGGTTACATGGGATTCTAGGTGTAGCATCGACTTTCCATCAATGCATCAAGTTTCCCCATCCCAGTGGTATTGGCATCATAAAAGGAGATTGGATTGAAGGAAAGAAGTGTTATGAACACTAGTACAAAGCAGACCCTTTTGCCACGCCAAATTGGCGAGTCCATAGGGGTTTTGACACGCCAATTTGGTTTGGACTTGGCGTGAATTATGCTTGCGTGGTTTTAAGTAACATGGCGTGGTTTTAGGTAGCTTATAGCCACGCTTGCCTTGCGTGTCTATTTCTGCATGAAATAGACACGCCAGAGCTATATAGGCGTTGCTATATAGTGTCCCAAAAACTTAAATCTTGGTACTCTATAGACACACGATTTATTATTTTGGCGTGGCTTTTTGGTTCCCTATAGACACGCTAAGTGCTTCAGCGTGGCTATTTGATTCACTATAAACACACAAATTGCTTTTTGGCGTGGCTATTTGGTTCACTTTAGACACGCAAATTGTTTTTTGGTGTGGCTATTTGATTCACTATAGACACCCAATTTTTTTTTTGGCATGGCTATTTGGTTCACTTTAGACACGCAAATTGCTTTTAGGCATGGCTATCTGGTTCACTTTAGACACGCAAATTGCTTTTTGGTGTAGCCATTGGTTATCAGATAGACACGCCATATAGGTTTAACGTGGTTATATGTTATGTTTTAGCCACGCCAATTTCACTTGCCTTCATCCACGTGGTGTATTAGGAACCGTTGAATACCATCCACATGTAACGTTGTGAGCCGTTCATTGGATATCCTATAGACACGCCCCATAGAGTGTGGCTAAATGTGATATTTAGCCACGCCCATTTCCAATTACCTTGATCCACGTGGACGTATTAGGAATCGTTGGATCTAATTTAAGATGATGCAATATTGACCGCTCAGATGTAACGTTCATCGTCCACATGTAACGTTGGGAGCCGTTCATCGTAGAACCTATAGACACGCCATATAGCGTGGCTTTATGTGATATTTAGCCACGCCAATTTATATTTGTTTAGTGTGTCTTTATGTTATGTTTAGCTACGCCAATTAACCTCGAAGCGTGTGTATTACGCGTGTGCCCTCTCTAAGCCGTTCGGATATGACGCATCTAAACCATCCACCTGGCATTATCCAAATTTTCTTATACT
This sequence comes from Papaver armeniacum, assembly GCA_023531295.1. Classification (NCBI taxonomy): domain Eukaryota; kingdom Viridiplantae; phylum Streptophyta; class Magnoliopsida; order Ranunculales; family Papaveraceae; genus Papaver; species Papaver armeniacum. The sequence goes on from JAJJWW010009466.1 coordinate 323,946, forward strand.
TTATATAAATTGTGGTTAATTCTGAAATTCATATTATTTTTAATAACACAGTAAAAAATGTTGAGCTTTGGTATAACAGTTTGCAAAAGAAAATATTAAAGAGCATTTATCCAAAAATCATCATTTTTCTTCAACTTTTTTGATGGTGGTGTCTCTTCAAGCAATTGATCGAGGTTGTGACATTCTCGTATGGCAAACATTGTCATCCTCTGTTTCCCATCCGGAAGTTGGTATGCCTGATCTACACTTTGTACATATAACTTTCTCGCCCCTTTTTAATCTTCTTTGGAAGCTTGTCGGAGGCTGCATGACTCCCGAATATGGATTGACTGCTAGGTGCTCCTCATTGAGTTTATCTTAAAATTTGCTTGTTGTTCTTGAGTCTTTGTCCAATTTCTTCTCGAGAATCTAAAGCTGGTTCAGTTGCTTATGAGGTTTTCCATCTTTGTGGAGTTTTCTATGACAATAAGAGATTAAATATATTATATATATATTCTAAATCCAAAGGCGAATTAAATCATCATGTGAATTCTCAACAAGAGGCAGGACAAAAGTCATTTTCCAACAATGTAATAAAGCCAACTGCATTGAAAGTCGTGGCATTGTTGGTGGTAGCCCATAATAAAATCCGTAACCAAATATCAATTTTCAAATTTACACTGGCATTCATGTTCCATTTAGGTGTTAATATATTTCTATCTTGTACTTATTCTTTAATCAAACTGAATACACGATTTATGTAAAACTATTTATATACTTGATTAACAAAGCAAAAGAGCTAATAAACTAACCTTGTCATCAGAGATGGAACAGTTATCTTTCGGCCATGCCACAAAACCATCTTTAGCTTCCCTAATAACTTAAACTCACCACTTGGTTGAAGCTAACACGAACGATGGAACTATAACCTCTGAATATTGACAACATAACAGTTTTTAGGAAGATCTTGTCCATGTATTTTAAGGTTAGGAAGCGTGGGTAAAATCGCACTCTAGCAATGACGTTTCCCCTAGATCCATTCCAAAAGTCGTATTTTGCTTTCTGCGGAGATACGGCATATGAACATCATATAAAAAGAAGATGCTAGAATTATCAATATAGATTTACGAAGAAAAAAAAATCAAAAAAAACATAATCCATTAAATGTCTTAGCCAGAGGTTTTGCCGTAGATGTGCACGACTTTTCTAGAGATATTGAAGGATTTGGTTGGGAATTACTGATAGAGTTCTGCATAAGATTAGGATACTGCTTCTTAGATCCATCAGAAGGGTTGCTACGTGAAGGAGACTTCCGCAGAGAAGTAGTTGGTTGTCAATTACTGGTAGGGTTCGCCAATCATGCTCAACTAAACAAAACTTAGATTCACTATCTAAACAGTCAACAACTGTGTAGTTGCCTAAAATCCCACAACTACATCCAAAGAATCGTAAACACAAACACCATGAAGTAAACAAACAAAGTCTGCACAATAACACAAGATATATATGGTTCAGCATGATTACCTACGTCCACGGGAGTAAAGGGATGATCTTATTACTTGATTTCAGGTTACAAAGTATGTATCTCCCTAACAAGTACTCTCTTCTCACTCTCTAGCTCTTGATGTTCTCTCCCTCTCTTCCTGATTACTTGGTCCTTAACTCTCTACACGGCTCTCAATTTATAGTTACACATGATGATACATCCAAGTTAAAGTTTAAGTCATGGCACATCTTCCTTGATGTCCTTCTCGGGTCGGGGATGATGTCTCTTCCGAGATACTGGGCCGAGCCTAGTGATACCTTCTCCCGACATCCTCTCGTACGGTGTTGTTTTATTAGTGAGTATAGCCGATATCTCCCTTGGTATTCTTAGCCGGGTCTTACTTTGACTAGATTCTCTTTATCTTCTCAACTACTTCGTCAGTGCATTTATTGTTCTTGTACTCGATGTCTATCTCTTCCGTCACCTCGGACCTTTACACGTATTGTCTTCACGGGTTCCCTTGGAGTCTCTTTTCTCGCGTCAAGGCCGGGTAAAATGATTTGGTGCTTCACACTTCATCTGCTGTTGATGCCTCACTACCTAGGATTGCTCCACCTGGATCTGTGGATTATTCACACCTACATTTATGCCCCTTCTTCCGCTCATGTGATCGGCACGAGGGGAAGAAACCGCCTCGTCTCCCCACATCCTCGATCATGCCGGGTTTCACGCCATGATGTTCCCCACTCGCTTCAGTTATTGCAACCGGTTTACCTTCTTCGCCGGTTACAGCAGATGGGGTTTATAAGTCCGACCCATAAACCTTGATTTTTCTTTTATTCTCTCCTTAGCAGCTTCCCTTCTCTCCTTCTCTGTTTTCTCCGGCTCTTGTTCGTCGTCACCGGTTATACTTTCTAACAGGTTTCCTTCCTTCTTTTTTCGCTATCTCGAGTTTTATCAGCCGTTCTTCGCTTCCGTTGCCATTGTAACTTCCGATTCCGGTGGTAACTTTACTTTTCCTGTTGTTTCCTCAACTAACTTCCATGGCGTCTTCAACTCCTTCCATGACGGAAAAGAGGTGCGTGAGTTATGTCTTTTCTGACGAAGACGGTGTACCGCTTGATTCCTTGTTTGTTGTTGAGAGCCCTTCTAAGCATGATTATCGTGCTTTGGATTCCATCTTTTCTGATAATCCTTCTTCCTTTTCATATAGGACTGACAAGAAAGCTGCTAAAGATTTGTCAGACGAGCAGTTTATCCAACAGTTGAAGGATGAGTTCAACCTCCATGGCTATGACGTTAAGCTCTTGTCGGGCCAAAAAGGAGTTTTGAAGAAGGATGATGTCATGAAGTTTCCACACTCGGCCGAGGCGACCATCGTTACCAGGGGCCAGTTAGAGCTCGGGTTGCGTTTTCCTTTGTACGATCCTAGTCGTTCATTTTGGTATGAAGCTCTCTCCAAGATCCGCCCGTCCCGTGCTTTGGCTCAATGTAATGGCAACACTTTTCGAATCTTATCCGAGTGGGAGAGACGCAGTTAAGGCGAATGTACTCCTACTACTTGGTCCACTTACGATCCTTCTCAAGCGGGCGACTATACTCCTGCTAGTTTTGCTGATAATTATCGAAGCGGGACTGCTACCAATGGTGATCTCGCCGGTTTTGCTGCTAGCCCTCATCGCCATAAGAATCTTCCTGAAGGTTTCAAGAAGCTTTTATTGGACGAAGATCCAGGGAAGAGTTCAACAGACATGCCGTCATACTAGTGACACTGACTTGGGACCGAGTTCCTTTGGCTATTCTGGTCCTCTTACGAGCGGCAAGTTTCCTTCTCGGCCGAGTCTTATCCCTTACGGGTGGTCAATGTTGATCGAGTAAGTGTGTTTGAGGTTTTAATTTAGATGATCGGCTCGGGCGACCAGTAGGATGATGTTTTAATTTTTGTATTTTACAGCCTAAGTCCCAGGGCGTTCCTTCTGAGTCTCTCGTTCTTCGGAAGAGGGAAAGGGGTTCTAACGCAGGAGCCGAGGAGGAGACAGGGAAGGTAACAAATATACTGCTCCCTCTTTGCAGTACATATACTTTCCCCTATTTGTTGCCTTGAATGGTTCTGACATCGGCTCATGTGCAGAAGCTGAAAGTTGATAAAGCTGGAGGTGCTTCGTCGAGAGATGGTGAGGATCTCGAGGATCGGCTGCCTTTATCGCATTTCCTGAGGAAGTCGCCTCAGAAAACTTCTGATGTTTCGTCTACCCTTGTAGGTGGTAAGCCCAGTGGTAAGGGCAAGGAGACCAGGGGCGACTTATCTTCCCCATAAAAAACTGTGCCCCAGCAGCCAGCTAGTAGAGGGATTGTTCTTGCTGACGATGTTGTGTATCTTGAATCTGATGGTGATGATGATGAGGATATTTTTGGTGGAGAGGACGAGGTTGATGGTGGTGAAGAGGAGCCGAAGCAAACGGAGAAGTCTGATGGTGGTGGAAATGATGTGGTTACTCGTGATGAAGAGAACATCACTTCTGGGAGCGAGTTGCTGGAACCCCTTTCTGCTGTGGTCCCTAACTCAGGAAATACCACCTCTTTTATTGTCTCGGGCCCTATGTGTAATTCCCTTGGAGCTCTTATTTCTCCTGAATTTTTCTCTCTTTCGGATGAAGATAAGATCAAGGCTGTCTCGTTGTATGATGCTGGTCTAAAGAGAACTTTCGATCTGCTGGTGAGTTGTGTTGATCAGGTTATGCATTCATACCATGGGGTAAGTGCTAATTCTGTTGGTGTTTGTAGGATGTCAATCGCTTGTTGTTAAACGCCGCCATTCAGTGCAAGGAGATCGCTGAGAGAGAGGGCCTTCGTCTCTTATAACAGCAAGAGCGCGAGCGATCCCGGGGGCTGGAGAAGCAACTTGCAGAGACCCAAGGTATTTACTTAGATTTCAAGTGTTTATGATTGATTTTGTAGTTCCAATATCCTGAGTTTAGTGCTACCTTCCTAGCCGAAACTTCTAGTGTGGAGGCCGATGCTACCACGAGGTATCGCTTGTTGAAGAGGGAAATTGACATAGAGCGGGGTCATGTTTCGAATTTACAAAAAAGGATTGTCAATAAGGATGACAAAATTGATCGTCTGGAAACCGAGATTGAAGGTCTTCAAACCTGACTGCATCGTTATGTGACTTTTGAATATGTCCCCGAGGAGATCGATAATCTTAGGGAGAGCTTGTCTCGATTCCAGGGTATCGCTGACGACAAAACGTTGTTGGTCGATAACTTAGAAAGTCATTGTGGACGGTTAAGGCTTCAAGTCCGGGATTTGCACGCAGATCTCCTTCGGATTCTGGAGGAGAAGAGTGCTGCCGAAAAGTGTAGTCAAGAATCTCTTGAGAAGCTTAGAGAGTCTAAGAAAGTTTCTGAGGAGTTGGAGTGGGTTCGAGCTCAGTTATCAGGTTTGTAGATAGCACACTCTCGGCAGAGAGCCGAATGGAATGATCATAAGAAATACTGCCCCTCCAATGAGTTTAACGAGCAACGTTATCTAGAACTTTCCTCTAAGATATCTTACCTTGAGTGTAGCTTGTCTGAGTCTGAAGAGACCGTTAGAGTAGTCACCCCTTTACTTGAAGGTGGCGTCCCTTGTATTGTGTTTTCATTGTTGTCGTCCTGATATTGTTGTTATGTTACTGACTTCTCCCGTGTTTTGACAGCCGAGCAAGGAAGGTAACATCGTTGGAAGAGGAGAATGCCCGATTGAAGGGAAAAGAGGTGCATCTACTGGCGAGGGAAGCTCAATTACTCGGGCAGGTGGCCACTGATGAGGCGGCGTCGATGCAGTTGGCACACGACCTTGCTGCTGAAAAGGCGAAGTTTAATGATGAGCTTGTTGCGAAGGTCAAAGCCGGTGTAAAGGCGGTTCTTGATAAGAAGCGAGCCGATGCTGCTGCCAAGAGGGCGGTTTCGGGGTCGGCTCCTCCCAAAGAGTAGGCTCATCTTTTGTAGCGCTGCGTCGCTATTTCACCCTTTGCATTGGGTTGTAATCCGCTCGAACACCTCTATTTTCTCATAAATTTTCTTTTTATGGGGTGATGCGTCGCCAATTCAGTTGTTTTTCTTCTGCCACCAATGAACACTTACCTTGTGTTTATAAGAACAAGTCTGGTAAGTCTAGATCAATAAAATGGAAATCCTCCAAATTCCCTATTCTGGAATCGATTTCTAGAGGTCCTAGACTTAGTCCTCAAAAAAAAATCCTTCAGATGGACTTTTGAAAAGGTTTATGACAGATTCCTCTGGCATACGTTATAATCGATGGAAAGAAGGAAATATTCAAGTAAAACAGTCAAATAACTTGTACAAACCTTCTCCCATGTTTAGTGGTGAGATTACTTCTCACTTCGTTACCTAACTCTAGGTAATCCCATCCTTGAATCTATCTTGAGAGGTACAAGGATGATGCCTATGGGAGTCTCAAGATTTGGTGTATATCTGTTGTAAGTTGTTGTCAATCAATCCGAGTCATGCTAGGCTACTTCATGATTCATGCTCTAATTGTTAAGAATTATTGAGCAATATTGGCAAATTTTTTTTTTTCTTCTTCTTAATAGATTTTGCTAAAATCCATCCCTCTCTTGTGAACGGTCCATGAACGTCCGTATGGTTTCCTTTCTGAGAAGTGTCTTGTCTTAATACATATATACCTTATACTGTATTAATCCATCCCCATCAAAATATTCATGGAGAATCTTGCAAAATCTCAAGAGATTGTGCAACTTGATATGGAGGAAGACACTCAAGGACGTGAGTCGATTCAAGAACTGGTTCTAAAGAAGATGCTTGCAAGGAAGGACCACAACTCCTGGATTGATGATTCCGTTATCTCCAACTGCAAATAAATCAACTCTTAGATGGTCAAGCAAAAATCCTTGCAAATCAAAATATTCTGATACGGAACCAGAAGAAACTTATCTTGGATTGTGTCAAGGGTAGAAAACTTGCTCGAGTTGTTGATCGTAAAGTTAGTGTTCACGAACATGGTGTGTCTACGGTCAAGAGAATAAAGGAAATCAGTGACACCTTCTATGATGGATTCATTGAAAGGTGAACTTTGATTTTGTCTAGTAAATCTTATTTTAGAGAATTTATTTCTTGTTTTTTTTAGAAGAATAACTAGGTTTGCAATAGCCATTATTGTGAGTACACATAGCTATGTCCAACGATTTTCATCTTCATTGTTTTTAGATTTATTTATTTAAATTCTAAACTTTTTTTTTGGAAGATGATTTTTGCAATTTTAATCTTTATGATTTTATATATTGCAAATTGTTATGGGATATGTTGTTTACGTCAGTGAACCTGTGACTATCCCATACGTGTTCAAAAGTTATCTTTATTATGTCGATATAATGTATTGATGGAAGATAGAATTCACTTTTGACATTACAAGTTAAAGCCTTTTATGTCATGTTTTGATAAAAAGAAAGGATAAAACTTTTGTGTACAAGGAGTAAGTCTATTATATGTCATTGTGAAAATAGTGATAGAAAATAGAATGAATCCTTGTCTATTCCACAGTATTTGGTCAATCTCCAATCCACAATCTCTGTGCATATACTGTGTTGTTCCATAAGGTTTCTTATGTTGAGCACAATCGACTGAGTTGTTCATTCTCTTATGATTAACTTAGTTATTACTCCGTGAGGTTCCCTATGTCGAACATGATCAACTAAATTAATCAATCTCTTTTGGTTATTTTAGTTGTTGCTCCGTAAGTTCGCTTATGTCGAGCATGACCAATTAAGTTGATCGCTTTATATGGTTAATTTGGTTGTGCATTTCAACTGAATTAATCATGGGTTCTCTTGTGATTAATTTGGTTGTTATTTTTCGATTGAACTAACTATGGGTTATCTTGTGGTTATTTCAATTGAATATTTTTGGATACAAATTCATGTTTTCATGTGATTTGTTTGTCCGAAAGAATTCCTTCTTTTCTTGTGAAAGTAAGGTCGCCTTTGTTGTTCCTTCAGGGATGACATTTTATGGGGGAGAGTTCTTTTGAACTTGTGCTTAATTGCCATATCTTTGTGGGGAGTGCGGCTGTGGAATTTTTAGGGGTTATCTTGTATCTTCATAACTCCTTGATGAATACATTTAGCTTCGGCTTTATGATTGCATCTAATTTTGTTGGTATGTTAATACACCTTTTGGTCATGATGTATCTCCGTGGAAATTTCATTAGGATCCCACTAATTTTCGTACCTTTGCCAATTTTTTTGACAAAAGGGGGAATTAATGTGTAGTTCACACTACAAATACATATGGTTTACGAATCATTATGTAAGGGGGAGTGGTTTTCATGTTGAGATATGTATTGACTAAGGGGAGTGATGCATATCACCATAGTGTTATTGTCAACGTTGTGATACAATTGAACTTTGATGTTGTGTAATAATACTATGACACCGTATAACAATGATTAAGAGCATTTTGTTTTCTCATTGTTATAGCTACGGATCTTGAACAACTATGATGCTGAACTTATAACCTTTAGGATCATGGAGTACTTGGAAGTGACGAAGATTTCGAGTCGCGTTGAAGATGCCAAGGAAATCAAGCATGTGGATAAGAAGCTTTTTTTTTTTTATCTTTTTTGTAATCCATATGTATTGATAGTTTTGTCACTAAAATTGACAAAGGGGGAGATTGTTAGAGCATTGCTCGGTCAAAATCGCATGCGTTGCTATCTCAGGCATGTTTGTCAATGTTAGTGATCAAAACTATAAGTCTTGATTTCTAGCCTATTTGTAGATGTCTCGAACTAGGACATAGATAGTGTAGTTGAGCTTAAATCTCTCGACGTTCATCTCTTGAAGACGAAGAACTACTAAGGGGAGCTTGTAGAACTTCTTCGACAAAAGGTATGTGGAGACTTGAACTTATCTATCACTTGGAAAGTCAATTTCTACTATCTCCTATAGACATAAGTCATGTTACGATATAGTTTTCTCTATACACATTTGCGATTTCGAGTTAAGTATATCTCGCTTACATATTTCTCGAAATATGTGTTGGTAGCTTTCGCTTCGACCAAGTTCATCTTATATCATGAGAAAATTACCGAGTAACATCTTATATGGTTTGTGTGATACAATCATTTGGTGTAAGACTTGGAAGGTTTCAATAATGATTATTTCAAGGGGGATTTTGCGTTTCCCCCTCAAAATAAATACCTATTTTGCATTACCCCCTTTATAAATCAATGATAGGTGAAACCCCCTCTCGGTCATAACTGCCGTTACCAGCCAATTAACTGTGCGTGTGCAGTGCACGTGTGCTCCACTGAAAAATAATAAATTTGTAAAAACCAGAAATACCCTTCAGCATGAAAGAAAAAGTAAAAATGTGTCAGATTATAGAGCAAGAGATACGAATCTCTGTCTTCTTCTTCATCTCCGATTTTCCGTCGTCTTCTCCGACTCCTTTGAGAAACATTCAACTTGGTTTTCTTCTATGTCGATCAAACAAAAACAACATATGTGCTCAAGAGGAAAATTATTTCCGTCATTTCCGTCATTTCCGCTGATGAGTTATCATTTTTTTATAGAGAAAATCATTATGATATCATTTTATCAAAAAGAATGTTATCTCGATAGGATATTACTCATTAGTGGACTCAAAATACCTTAATTTCAAGAAGCGCTTGATTAAGGAACAAGATCATAAATTCTTGACATGAGATATCAGCAGGTGTTATGCAAAACTCATCAAATTACCTTATGTTTATCCTGGTATTTTCTACAAACAGGTGTTGTGCAGGAAGGCTTGTGGTAGGCGTACAAAGATTTTGAAGCTGTTGTGTTTGTTCTTTATAGCTCCTTCCCTGCAATTTTGAATCCTCAAATAACCCAACAATCCTCAAAACATTTACAACACTCTCTGCTCAACATCACAATTCCTTGACCGATTTTTTCCTTGCTTGATCATCTTATTTAACTTAATTCTCTGGTTTTTTTTTTAAGTTGGAATCAAACCCCAACTTTTCTAATCATTCAAGATATCTAATTATCATTAATATCCTCCATTAATTAGCTTATTTCAACATCAGCAGAATTTCATTTTTCCTTGTTTCCCCATAACCGGTTTCTCGAAGAGGTGCGTTATGGAGAACGCAATCGAATTCGACTGCAACATTTATTAAAAATATTAAGAAGAGACATACTGAATACAGTCGTCTTTCAGGGTAAGATTGAGTTTCAGAGGTAGAGAAAAATGGGGGAATGAGAGAAACAAAATTGTTTTGGTTAGGAAGAAAAAGAGATGGGATTTGTCTTCCGTGATTGTCAGGTGTATAGGCGGAGATTTCAACTGCATTCTATAACTCAGATTTTTTCAAATTGGGAGTGTCGGATTGTGATGTATTTAGGGTTGTAAATATTTAACATTTTTAATGACACACATGTGCACCGCACGCGCAAAGTTCGTTGGGAGATAACGACAGTTATAACAGGGAGGGGGTTTCACCTATTATTGATTTATAAAGGGGGTCATGCAAAATAGATATTTATCTTGAGGGGGAAACACAAAATCCATTTCAATATCTTGAAAATTGCTTTGATGCTAATAGTGTGTGAAAACGGCTATTGACATTATAAAACAATGTTTCAATGATTGAAATAAAGAGTTGATGATGTAACCATCTTTGGATATAAGCATATATAGTTTGTTCACACATTAGTGTATAAGTCCATAAACCGGAAGCCAAGAGTATGCATATGTGTGTATACAGAATTGGTGAAGGAGACAGGTTAAGTATGCGTACCCGTACGCATAGTGGCGGAAGTTCTCAAACCGAGAATTCTCCTGAGTTTGGTTTTGGCAAACTCTTAACTAGTCACCTTAAGTATGCGTACATGTAAGCATACTGGCGGAAGTTTTTGAACCGAGTTTGGAAACTTTACAAACTCAAACCGGTTGATTAAGTACGCACACCCGTACGAATACTTAAGATGGTTACTTTGTCAAATCGGTCAAGTCCATGAACTTAAACATTTAAATCATAAGGAATGCAATCTTTGCAAACCGTGGCTATAATGTTCATGATTGATTCAAGTGATTCAAACCGATTTGATTTCAATTGTGTTTTCTAAACAATTGAACAACTCTTAACTAGTTTCATTTGAGTCATTTGAACTAGTTATGGTTAAGATGAATAAGGTTGATATGAGAGTAATCATATGGCTAACCTCGGTTAACTATTTGTGAACCAACCTGGTGTACATATTTAGGTATGGCTTAAACCTAAATGAGGGTACATTTCATTTGTGTGTAACAATCTAAGTTCGATCTAACGGTTGAAAGATATTAGCTTGGTTGGATCAGGTTTTTCATCTAACAGTGAATATTGAATGATTTGTTACCAAGGTAACTTGGATTGCAAACCCTGATTTGAAAACTATATAAAGGGGAACTCTAGCAACTGGAAAACCTAATCCCCACACCTCATGTGTGTTACTAGTTGCATAACTAGAGTCGATTCTCCTTTAACCTTAGGTTTCTTCTCGAGACCCCGTAGGTTAACGACTTTAAGACTTCATTGGGTTGCGTGATCTGATCTTGTTGTTTCTATCGTGTTGAGTGTATTTGAAATAATTGGCTCGAGATTTATATCTCCGATAGGCAATAAAAAAAAGTAATCACAAACAAACTTTGTCTCATCGTTTGTGATTCTACAATAAATTGTTTCGCTAGTCGATTAAGTTTATTGTGAGGTGATTGATAATACTAGGCTGTTCTTCGGGAATATATGTCTGATTTATCAATTGGTTCCTGTTCACCTTGATTTATCAAAATACGAAACAAAAACTCTTGGGTATTTCTGTGGGAGACATATTTATTCAATTCTATAGACTTTTCTGTGTGAGACAGATTTATCTATCAAGTCTTCGACTTTGGGTCGTAGCAACTCTTAGTTGTGGGTGAGATCAGCTAAGGGAATCAAGCGTGTAGTATCCTGCTGGGATCAGAGACGTAAGGAGCGTAACTGTACCTTGAATCAGTGTGAAATTGATTAGGGTTCAATTACAGTCCAGTCCAAAGTTAATTGGTAGTGGGCTAGTGTCTGTAGCGGCTTAATACAGTGTGGTGTTCAATCTGGAATAGGTCCCGGGGTTTTTCTGCATTTGCGGTTTCCTCGTTAACAAAATTCTGGTGTCTGTGTTATTTCTTTTCCGCATTATATTTCGTTATATAATTGAAATATCACAGGTTATGCGTTAAGATCAATCAATTAGAATATTCAACCTTTGGTTGTTGATTTACATTGATTGACACTTGAACATTGGTGTTTGGTACCGTTCAAGTAACTCCTCTTATATTAATCGAGGCTCATGATTTCTATTTCTTTGATTGCGGATTGAATTAAGAGTTAGAGATATCAAACTCTTTGATATACTTTAATCTAGATTGAGTCTGGCTGTCTAGTTGATTCTCTAGAAAGTGTATTGGAGTAAGTCCTCTCAGATTTCCAAACGAATTGTTGGGTGTGGTTGTTAGACTCCCGCATTTCACTAAGAACTAACTTGACTACTCCTTATAACTAGCATTATTGTTCACAATGTTCATCATTATACTAAAGTTATACGGCTTGTTTCAGTATGTAGAATGAATATATATATGGGTAAATAGGATAATCAGTTTTCACATATCTTTGTTAATGAAATTTCTGTTGACGCCATCGTTCTTCAGTCTTCATTTTTCAAGGTCGATTGGTGATCTGGTTCTTAACTGCCATGCTTTATTCCTAGTCCGTAATTGACTTTAGTATACTATAAATCAAGACATAGTTTGATAAACTAAAATTGACAACAAGCATGACATACCAAAACTTGTGAGTTTGTAGAGCGATGCTCTAATGATCATGATAGATAGAATGATAAATAATATAAGTAAATATGATAGTTAGTCTTCACATATCTTGTCGATAAATTTCCTTAGATGTCTACATTGTTATTTAGTCTTCAATCTTCAAGGTCGATTGGTGAATTCGAATACTCAACTACCGTACTTTATTCCTAGGCCGAGACTGATCTTGGTAGATTATAAACCGAAATAAGTTTTGGTCGACTAAATTTGCTAACAAGCTTGACATATCAAAACTTGTGAGTTTGACCGAGCAATGCTCTAACACGTCTAGTTAATATATAATAGTAAATATGTACCGTAATAGCTTCATAGTTGGTCATATTTGCTTCATTTTTCTTATAGACCAGTAAAAAATATGCGATGAGAAACTTATTTTAGTTAAATTCTGTTTTTAGGAATTGGTAATATCCATATTAACCTCAGTCGTTAACGTGTCATGAGAAAAAATAGCAGACATGACAAGTGCATCTCGCAAAGATGTACTAGAAGCGGTGTCTATAAGGTCATGAGGGCGAGAGCTGAAATTGGGCATGGGGGTTAAGTTTTGTAATGAAACTTGAACCGAATCTTAAATGATTATTTTGTCGTCATTATAAAAATCACCATCTACAACAAGAAACGTGGCCCGTTACATTTTGCCATGGTCACCCTTTTTGGTCCATATCTTGTGGACTCTCATGAAGATGTTGCCCTAAGGACCCGTGTAACTGCTGCATAGATAAGCGACCAAATTAAACTTTTAGAGTTTGAAAAAACTTTAGGGGTGTCATCACCAAGCAAGATTTTTTTTTTTGATGGGTCACCAAGCAAGATCATGTATAGACTTAGGAAACACCCGATACCATCCATCATACTGTCAATAATTTAAAAAATTGTAGTTGACGTTTTCAAAAGAAAAAAAATTAAATATTGATCAAGAATACATATTTTATGTCTTTAAGATCCTAGTTAAAAACTCAAAATCATACACGGTGCCTATCCCATTTAATCCACTTCGACAAACTCTATCGACAAAAACCTTTTATATAAGTTCAGAGACTTAGCAAGATGGCTAATTTTGACATTTTATTTCTTATATGGCAAGTGATTTAACATCGTCGTTTTTTTTTTGTCTAAACAAAGCAAACACGATCAATTGAAACATAAACAATTTTAGTAATTGTGTTAATTTATTTTCTATTTTTATTTATCAAAAAATTTATATTTCTTACTCATTATCATTTTTAAAAACACTATATTTTACGATAATCAATAAACTAAAATAAAAGAATAAAAAATTGTTATTTGTGATATATATCCATGCATTATTATATCATAATAACAAATTAAAATAGATGAAAAAATATTTAATGAGGGGAGGATCCATTGACAAGTTTATTCTGGTACAATTTAACATCTTCAACGATGTTTTTTTTTATAAATCCCAAACGATAGTGGATATGGGAATATATTGCTAATATATTCTTCTTAGAAAGCTCTATAGTTATACCAAAATTTAATGCACTACGAGGATTCAAATTTCGCCATCTACTGCTTTAATAATTAGAAGTTGAAAACCATTTATCTTAACGACTAATTTTTAAAATGGTAGATGATAGTGTTACACATTTCTAATTGTGTTATATTTTAGTATGAATATGAAGTTCTCTAAGATGAACATATTAGTAAAAATTAGCTTCTAATCCGTTATCATTTTGGATTTATAAAAACATTAGCGTTAAAAAATATGTGAGAACCTTGTGAACGGATATCCCCATTAAATGAATATATATAGTCTTTTTTTACAAAAATACTTTTCTCTCTCCTTCTCCATCTCCCTCACAGGCGATTTACGACTACCAAAAATCTCTCTCCGGCAACCTCTAATTGCTCGGATTTGCTTCTTTTATAGTTGATTTAAGTAGCACCTAACTTTCTTTAAGTTTTCAGCAAGTTATTTCATAGATTAACTTTTATTTTATTTTTTCATGTTTTTTAGGTTTAGTTTTGGGATTTATTCACCCTTTCCGGCGGTAAGTTATCTTCGTCTTTATGTTGACTGTTTCTATGCTTTTATAACAACTTTTATCGACTTTCATGGTCGCTCTTGGTTAGGTTTCATGGCGTTCAAGATCATCGGCGGTGAGCAACAGCCGCCGGAATCTCCATCGGTATATCCAAATCTCAAAGAAAATCACTCCAACTTTGGAGTTTCTTTCCAAAGAAGAAGAAAATAATCAAAAATAGTGGACTTATTATCCAATAACCTTTCTCCTTCGATTCAATGGTATGGTGTTACTTTATTACTCTTGTATCCTGATGTCTTAAAACTTCTTGTAACCTTAACTTGAATTATCAATAATATAAAGAAGAACTCTTTTTATAAAATAAAATAAAATAAAAACACGAAGCGAAAAAAAAAGAAAGGAAGGATATTAGGGCTGTTCATGTTTGGTTTTGGCTCGGTTTCAGACTAAAGCAAAACCAAACCAATACTATTGGTTTCTAAAAATCTAAATCAAACCAATCCATTAACCATTGGTTCGGTTTCTAAATGGTTTTAACTAGGTTTCGGTTTGTTCCATTGGGTTAATGGAAAATCGATTGTATGTCGATTTTAAACCGCAGTTCAAATCTTTAAATAAAATAACAGTTGAATTTTTTTAACCTACCTGCAGAATGTAATTAACACACAAGCGTAGTTCATAACTCAAGTTTATAAGCATAGTTCAAAACATAAACATTACAGGTTCAAAATACATAAACTCCAAGTTCTGCATGCTCCAAATTCATAACTCACTGGCGAATGCCGACTGGAGACGAAGAAAAGAAGAAGATAAAAAATGATATTGTCTGGGGTAAGGGTAGAAGTTAGGTTTACAAAGAGTAATATGGACGGGGTAGATTAAATCTTTCTGATTTTAATCAACGGCCTATACTTATCGATTTTCCATTGGTTTTTGGTTTGGTTTTCAGGTCAAACCAAAACCGAACCAGTAATGTCGGTTTTTAATTTTTTTTACCATAACCAATCCATTAGTAAATAATTTGGTTCGGTTTCTTCCTAATCGGTTTGGTTCAGTCCGGTTCCGGCGGAAAGACGAAACCATGTTCAGCCCTAAAGGATATACATGTTTATCTGACCAACTGAAAAATTGGCTAAACCAGGCACATTATGGTTTTTGCGTATTCTTACGAAGGAAACATAGTATACACTTCATCACCGACCGCGTCCAGAACCCAAATCCATTTGTACAAGGATTTAGAAGTGAACTAATTTAATAATATGATTTCAGGTGAATTTCCCCTGCTGTGGTTAAAAGATGAATCAAACTCTCTTCCTAGAGCTTCTGGGCCCCACCGGAACATATGCAGACCAATAGGAACGTTCTGTTTTTTCACACCACCAATTTGCATATTTTCGACCCCAACAATTTTTCTACACACGCAATTCGTGTGGGTGATAAACTATGGCATATAAGAGCTTCTCCAAGCCCTAATGCCTTTTTCACCGCCTCTTCGCCTCTCCTTTTGTTTTTACTCCCTTTCTTCTTCGTAGTACACCTGTAATTTTCTATTGGTTTCTATTTTTTTCTTTTTATTTTATCTGCAGGTGATAAAATACATGAAAACAGGGTATCCATAGAGGGGAAGAAATTTAGTCGGCTGGTGCATGAGCAAGTATTAGTGGGATTCCCTGGGAAATGTATATCTGCTTATCTACTTATATTTTATACATAGTGTATTTTAAACTCATAAATTGAATGTATGGTTCAAATTTTATCGTGTTGGCTACGTTAGTTAAGCTCTCTTTGGTTGATTTGTTGATTGTTTTAGTTTTTTTCTTGTTGGATTGTTTTAGTTAAGCTCTCTTTGGTAGACATTACACTATTATTCAACTATTGAATACAAGGTATAACAATTAAGAACTGTGTCTAATTTCAGTCTCTCTTTTCGCATTTTTACATCAATCATTCGTACCAATAATTTTAGGATTCTTTGATGCTGGTAGTTCTTCCTGCAAAACCGTTATTGGCACTGGAAAAGGAATGGTTCTCTTAAAACAGGTATCAAGAAGTCTAAATATCCCCTAACTTTTGTACTAATTTTCTCTATGCAAATGTTTGCCTAATTTTGTCCATCCGTACACTGGGTAATGTTTGAAACTGCAATTGTATATGTTTAGCTATTTGGCGAAGGGGACTTACAAAGTACTACCTGAATACTACAAACTGGACAAAATTTCTTCCGGGTCGTCAGCATCGGGTTAAAACTGATTGAACTTATGATGGTATGTATATATGTTCATTTGTATATGTTTACTTGCATGATGTGGTTGTTTCATTTGTCGTTGGTAGGATCTTGCTGTTAAGGCTAGCTAGATGTGAACTACTAAATACACTTTCAAGGTAGTGATTTACCTTATGGAGATACTGGCAGACTCGCATATGAAAAAAAATGCAAGCAATGTTTATGTGTCACGACCTTTGAACCGGCTTGGTGAGGAACTTACGTCTAGAAAACCCCTACAAGCAGCAGCCTCAGCATGCTTCCAATGTTTGGATTTGACGGAGTGTATCATGAGAAAGCTTGCAACTCATGTGGGGAAGGAGGGAGGTGCTACTCATATAAAAGTAAGTATATTTGTACAAGATGTTTCCACTCATGCCAATTCAATTTAATAACATATCTTAGATAGTTCCTTAAATCCAAAGACTTTTAGTGACAACCTACTTGATAGCTGTAGTGTTTAGGTATGCCATGCATCATTAGTTGAGTCCAATTGCCAGTTTTGACATCTTCTTAACACTCAGATTGTAGATAAGTCTTATCTTAGTATCCAAGTTTCGGGTGGGTATCTCACAAGTCTTAATATATGATCATGATATTATTTATACTTATGGTTTTAGGCATTTGCAACCCGAATCTGTTTCTGATCTTTAGATCCATCTATCTTTGAACTGGCTTGCAGCAAGAATAAGAACACTTATTTCATGTTCCGGATTCGTTGTAGGTGGACAATATCAACAAAACCTTTCATAAATGTGGATATCAGATAGGAGGGTTTGAGACTATATATGTATAATTCGTATACGGGAGGAGTAACATCTTTTATGGATATTGCCAAAAACATCTAGCCTTGCTTCTTAAGAAAGCAAATAAAGGAAAGGAATAGCTGCCAAGACGAAATGTAGACATTACAACCGAAATTATCATTGTGCACTCAGTGCCTTGCTTCTTTTTAACTTACATATTGTCATCAATTTCGATGTATAATTTTTTCTTTTCTTGGTAGTGTAAATAAGTTTTTAGAGAAAATTGTTACTCGATTATTTGTTTGTTGTCGTGAATCAAATTTCAGTAAGAGTTGTTGATCTATTTTTTCTCCTTTTGATGATTGTTTGTTCCTTTTTTTTTTTTTTTTTTTTTTAAAGCTGAAGGATAAATTTTTGAAATAGTTTATTTGCAAGCATAGTTATATTACACTCAAATCTCAAAAGATAGTGACCTCAATCTGAGCTCGTGCAGAGCACGGGCGTAGCAATTACTCATTCCGTCTCTAAAAGATAGGCTTGTTTCCTTATTTGGGTATGTCAAAAAAATAGGCTTGTTTCCATATGTTGAAAGTCAAATGTTATGATTTTACTAGGATATCCATAGAGGGACCACTTCCCTCTCTCCCTTTTCTCTCTTAATATTGAAGGGGGACCACTTCTCTCTCCCATCTCTCTTATAACAAATGAGTGGGGACCAAGGATAGATTATGAAAAAACATGAAAAAGTGGCTACAATGATTGGTTTTTTTAATTTTTGTGAAAACCAAACAAGCTTATCTCCTATGAGCTAGATTGGACTGCTAGATTGGCCAAAAAGTGTTGCAAATCATGAAAAAAGTGTGGGAAAAAAAGTTAACACTCTTTCTGGCTACTTCGCATTTGCTCGCAGTCGAACTATCAGCGAGATTGAAACGCTCGAATAGTGCGGGACTCAAAAAGTGACCAAAAATATTTGAATGGTTGGCGCTCACAAAAATCACAAAAATCTAACAACCGAGATTTAAGCGCCGAATGGTTCGGCGCTCAAAAAGTAACCAAAAAACGCTGAATGGTTGGGCGCTCGAAAAACGCGTTGAATGGTTGGCGCTCACGGATGGCGTGGATGGCCAATCTAGCAGCTAGATATCTAGCCCATAAGACTTAAGAGGTTGCCCAGGCTGACGTGGATGGTCAATCTAGCAGCTAAATCTCTAGCCCATAAGACTTAGCGTTACGGAGGGAGTAGTAATAATAAAGCCTCATCAAAGAATTAGACAAGAATTAGATTGGAAGTAGAGAACCGAAAACCGACATTCTGCTTTGCACTTTTGTCGATAAGAAACAAAAGGTACGCGTTATTAACACGTTGGAAAGAAGGTGGGGTTACCTCATGGATCCAGGTTATCTCCTTCTTTCCATTGGACTATGCTACATCTGATGGTACTGCACACTATTTTAAATTATTAATAAAAACTTTTGGAGTGATAATTAGGGGAAAATAAAGAAGCAGAGAGGAGTTTTCATTGATAAGAATAATAGGTTACATGGAACAATCCTTTACATATATGTGGAAGGGAATACCAATAGGCTTCCGTTTTGGACCGTACATCCAAGGGCATGGGCCCTTTAACACTCCCCCTTGTGCGGTTCAATAATGGAACTCCAAATGTACTGGCACATATAGTGCTTTGAATGTAGTTCTTCAAATGTTGTTTTCTCCTTGATGACATGTGCCGAAATCAATTATCCTTACTAAAACTTTGAAAAGGAAAAACCCAGTGGGATAAAACCTTGGTACAACTCTTCACATGTAGTACTTCACATGTTGTCTCCTATTTTACATGTAGTTCATCACATGCAATACGATCTTCAAAGATCGACGAGTCTAAGTTAATTTCCTCGTTAAAACTTCGTCAGGGAAACCCAAAGGGACAAAACCTGAACTAAAGAAAAAGAGTACAATATTACGTAAATGTAGAACATAGTTAGACTTGAATATGTTGCCTCATTAAAACCTTGACAAGGAAAACCCAGTGGGACAAAACCTTGACGAAGGGAAAAGAGTACAACGTGTGAGATGCAACTAAAGGTGATGCATTGCAGATGATCACTTTTCTCCATTGAAGTTGACTAGTTGCTTCACAACTCCCAAGGCAGAAAATCCTCGTGGGAAAGATAATAGCCTTAGCTGGGAAATTACATTCCCGGTGTTTGTTGTTGTCTCATTAAAAACCTTGCCGAGTAACAAAAACCTGAAGGAAAAAGCAACCTCGGTGAAGGAAAATAGTTCAACACACTATTAGATGCTCCCCCTGATGTCAGACAATTTTCATTAGTTTAATGCAGTGAGAAGAAGTTTATTACACTTTACTTTGGTGACTTGAATGTTTATAAGACATTTGTTGTTGATTCTGGAAGTTACGTTGCTTAACATACTATCGCGTTTCATTTCTTTGATTCAGATATTTCAGTAATATCAACGCGATCTTTATGTCTTCAACGTTCAACATACTTGATGCTTTTAGTATTGTCTCGCTGATAGGTGTAGAATACACCGTATTTACTATCTAGTAGTTTATGCTTTCTTTGCTATTTTTCGTGTAAATTATGTATTTTACGCTTGTTTTGAGTTTTATAGCTACTATGGAGTCGCACGGAGGAAAAGAAGAAGAAATCACCCAATTTAAGTCAAAAGGGCAAAAAGGTCATTTTACGGGCGAACACTATCCGGAGCCCAGTAATGGTTAAGGGGAAACTCTCTTTGGAGGAGCACTAAAGACAGATTCGATTAGCAGTGGGGAAACCCATTCAAAGGTTAAAGGCACCTATGTAAGCTGGCTTGGGATGTTATTGGCTGGCCCATATTAGTGCCCAGGTCTAGACCCAATTTGTATAACCTAAAATTGAGTTTTCTCTCAATTATTATTTTTTTTCACCTGAGAAAAGAGAAAGGATGCGCAAGCAGCCATGGATGTTGAAATTGAGAATAAGAGAGAAACTCAAGAATTCGAGAGACAACAAAGATGATGGGAAGAGATGGAGAAGATGATGGTGATGTTGTTGTTGGTTTCCGGAAGAACTTGCCGCTGTTGTGAGCTCAGGGAGATGCTGAATCGAGAACGAGTAGCCGCTGCTATGAAATCGAATTGGTGGTTGATTTGAGATTCAACTGAAGAACAGAGATGGGTTTTGGCAGCTGGTTTGAATCGAACCAAGAGATTGAGAAATCAGGGAGTGAAGCTGCTGGGTTTTTGGTGCTGTGTGGGAAATGCCGTAGCAAGAATTACACAGAAAGGGTTGAAAATCGAAGGTGGGGTTGAGCTCGATTAGAACAAATTGAGTTGAATTGGATCTCAGATTTGAACTCAGATTGAGTTCTGATGTGTGTTGGTTGTTCGACTAAGGAATTAGAGATGGAAGCTGCAGGACTGATCTGAAACTAAAGCTATGGATGGAGCTAGGTGGTTTTGCAGCTCAGAAGTGAGTTGAAGGTTCAGGTGGTCTGGGTATTGATTGTGGATGAGGCTCTGGTGGTGGACTGTTTTTCAGTGTGTTGAACTGGCCTGCTGGAAGATGAAGCTGGTGCTGGGGGCTTTGTGTGATGTAATTGCAGGCTGAGCTATCAAGTGGTCTAGCAAATTGCAGGCAGTCTTGATGAGGTTGCAACAGGAAGAGAAGGTTGTGACAGTAAGGCCTGTGTTGGTTGGCTTGACATGGTTGAAAAGGGGCCAAGTCATAATGGAACAAAGATGATGCAATGGTGGATGTGTTGGTAGTTTTGCAGGGAAAGATAGCAGGATGCACTGTGAGTGTGTGTTGTTGTGGTGAGTGTCATGGAAGAGCAGGCTGTGGCAGTGCCCTGGCTCTAGTTGCAGGCTAATGGGACTGGTGATTGATCCTGGAACTCAAGGTTATGATGCTAATGGCAATAGCAGGTGCTGGTGTTGCTTATGAATGAGAATGGCTTGGAGGTTTGGCTGGGTTGAGTCTTGCATTGCAGAGAAGGTGCAATGTTGGTATTGATTTGGTTGTGCAGTGATGAGTTGCAGGGATAAATGGGTTGGTGTTGGTTTGAATTCAAATGAGGACAGGCGGGGAAGAAATGTTTTGCAGCTGAGAGTTATGTAGCATGTGGTGGCTCTGAGATGGACTTGCAGTGACTAATGCATGAGTTGAAGTGCAGGGAAGATCAGCCATCATGGCTGAAGCACTTAACTAAGCTGTGCAACAGCTTTGGCATAGACCAACTCAGCCCAGTCAGCCGACTCAGCAACTGACTCGGTTCTGACTCAGTGACTTAGATCTTGACCTAGTCAACAGTTAACGACCGTTAGTCAACAGTTAAGTATAACAGAATCTTGGACGGAATATACTTTTACCGGCAGAGAATTTTCAGGTGGCCGGCGGGCACAATTCCGGCTGGATTCCGACCACAATCCCAGTTTTCCGGCGAGCAAAAAAAATTCCAAAATTTTCTATGGACTTCTCTCATGGGTGTGAAGACTTGGGCTTGGAATTGGATGGAGAATTGGACTCAAATTTGGAAAGAGAAGGTGGAAGAGTTGAGAAAAGCTTGGATTTGGAAATTGAATTGCAAAAGAAAAAGGATTCTATTCCTTGGAAGATTTGGAGAATATTGAAGCCTATAAATAGAGAAGTTTTCTACAACTTCTACACACCTCTCTACACACACAACACTTTTCTTTTCTTATTCTTTGTGTGAACTCCTTAACATGAGTAGCTAATTTTATTATTGATTGAGGATGAATTCTAGTTCTTAATTTATGTTTTGAGTTTTTGTTTTCAATTCTATCTTGAGGTTTTTCACATGATTATCGTTTGTTTTTACTAATAGGAATGATCTTAAAGACATTCATGATTGATTGATAGATTGTTTGGGTGTCCAACTAAATTGATTTGTCGATTTAATCTAAAGCTAGTGAAAGTTAGGAGATAAGTAATCGTTTATTGACTCTTTACATAAGTAGCAAACACGAGACCTTGCGGAGGGATTCCGTGGAGCAATTGTGTGTAGAAACAACGCTAGAAAGTGAACCAAGCGAACCGAGTTTAACTACTAGTACTAAACCTAAATTCATAAATCTTAATGCATTGGGGAATTACATCTTGTAAGCGAACCTCGGGGTGGTTCTTTTGAATAGAATCTGATAACTAAGCGGACACTGTTACTCGGTGAAATTAGGGATTTTGGGGCTAGCTAAGCGGACTGCTATCCTACGGTTGGTGATAATCTGTGACTAATAACAAGTAGAAAAGAACATAACTTGATTCATTGTTTCGTAACGAAGAAGGATTCCTTGGTCTTGTCTCTCTTATTGTTTTCAACTTTCGATTTTAATTGCTTTGTTTATTTTCTTTTGATTTTTTTACACCCCCCTTTCGTGACAACTTTTACAACTAAGATCTCTTGCTCCTCGTGGGAACGAACTTGACTTCCATTATATTATTTTTAATTGAGTGGAAACATTGATTAATTTGATTGCACCTACGACACGCATCAAATTTTGGCGCACATTCTTAGGGAACAACGGACGATTTTAGTTGTTTTTATTTTTCTTTTGCTTTATTCTTGCTTTGTTAGATTCTTTACTAGTATCTAACTTAGTTTGTGAGAATCTTGTTTGGTGTTATACCTTTGGTGAATGCTTAAAGAGGCAGACCAAGAGTCCAATACGTCTTCAATCCGGCACTCAACTAAAGGATTTCATTCGTGCGATTAACACTCCACTTCCTCCCTCTTCATCAAGTGATTCGGACAAAGAGGAAGAAACAATGGCTGATCGTACACTAAAGGACCTAGCTTCTCACAAGCTTGATACACAACAATGGTGTATCCAAACTAATTCAACCTTCGAGATCAAGCCGGGGTTGATTAGAGAGTTACCAAAGTTCCATGGCATGGTGAATGAGGACCCAAACAAACATCTTATGGACTTCTACACCATAGTTATGGCTATGCTTCCATAGGAGACTAATGCGGATGGAGCAATGTTGAAAGCTTTCCCGTTTTCTTTGGCGGGTAATGCTAAGGAATGGTTATATTATTTGCCTTAGGAAGTATCACAACATGGAATGGGATGAAGAAACTTTTCTCGAGAGATATTTTCCCACATCCAAAGCTACTCAAATTGCAAGGAGATTTGTGAATTGAAACAACAAGTGGGAGAATCATTGTATGAATGTTGGGAGCGATACAAGAGGTTGGTGGCAAGCTGTCCACACCATCAATTTAGTGATGTTATGATACTCCAATACTTCTATGAAGCTCTTCACCCAAGTGATAGGTCTCTTCTTGACGCAGCGGGTGGTGGTGCATTAATGAACAAGACGGTGGCCCAAGCTACCGAGTTGATTGAAAGTATGGCGGCAAACTCGCAAAAATTCTACACAAGGGATGAACCAATGGTTAGGCGAGTGCATGAAGTAAGTGATTCATCACATCTTGATCAAAGGATGAGTAACATGG
Organism: Papaver armeniacum; assembly: GCA_023531295.1. NCBI lineage: Eukaryota > Viridiplantae > Streptophyta > Magnoliopsida > Ranunculales > Papaveraceae > Papaver > Papaver armeniacum. Next base: position 347,826 of record JAJJWW010009466.1, read on the forward strand.
AGATAATGATGCAAAGGATTGCCGCGGTGATTATTAGGATAATGAGACCGAACAAGTGAATGCTTTATATCCAAATCAAAGGCCAAGGTACGATCCATACTCGAATACTTACAATCCCGGGTGGAAGGATCATCCTAACTTTAGCTATGCAAATAAGCAAGCGGCGGCTCCTAATCCATATGAGCAACAAGGTGGTTTCCAACAATCACGTTTCCAACCTCAACAACAATTTCAACCATAACAAGTCAAGGAGCGTGATTCTTTGAATGATGACAAGCTCAATGCGTTAATACAAGGTGTGCAAGGTCTCACCACTATGGTTCAACAACACCAACAAAAGACCGATTCGGCAATCAAGGAGTTACAAATTCAAGTGGGGCAATTAGCGACCGATGTGAACTTATTGAAAGCGCAAGCGTCCACAAAACTTCCTTCACAACCAATTGTTAATCCAAGAGAGAGCGTTAATGCGATTACCTTGAGGAGTGGGAAACAAGTGGAGCAACCAAATCAACAAGATAAGGTGTATGATGAGAAAGAGGAAATTGAAACCGCACCAAAGGAGAAAACATCTCCGACCAACCAACCCGAGGAGACGGTTCCTACTTTCACAACTCCACCCCAGTTCCTAGCCGATTTGCTAAATCAAAGAGAGACTTGGAATACATGGATATTTGGGAGATCTTTAAGAAAGTACAAGTCAATATTCCACTCATAGAAGCTATTCGTCAAATTCCTCGTTGTGCAAAGTTCTTAAAGGAGTTGTGCATGAAGAAGAAAAGGTTGAAAGGGAATGAAGTCATGAGTGTGGGGAGAATGCTTCGGCGTTTATTCTTAAGAAACTCCCACCAAAATTAAAGGACCCGGTAGTTTCAATATACCTTGCACAATTGGTAAAACAAGGTTTACTCGAGCTTTGCTAGATTTGGGAGCATCGGTTAATGTTATGCCTTCCTCGATTTATGATTCTTTGAATCTCGGTCCTCTTAAAGAGACCGGGGTAGTTCTTGAACTTGCTAACCGATCTAATGTTTACCCGAAAGGGATTGTTGAGAATGTTTTGGTGCAGGTTAATAAGCTTGTATTTCCGGCTGATTTCTATGTCTTAGACATGAATGATGAGAATTCTTCCAAGTCTACACCTTTGCTTTTGGGTAAACCATTCTTAAGCACCTCCGGAACAAAGATTGATGTCCAAAATGGCACCTTGACTATGGAGTTCGATGGTACACTCATCCATTTCAATATCTTTGAGACAACGCGATACCCTAGTGATGTGACATCATGTTTTCCAGTGAAAGAGATTGATCCGGGCTAATGAATCTTGCAAAAGCTAAGTCGGGCCGTCGACTTTAAAACAAGCGCTTAATGGGAGGCAACCCATCGGTTTTGTATTTCTTATCCTTTTGCTTTTTGTTATTTCTTTTTCTTGTTTCTTATCATGTTAAAATTTCCCACCTTGACTTTACTAGGAGGATTCAATTACATTGAGGACAATGTAAGGTTTAAGTGTGGGGGAGTGGCTAAGCATGTATTTTAAAACAAAAATTACAAAAACATGAAAAAATTTTGAAAAAAAAAAAAAGTTTTTACTTAAAACTTCAACTTTTAAAGATTTTAGAGTCACTAGCATACTTCTAGGTATGTTTACATAGAGATTTTTGACCGACATAATTGAACTTGGAAATGTTAGAGAACTACATTGGATTTCTTGCTTGTTTGAGTGTTAAATAATGGATTTAATCATGCTTGGGTGATGCGAATTTGGTGCGAGGGAGAAGGGCATTATTAGAGTTCTACGATCAATCATTAGTGGAGACTACCCGTATTCATATCATGTGAGGCACCGACCAGAAATTTTCTATCTACTAAAGAGTTTCTTTTGAGTGTGTGTCACCATACGTCAATTCCGGGTAGAATGGTGAGCTACCCAACCTCCCACCAATAGAAGCACTACTCTTTGATCTCTTGAGTGCTAATTTTGTCAATCATGAGGGTGATGTCCATGGATGAAAGCTTCCTTCTTGTAGTTCGATTTGCAGTTAGCACCATTCTCTCTCGCGACAACAACGGGTCCATAGAAACACATTCATCATCAACAAGGAGCGACATCAAAATCTACAAGGAAAGTTGGAAAAGTTTAAGGTTTACAAGCAACGGAACGCTTGAGAAAAAGAGCAAATTTCAAATACAAGTAAAGCAACATACAAAGATGATTTTTACATATATGTTGAGGACTTACAATACAATGAGGTAATTTTATATTCAAGTATGAAGACTTATTCATGAAAGCAAAGAAAATTAAAAGGTGAGAATTTTTGAAGTTTATGATTTCAAGACGATACAAGTTGTGAAGAATCAAGCGGTAAAATACTTCTCCCACGGCCATGGTTGTATTTAATTTCTCTTGTTTGTTTTAAAAAAAAAAAAAAAGAAAAAAAAAATTGAAAAAAAAAAGAAAAAAAAAAATTTAAAAAAAAAAGAAAAAAAAAAGAAAAAAAAAAAAAAAAAAGAAAAACAAGAGAAATATTTGTTCTTTGTTTTGTTTTAATAAGCCGTGGGGAAGGAAAATATATAAGGAAGTTTTCAAGCGACAAGGATTATTAAGGAAAAGGTTACAAATTGTCAAGGATTTATGGAATTCAAGGGTTTATCATCAATAGTTGAAACCGAAGACGAAGACCAAGGAGATCAAGACGAGGAGCGGAAGACGTTTCTATTGGATGCCGTAAGAGTGGTGTTATCATAATTGGCGATCGGATGTGAAGGTGAGTAAGTAATCTCATCCTCAATAATAAATGGTTGATTTCCTTTCTTAGAGATCGTCAGAAAAATGGTTTTTCAAAATATTAAAAGATGTGGGTTTTAAAAATATTTCGGAAGTTATCCTTCCCACCATTCAACGTGTTGCAGGAATTCTCTCTTCATTCCTACCTGCACACATGTGTGACCCATAAAAAAGCCGTCTTTTTGAGTGCAATTATCATAAAATCCTTTTTGGTGAGGCGGAAGTCGGCGAAATGCTTATTGATCGTTTCTCAAACATGCGTTCTCTCATTATGGTGTTGTTATTTCTCACTCAACATTTAAGAACGAGAATATGTTCTTTAGGATTTCTAACTTCTTATTACTAGCATGCGAAATTCTATGTCCTCATAGCTCTTTGGATGCTTGTGACGCCGGGGCAGCTTTGAAGTTGTGAGTTTTGGTTTGATTTGCTCGAGGACTAGCAAAGTCTAAGTGTGGGGGAATTTGATAGGTGTAGAATACACCGTATTTACTATCTAGTAGTTTATGCTTTCTTTGCTATTTTTCGTGTAAATTATGTATTTTACGCTTGTTTTGAGTTTTATAGCTACTATGGAGTCGCACGGAGGAAAAGAAGAAGAAATCACCCAATTTAAGTCAAAAGGGCAAAAAGGTCATTTTACGGGCGAACACTATCCGGAGCCCAGTAATGGTTAAGGGGAAACTCTCTTTGGAGGAGCACTAAAGACAGATTCGATTAACGGTAAGGGAAACCCATTCAAAGGTTAAAGGCACCTATGTAAGGCGGCTTGGGATGTTATTGGTAGCCCATATTAGTGCCCAGTCCGGACCCAATTTGTATAACCTAAAATTGAGTTTTCTCTCAATTATTATTTTTGTTCACCCGAGAAAAAGAAAGGCTGCATAGCGTCATGGATGTTGAAATTGAGAATAAGAGAGAAACTCGAGAATTCGAGAGACAACGAGAGATGATGGGAAGAGATGGAGAAGATGATGGTGATGTTGTTGTTGGTTTAGGAAGAACTTGCATTTGTTGTGAGCTCGGGGAGATCTTGAATCGAGAACGAGTAGTAGTTGCTATGAAATCAATTGGTGGTTGATTTGAGATTCAATGAAGAGAGAGATGGGTTTTGGCAGTTTGGTTTGAATCGAACCAAGAGATTGAGAAATCGGGGAGTGAAGGCTTTGGGTTTTGGTCTTTGTGTGGAAATGCCGTAGCAAGAATTACAGAAAGGGTTGAAAATCGAAGGTGGGGTTGAGCTCGATTAGAACAAATTGAGTTGAATTGGATCTCAGATTTGAACTCAGATTGAGTTACGATGTGTGTTGGTTGTTCGACTAAGGAATTAGAGATGGAAGGCTGCAGGGACGATCACGAAACTAAAGCTATGGATGGAGCTAGGTGGTTTTGCGACTCGAAGTGAGTTGAAGATTCGGGTGGTGCAGGTATTGATTGTGGATGAGGCTGCGGTGGTGGGTGTTTTCGGTGTGTTGTTGGCTTTCTGTGGAAGATGAAGGTGGTGTTGGGGGCTTTGTGTGATGTAATTGCGAGGTGAGCTATCAAGTGGTCTAGCAAATTGCGAGGCGATCTTGATGAGGTTGCAACGGGAAGAGAAGGTTGTGACGATGAGCTGTGTTGGTTGGCTTGACATGGTTGAAAAGGGGCCAAGTCATAATGGAGCGAGAGATGATGCAATGGTGGATGTGTTGGTAGTTTTGCGAGGGGAAAGATAGCGAGGATGCCTTTGTGAGTGTGTGTTGTTGTGGTGAGTGTCATGGAAGAAGCGGTGGGTGGCGGTGCCACAGCTCTAGTTGCGAGCTAATGGGACTGGTGATTGATCCTAGAACTCAAGGTTATGATGCTAATGGCAATAGCAGTCTTTGGTGTTGCTTATGAATGAGAATGGCTTGGAGGTTTGGTCAAGTTGAGTCTTGCATTGCGAGAGAAGGTGCAATGTTGGTATTGATTTGGTTGTGCGGTGATGAGTTGCGGGGATAAATGGGTTGGTGTTGGTTTGAATTCAAATGAGGACGGGCGGGAAGAAATGTTTTGCGGTGAGAGTTATGTAGCATGTGGTGGCTCGAGATGGACTTGCGGTGACTAATGCATGAGTTGAAGTGCGGGGAAGATCAGCCATCATGGGTGAAGCACTTAACTAAGGCATTGTCAACTTGACTTTGGCATAGACCAACTCGGCCCGGTCGGCCGGCTTCAAGAATCGACTTCGGTTCGACTCGGTGACTTAGATCTTGACCTAGTCAACGATTAACGACCGTTAGTCAACGATTAAGTATAACGAATCTTGGACGGAATATACTTTTTACCGTGAGAGAGAATTTTCAGTGGCGGCGGGCACAATTGGTGGATTAGACCACAATCCCGATTTTCCGGTGAGCAAAAAAATTCCAAAATTTTCTATGGACTTCTCTCATGGGTGTGAAGACTTGGGCTTGGAATTGGATGGAGAATTGGACTCAAATTTGGAAAGAGAAGGTGGAAGAGTTGAGAAAAGCTTGGATTTGGAAATTGAATTGCAAAAGAAAAAGGATTCTATTCCTTGGAAGATTTGGAGAATATTGAAGCCTATAAATAGAGAAGTTTTCTACAACTTCTACACACCTCTCTACACACACAACACTTTTCTTTTCTTATTCTTTGTGTGAACTCCTTAACATGAGTAGCTAATTTTATTATTGATTGAGGATGAATTCCTAGTTCTTAATTTATGTTTTGAGTTTTTGTTTTCAATTCTATCTTGAGGTTTTTCACATGATTATCGTTTGTTTTTACTAATAGGAATGATCTTAAAGACATTCATGATTGATTGATAGATTGTTTGGGTGGCCAACTAAATTGATTTGTCGATTTAATCTAAAGCTAGTGAAAGTTAGGAGATAAGTAATCGTTTCTTGACTCTTTACATAAGTAGCAAACACGAGACCTTGCGGGGGATTAGTGGAGCAATTGTGTGTAGAAACAACGCTAGAAAGTGAACCAAGCGAAGAGTTTAACTACTAGTACTAAACCTAAATTCATAAATCTTAATGCATTCGGGAATTACATCTTGTAAGCGAACCTCGGGGTGGTTCTTTTGAATAGAATCGATAACTAAGCGGACTGTTACTCAGTGAAATTAGGGATTTTGGGGCTAGCTAAGCGGACCTGCTATCCTACGGTTGGTGATAATCTGTGACTAATAACAAGTAGAAAAGAACATAACTTGATTCATTGTTTCGTAACGAAGAAGGATTCCTTGGTCTTGTCTCTCTTATTGTTTTCAACTTTCGATTTTAATTGCTTTGTTTATTTTCTTTTGATTTTTTACACCCCCTTTCGTGACAACTTTTACAACTAAGATCTCTTGCTCCTCGTGGGAACGAACTTGACTTCCATTATATTATTTTTAATTGAGTGGAAACATTGATTAATTTGATTGCACCTACGACACGCATCACTCGCTAAAAACCTTGTCGAGTAACAAAACCCTTTGGGAAAAACTATTCTCGATCGAAGGGAAAAAGAGTACAACATAGCTTCAATTTCGAAGTAAAATATGTCGACATCATATCCTTGGATCCTCCCCATGATGTCGGCATCTCCCCGATTACTTTCGAGTTGTTCAGACAGTTCTTTTGTCATGTATTTTTCGAAACTTAATATTGGTAATGACTTAGAAAATAATCTACGATATCTTCCTCTGATTACTTTCGTTGGAGAAGAGATTATTGTTCCTTCATAATCAACAACTTTTGGATTGCACTTTCATTAGCATTCCTTTTAATGTCTTTGTAGGGATAAAACAAATTTATGTCAATGGTTACTTTTAAGTACATGATTACATTCACTATACCATTCCAATGACGTTGCGTTGGCGCGGAGCTATATCTAGCTAACAAGTTCCCTGAGGATGTAAAATTTAATCGAGTATATTATTATACTAAGTACAACAATGCGTCTATTGTACTTAAATATTGGAATTTCATCTCCCAACACATCTTCGTCATATTCCTTTGGACGAAATGGTTACTTACTTACATTTGAACCTCGACTAATCATGGGAGTGCTATCAGGATGCATGTCTTTGTTAAATTGCACGACAACTTTAGACATATGCAAATCTGGTGGAATAATATACCATAAGCTCAGTATTCGATCGAGCTTTCCCTAGATTTTTCATCTCAAATTTGGATTTTAAATAGCTTTTAAGGTCTCTTATTACATCAAGAGTAAAAATCATGTCTGTACCATCAACATAAATAGCTACAATTCCAAATCAGGAACTTTCTTATGAATACTCAAGGAAAAATAACTTACTTGTTTATCCCCTCCAAATCAAATAGCCACTTAGACGGGTATACCACATCCGCCTGATTGCTTGAATCTATAAGTGAGCGTTCTATCTAAATGTAAACGCACTCGTGGTTTAGAGTCATTTGATTTGGGCAACAAAAGTCTATCAAGTACTTTTTTAAATATATTCTATCTCTTGATTCTTTCGTGAGATACGTAACAACCACATACATATCTTTGCATTCAAGTCCTTTTGAAATTACCAAGCTAACTAAGTAGCGGAACTCTATAACGTTCATTACAAGAGAACAATTCCAGGGCTTTGTGAGAAACCTCGCGCCACAAGGCGAGTCTTTGTACTTTAAGACTACTTTCTTCTCATTATGTTTTATGACAAATTAATTATGTATGTCCAATAGGCTTTACACTTGGTTGGTTAGCACTACCACACCAAATACCCGTATATTTTTCAAAGAACTAAGTTCTACCTGGATTGTGTAGGCCAAATATGTTATTTATTTGAAATTAATCAAAATAAAGCATGGTTCGATCTCATTGTGCTCTACTTCGGAGCAACTATTTATGGATTATATCATCATTGTGCACACATGATCCTTCCGTTGACTCATGTGCATTCTCATAATCCGTCGGGATTTCATTGTTCTCTAGAATCATTTAAAACTTCGGAGCGTCCTCCGGTTTGATTCATGGACATATTCGAGAGACAATCTTATGAGATGATTTCGATGATATAAATAAGTTGTGCCTTACTCACCTACTTCCTTTCTAGGTGAGGATTGATCGAACCAAGTGGTCTCTCCAACTTCCTTTATGGAGCCACGGCCTCAACCACACTTCCACCGAGTGTAGTTGCAACACCTTAGTCTATGGTGTATATCCGTATTGAGGATTTGTAACTGCGGGTAGGTTTGCGAGATGGTATGTGTGATCTCATCACTTTAGCAACATCAGTGTACATTCTGAAAATCGAATATTCTTTATCACTTCACATTTACATTTGTGGAGTACAAGAATCAATATGAGACACAGTGGGAACACACCAAGACAATTCCTGTCGTTCCCTTAGAAAATACTTTTTCTTATCTCCCCCTAACGACGGGAAGACTGTCTCATTAAAGTCATAACACGCAAATCTAGCGGTAAGAGATCTCCTGCCAAAAGTTGTAAAATGCGGATAATTGTTAGGAACTTATTTCCAACATAACTATTTAACAGTTTTGAAGACCCATCATAGTACGATGTGGAGTCGTAATGGCACATGTATAGTGCAACCAAAAATGCGTAAGGACACGAATGTCAGGCTTAAATCCAGTTACCAACTGGTATTGGGTTTCAAAACGAATTAAGTAAGATGCGTGTAATATTGCATATCCCCAAAGCAATAAAAGATAGGTTGGTACACATAACCTATTCCTTAGGCACCATCTGTAACCTTTGATAATAGCCTCTCTGAGACCATTGGGTATAAGATGCTCTATATTGATCCTATTAAACATGCAATATTCATCAAGTCCTTTTGATGTAAATTCTCTAACATTAGTAAGGGTGGTGAGCCTTTGCACTTTGTATTGTGTAATATGTGCTAGGAGTTTTTAAACGCAAATTTCTTGGGAACTATAACTAGTCTAAAATGTCAAAATATTCATTAGAGCCATAAGTCACTTTAATGGTCCGCATTCTGCATGAATATTTTTCTAAATTTCACCTTGTTATATTTGTAATATCGATTGTTTACCATTTGCATCTTAGGATGGTCTCGATCCTGTTTTACTTAAGACTTTGTAAAATGAGTGATATTCTCTCTTACTTAAACGCATAATGGAAGGGAGAAGGGGGTTGTGCATCTGGTACTTTAGAAAACACTTATTGAGAGATATGTCGTTACTTCGCATCTTGTCAATCTTTTTCCCATTTTCGTTCACTCAAATAAAGTGATATTTGTATGAGTTCTTTCAAAACAATCATCATGTCACAACCAAAGTTGCTTTATGGTTATGCCCAAAGCCTGTATGAGTCAGTTCCCAACATTTCATCGTCGGAGTCAATATGGATTCAATAATTCAAATATTATAGTGAATTACATTGTACTAGATTGACTCATTAGTTTCTCTAAAATATATTTCCTTCCAAATATATTAGAGACTATAAAAGATGCAATCAATTACATTCTCATCATTGTGAGTTTCCATATGATATCCACTTGCATGGGTCTCTTAGGAATTTAACAAGGTGATTAGCTCTCGGTACATATAGAGCTTTTGTGACTTTTAATCTTTGTTCCATCTCAGAAACAAAATTTGAGCATTCCTTCGCTCGATGATCCAATATCGTAGTCCCATTATAAATAATTAGTTCAAAAACTAGTGTATATTCCTTAAATTAGTGGGAGAAAAACCACTATCAGTTAGACATTGAATCTTGAGATATTTAATAAGTGGTGTGGCCTTATTCGCAACAAAAGTGGGATACTGGGATTCAACTCAAGTACTTTAGAGTGAATATATGTTACGTTTCAGGGGGTGATATATTTTTCATCCAAATATATCTCAAGTGGATTAGAAAATTTATGTCTCGTGGTAATGATGTACTTTTCATTCCATCAGCGCAGACATTGGATCTAGTTCAATTAAATAATCAATTGGCCAGGCAAAGTCCTTTTTGTCATTAAAGTTGATGTGAAAATTGGTTGCTACTATGATACACACATTACATTGTGACCAGGTGCATTTCCAACTCTTTTATTTATGATGGGAGCTACAATTACATTTTAGCTGATCACATACTCGGTTGATACTTGTGTATTGGTGTTATTACTACCGAAGACAAAAGTACATCTTTGTCTAATGATACATATGTCTCTTTTCACATGTTTTATATGAGTCGGTACGTCTAACCCTCATTACTTTCGGGTTCTTTTCCATTTTTAATTTTGTTACATTTAGCTTAATTTGAGATTTTTTTTTTTTTAATCTCAACAAGCCAAGAGAATCTCACTATACATGTCAACCAATTACTTTAGGTTGAATAGATTACTATTGTTGTCATACTTCAGCATATACTGGTTCGTTGGTATCATTGATGAAGTAGAGAAATGGAAATTTCTGGCTCATATCATCTTTTGTGAGTTCTTCCACAAAAATTGGAATACATGTGATTTTGTTTGCAACTCTTTTGAAACTACTAACTCTTTAATAGTCGAGCATGTGGATTACATTCCACGAAACGTTCAAATTTGGGGAGACAATATCAAGTACGCAATAACGGTCCAAATACTTTTAAACCCAAATAAATACATTGAGATCGAGTTGGTACAACCATCATTCAACCACAGCCAATATCATATTCAATAGAACAAAATAACATTAAGACTAACATTCTTAATGATCGTGATCGACACTCATAATTTAAATTGACCGCTTATGGACATATCTTAAGAAGAAGAAAAAAACAGAACTAGGCATGTTCTTAAAATAAATAAATAAGCCCAACAAACATTCAATATTAAGTATATTAACACTAGTACATACCTCAAGCCGAGCTTTAATTACCACTGTACAGTGCATGCATATACAAAACCAAACTCCCGTGCCTATGCATATATATTTTGGTCCCCTGTACATATAAACGAACGGGACAGCCTGGGATCGGAACGGGACAGAACAGCTGGGACCCGGACTGGAGCCGGAATGGACAGAACAGCTGGGACCCGGAACTGGATAGAACAGGTGGGACCTGGAACTGGAGCCGGAACGGGACAGGACAGCTGGAAGCCAGAACGGGACAGGACAGCTGGAAACGGAACGGGACCGGACGGGACAGAGATTTGGCTTGCACAACTTTTCTTCTCCACTGAACGTGAACAGACGACTTTTCTTCCCCAGGTTTCCCATCAATCTAGATCCGCAAGCAACTCCCAGACTACAGAACGTAAGGATTATTAGGGGATTATTATATTAGTCTAACTAATCCATGATTAGTACATACACAAACGGAATAGATTAGGATCAATCAAACTAATCCATGATTTACAAATTAACGTACTAGATTTGTACCATCCCTGATTATTTGTTACATACACAGTACCAAAACCCAAATCATTGATCTTAAATGAAATCATCACTTTGACGAGATCTACCTCCCAAAACAGTATACGTGTTATACACATCATCGAACCATTAGTTTTCTTTTGATTTTAAATTGAAACTATGTAATACAGATGGGACAAAAAGAAAGAGATAGAAACGGCCGCCGATATTTCTATTGGTTTTGTGCTCACTTGGAACAAAAAGAAAAAGACGGGAAGAATACAATCTTAGTGACGGCTAATCTACTTTTTCTTATCAATTAAAAAATATATCGATTGTATTAGAGATAAGATGATTAAAAAGAGGAAACTTATCTTTTTCTTCGCTTGTGATGATTTCTCCTTGAGATCATCGATGATCATGAAACTCATCGATTTTGATCGGCTTCAGGTTGTTTTTCAAGAACAAGAATCAGTTGGTTAGAGCTTCGTGCTGATAACGTTTTGGAGTGATAATTAGGGGAAAATAAAGAAGCAGAGAGGAGTTTTCATTGATAAGAATAATAGGGTTACATGGAACAATCCTTTACATATATGTGGAAGGGAATACCAATAGGCTTCCGTTTTGGACCGTACATCCAAGGGCATGGGCCCTTTAACAAAAACAAAATTATACTATTCTTTTTCCGTAAAGATATTGTGTATTAAGAAGATTTAAATTAATTAATCTTCGTTGAGAAAACTTCTTCCCTTTCAAAATGGAGCAGTACAGTAAAACTTCGATAAATTAATTACTTCGCTAAAATAATAAATTTTTCCGGTCCTGTTTAGGTCTGTACAAGCTAAATTTTTTATTCGATAAATTAATAATTTCGCTAAAATAATAATTTTTTCCGGTCTCAAAACTATTAATTTATCGAAGTTTTACTGTATGTTTGTTTACTCCGGTATGGAAGTAGTGGAAGAATTCATTACGGGTCACAATATCTGCTGTTTTGGCGCATATTTTCCACCAAAACTTATGCAATCGGTGTTATTTAGCAATTTTATTTCAGAACGACCCTTGACAAAATATGGAACTTTTAGAAAAAATTTTGGGACTAGGGCTAGGATAAATCAACTCTTATAGGGTGTTTGGTTTATATATTCCGAAGTTACCTTTTTATTTTTGGAAGTCGAAAGAAGAAAACTTGACAATACTATTTCAGAACGAATAGTTTTACTTCTAACTTCTATTTCGGAAATACGAAACATTTCGATTCAGTATCGAAACACCTTCTGCTTTCCCCACGAATTTGGAATGAACTGCAATCCCAGCCCCACCCCAAATTTAGAATGAATTAGACGGCAAAATGAAATAGTCTTGCTCCAACATGGCACGCATAAACTGACTAGTAATTCACTTTGGAGCAGAGACTACATGCTCCCCATGAGATTTAGGACATTTGCTCTCATAATTAAACAAGTGGTACTAATATATCATTTTTTGATATCTTCTTAAAACGGCTTAAGTTAAGTCAAATGGTGTTATTCCAGGCCCGTTAATAATCCCAGAGATTTTAGAACCATTCAAACTTTCCCCACGAAGCAAAACCACATCTGAGTATAAAAATCTCGCATCTGGTTTTATCATTCTTACACTTATACTTACTCCACCACCACGATCCAAATGACTGCACGTTCTTCTCTAGTCACCCTCACCACCTACACTTACGGCTTATTTTAGCATTCATAAGTTGACAAAAAAAAAAAAAAAAAAAAAAATTAAATCTGAAGAAGAAGAAGAAGAAACAGAGAAAAACCAGACAGAGTTTAGTTCAGGGTTCTGAGAAGAAGAAGAAGAGGAATAATGGGAGTGGATTACTACAATATGCTGAAAGTGAGTAGAAATGCAAGTGATGAGAATCTAAAGAAAGCATACAGAAGATTAGCAATGAGATGGCATCCAGATAAAAACCCTAACAACAAAAAAGAAGCTGAATCTAAATTCAAACAGATCTCACAAGCTTATGATGTTCTCAGTGATCCACAGAAACGTCAGATCTATGATTTATACGGTGCTGATGCTTTGTTATCCGGTGATATTCCAGAAAATTACAGTACAACTGGTCCTCCTCCTGCTCCGCCTTCTTCTTCTAGTAGTTCTAATCGGTATTATCATCATTCACAACCGCAGCAACATCATCCAACGGCTAATGCTGCTACTCCACCACCGCCGCCGCCGGCTTCTTCTTCTTCGAGTCGTAATCAGAATTCAAGTTATCAACCTAGAGATCCTGATGAGATCTATAATGAGTTCTTTGGAGGACCGGATGGTAATAAGACAAAGAGTTCAAAGAAAGCTCCGGTGCTTGAGAATAAATTGCCCTGTAAATTGGAAGATCTTTATTTAGGAGCCAAAAGGAAAGTGAAGATTTCCAAATCTGTTTTGGATGAATCCGGGTACGTAATGTTTTGATTCTTGATACTAATTTCTATGCATTGAACTTGAAATTGACAAATTGGATCGTGCATTGCATTTTGCTGTAGAGTCTATTGTTTGGTTCTTTGATTCTTGATTGTGAACTGTGGAAAGTAAATGTGAGTATGCAGCTTCCACATATATGCGTTTCATAATTTAGAATTTAGGTTTGTGAACTATGGAAGTGTGAATACGCAGCTTCCATGTATATGGGTTTCATAATTTAGTGTTTAGGTTTGTGAACTTTGAGCATCACCTAGAATTTGGACCAAGTGTGAGCCTGTTGTCCTTCCTTGCAATGGGACATGTTCTTGGCTTTGTATCAAGATTATCACTTGCTCTGTGCGGTGCGCATGACCAATTTCTAGAAAGGGAAACAAAGCTTTTCCTTTGGATCTGCAATCTCAGAAGATAGCGTCATAATGTTAGGATCATTAATAATTCAGTGTACCATAGTAGGGTCTTAGATGATCTTTTTAGTGGATGACTCGTAGTTTGAATCTTCGAACCAACATTCTACATTTGGGTTTTTACTAGTAGTTAGCCCTACTGAGCAATGGTTCCCGAATCTTTCTGTGGTGAGCTTGCTTTTGTTTTTCTTTCCACTCTTCATATCACCCAGTTCTCCGATTTTTCTCTATTCTTATCTTATTTTGGTTTTGCATGTTTTGTTTGGAGTTGTTCATATCGTCACATAATTTAAGACAACTTAAAGATAGACTTAGTGACATAACACAAATAGGTGAAGAAAGGTTTATTTGATTTACAAAGGTATTCTTAATTTGGAATTGGTTCCTCAGTTGCTTGTATACTGTCTCAGTGTCTCCACCCTAAGATTATTTTTTTTGCGTAACTGAATTTTTTTACATCTCCATCATAAGACAGCGCTAGCAATGGTGGGTATCTCCATAATTAAATCATGTAATTACCGTTCATAGTTGGCCTTTGTTTACCAGTTTAATTTATTTAGATGTTAAAGATCCTGCTTCAGTATTGTGAGCTGAGGACCATAAGAGAAAGGGTGAGAGGATGCAAACCAGGTTGGTAGAGTACTAGATTATTGTAATTAGTATAACCTTTTTTGACCCAGAAAACCAACTCAGCCCTGGAGATCTCAGTCCCACTCTAGATGTAAAAAGCTTCACGTGGATGAATTACAAGGTCCAAGATTGTTTGTTAAACATTGTTTGTGCAAGAATTCAAGTTAAACGAGCTTTGAGCATCACCTTGAATTTGGACCAAGGCGTGTATCAAGATTATCACTTGCACTGTGCCATGTGCATGACCAATTTCTAGAAAGGAAAATGGAGCTTCTCCTTTGGATCTGCGGTCTCAGAAGATAGTGTCGTAATGGTTAGGATCTTTAAATTTATTTTTTGCTGACATGATGACTACTGGTTCAAATTTATAAATTGGTCTGTCCAGATAGTAATTCAGTGTACCATAATAGGGTCTTTAGATGATTTTTTAGTGAATGACTCCTAGTTTGAAACTTCGAATCAACATTATACATTTGGGTTTTTACTAGTAGTTAGCCCTACTGACCAATGGTTCCCAAATCTTTCTATGGCGAGCTTGTTTTTGTTTTTCCTTCCACTCTGTGTATCACTCAGTTCTCCAATTTTCTGCTATTCTTATCTTCCTCCGCATTTGGATGTTTTATTTTTAGCTGTTCATATCGTCACGTATTGTTAGACAACTTAAAGATAGACTTAGCAACATAGCACAAATAGGTGAAGAAAGGTTTATTTGATTTACAAAGGTTTTCTTTAATTTGTATTTGGTTCCTCAGTTGCTTGTATACCATCTCCATCCTAAGATTTTTTTATTATTTTTCCAATTGAAAATTCACAAATTTTACATCTCCATCATGAAATAACACTAGCAATGGTAGGTATCTCCATAATTAAATCATGTAGTTGCTGTTCATGGTTGGCCTTATTAACCAGTTTTATTTATTTAGACATTAAAGATCCTGATTCAGTTTTGTGCGCTGAGGACCATAGGAGAAAGAGTGAAAGGATGAATAAAGCAGGTTGGTAGAGTAGATTATTGTAGTTAGTATAACCTTTTTGACCCAGAAAACCAACTCAGCCCTGGAGATCTCAGTCCCACTCTAGATGTAAAAGTCTTCACATTTACAAGGTCCAAGACTGTTTGTTAAACATTGCTTATGGATGAATGTATACAAAATGTTAAGCTGACTGATAAATGCACTTAAGTGACTTTCTTAACAACCTTTTGAAGTTCAATTATTAAAATATATTTAACTTTTTTTTTTGCAGCAAGCCAGTGATCAAGGAGGAGGTATTGACAATTGATATCACACCTGGTTGGAAGAAAGGGACAAAGATCACTTTCCCCGAGAAAGGTCACCAGGCATCTCGTGGTGTTGCTCCAGGAGATCTTACTTTCGTGATAGATGAGAGGCCGCATGCACTTTACAAGAGAGATGGGAACGATCTCTTAGTCAACCAACGGATATCATTACTTGAAGCCCTCACTGGGAAGACGCTTAGCTTCACTAGCCTAGACGGAAGAAATCTACATTATCAAGTAACAGATATTGTTAAACCTGGCCACGAGATGGTGATCCCAAATGAAGGAATGCCAATATCAAAGGAACCTGGGAAGAAAGGAAATCTAAGAGTGAAGTTTGATGTGAAGTTCCCGGCAATTCTCACACCAGAACAGAAGTCCAGTCTGAAGAGAGTGTTGGCGGGATGATGATTGAGACTTGATTTTTTTTTGGGAGGGCAAGACTATCAAATCATACAGTTAGTAGATGACGCAGGTGATTGCAGATGTAAATAATGTTACAAAAATCAATTGTGAATATTTAAGAACAAGGTTTTGAATTGTCGCCTCCCCCGTGGACAATTCAATTGTTTCTCTTCAATTCTTTTTGAAAGTCTTTGTTTTCACCTCCTGATCGTAATTATGAACCACCAATATTAATGTTAATTTCTAACAAGGTGGAGTTGGAAGTTATATGACCAGTGTCTGTATCTCTTGCAGGGTTTTCGTTTAATCGAGATATTGGGATATCTTGAGATAATCTGATTAGTTACATGAGCTATTTCAAAAAAATTATGTATTTTTCCTCTTTATCGAGATATTGGGATATCTTGAGATAATCTGATTCGTTACATGAGCTATTTCAAAAAAAATTATGTATGTTTCCTCTTCTTCTTTTTCGTTTTATCGAGATACCTGGTCTTTTAGATAATCTGATTTAATGCACTGCACTCCTCTTCTTCTTAGTCACCAAATGCAAAAAGGAAATGAAGTTTCAGGGACCGGAAGGCTGAAAATTGAAGGCTTAATGATTAAGGATTTAAGTCTGCGTGTTGAAAATTGAAGGCTTAACGATTTAGTTGGCGAACTCAACGTGAACCTAAGTAAGCGATAGGTTTGGAAACTCAAAGTGAAAAGTAATTTCTGATAACTATTTTTACAATGTTCGTGAACCTGATGGGTATTTCTTATTTTTGGAAAGGTTTCCTAATCGGCTGCGGATGAGGCCAAGTTTGTAACCTATCTCAATAGGTATTAGGCCATGTAAAGAATGTGAACGTAGAGAGATTGAGAGAAATTTCTAAATGGTATTTCCTACTTCTTGTATTTCCTGAATCAGGTTATCCCAGACACATTGTCTGCCGGTGGATTACCCATATAGCAAGTAGCAACCACCCAATTCATAGTATACCTGCACAGTCAGTTGTTCACGAATTCCAAACATAGAAATAGAAATGAACTAAAAAAGGGTCAGTAATTACATCAAATGAGGTGGTAATAACTGACTTTTTGATATGCAAAAAATTTACAAGAATTCACCTCCTATGAAATGAGCAAGTATGTAGTGTAGACTGTACGCATTTAATCGTATTAGCACTTCCCTTAAGATTCCCAAAAGATAGAGCCTTGTATGCTGTTACTTGTTAGCATATACTTGTACCTTCAGCTAGGTATAGACATTCGCAAAAGATTTACACAACAAGAGGTCACAAGATTTCCTAGCCCAACTAGTATTGCTTTAGTTGGGCTTTTAGAGCAGCCAATTCCTTCCCATGACCCTACGAAGAGAATAAAGATTATTTCAAGTTCTAACCATAAGAGATTACAAATCAAGGTAACAGAACAGAATATGGATGTGTAGCTCAGCAATCATGCTTCAAAAAAAAAAAAAAAAAACCTCGGCAAATCAGTCCCTACTTCATGGAGCATATAGTTGTGGTTCATCAACTCAAAATTTAACTTATTGAGACACACAAACTGAGTCATTCAACATTATATACTCACCTCAAAAAGCATTTGCCTGGACGCCTCAGATCGTTTTTGATATAAGATCCAATCCAAAGACAATTCGTATTCGATGGTGTTAGGCTGCGCACAGTGTGACGTTGATACTGCGTCTTTCTGATAACCAGAAGAAGTCAATAAACACTGAGAACTAAAAACAATAGAATGATGAAAGAATATAAACTAAGACTGACTTAGAAGAGTGGACAGGAGAAGCCCCACCTGCTCACGATGCTTGATTCTGTCGACCGTAAGATTGCCATAATATTTTGCTGACTTTGGTAACACCCTTGGGGCTTCTTGTTGAGCAATAAGGGGCCTGATATTAGCAAACCCAATAGTACATTAAGCAGTAAATTAAAATTTTGCATTGTTCAATTAACAAACAAATGCAATATTGTTTGCTCAAATTAATTAACCAACCAATTTAAGGGTTCCCAGACTCCCACTAAAATGGTGAAATGCAAGTAAAAGTAAAGATACCTTCCATTTGGTAGCATTAGAGACCTATCCCGCAATTGCTTAATCACCATTGCTGCCTTTTCTTCTGTTTTGAAAATTAATAACGCTTGACCTAGAATAGAAGGTAACAAACTGTGAAAGGTTTGTATTTGAAGTAAATTTTAACACCTAGTGATATAAACCAAGCTACATATGAAGGTACATAGCACAAAATGACATGATAAACGATAACAATTACCATTGTGAGGGCCAGTGAATTTAATTTGTTGTGACACCTTTGCTGTGCACCTTACCTTCAAATAGGTCAAGATTATTTCCTGAAATAAAACAACAAAAGAGAAATTACAAAGTAAAACAAATATCATACCAGACAACACTCTCATAAAGGATTTGCAAAAGAATATCAGAACAGAAAAAACGAAACAACGAATGTGAACAATTTTAAACAGAATTGGAAGTTCCATGCCAACCTCAATTTCTGCTGCTGAATAGGACGGATCCAAATTTTGCAGTCGAACAAGGGTTCCTTTGGTACGAGCACAGTCCATTTTGTCTTTCCATGTCTGAAAAACATGATATTCTTGATTTGGATAACTTATACAACCACATAAACACATAATGATAGCTTCGCAACCTAAGTTTACAGGTGTAATGAAATAAACATTCTAGTTTACTCTTTTTGCCTTGAAAAAGTGATTTCTGTTTCAAGGAAGAGGGTATGCATATGGGATATTGGACTGTCATTGCTTGGCACAATTTTTTTCTTTTGCAATTTCAAATTACAGTCTGTGCACAGCTTTTTATCACAAAATTTAACGCACAAGCTTAAAAAAATTAAATTAATGCTCCAAGAAAATGAAACCTAGTTTGAGAAAGGAAGTACTTACAAATTCCTTGAACCATTTGGTTTTGTCCTGAAAATATGAAGGGAGGAAATAGGAGAGCATAAGAATCAAATGAAAGGACATTCTAAAAGATTATACATTTTTGTTTGAAGAAAAGACTCAAATGAAAGGATAGCTTTTTTTCTTACAAGTAACGAATGAAAAGAGAACTTACAACTTTCTGAGTCTCCACAGTGTGACAATAGCTTTTGATCATCTTTTGCTGAGGTGCTTCAGATGCTTCTTTATTTAAAAGCAGGGTCCCTTTGTCATTACGATTCAATGTACTGGATATCCAATTGTGTTGTCCAACAAAATCTATGGCACTTTCTCTTCTTTCACTGAGGTCTAGTTGTTTCTCAGTAGTTATGGCAGTGGATAACCGTTGATCATGCCTTGCAGAGTCTTTTTCACGTTCTTTAATATTGTGATACTGGGCATGAGTATTTGTACCCTTCTCTTGTGCTAATTCAGGAGCAGCTCCTCTATCTACAAATTTAGTTGGTCTCTTACTCAGAATTACTCGATCGTCTTTTGTACCCTTCTCTCCTGCTGGGTTAGGAACAGCTTCTTTACCCGCTAGCTTGGCTCTCTTACTTGGGAACTCACTACTAGAGATCCTTCGATCAATTGTCCGGTCTTGACTTGCATGAAATCCAGATAGCGCTCCAACATACTTGCATCTCATTTTTGGCTTGGTTGAGCCACCCAGCCTTACAGTTTCCTCGAAAGAAGTACTTCGTAGTGAGCCGGAATGATATAACACACCTTGGGATTTCAGATTAGTATCCTCTCCACCTAGGACGATTGGAGCCTGAAGGTCATCCTTCTCAGAACCACTAGATTTGGGGTTCTCTACTTCTGCATCAGTGGAAGGATGAAAACTTACTTTCGAATAATCTAACAGCATTCAACATCTGACCACAAAGAGTTTTCAGGATTACCTTTCTGTTCTTGATCTCCACTCAGTGCTGAGCACTCTTTACTGTTGAAAAAGTGCTCGACTGCAATGGAAACAAGATGATCAAATTTCACAACTACAAATTTTGTTTAAAAAAAGCAAGAATTTGTATGGGATAGATTGCGCACCTTTAATTCCAGATATGATGTTATTTAGTTTATCTAAGAAAGTACATTCTATAACATCAAATGCCCGGGAGAACACGAACTCAGCCTTTCGCCGTTCTTCTTTGGAAGGTTGGGGATTTCTTATGTCCTTTGATGTGCATACCACATAGCATTTCCCCACAATTGCTTCCTAAACAAATCAAAGTGCATATCAATACCTAAGTTCAAAAATTGTAAACACACACAACATAGACCACAAGAAATATGAGCTAGCAGAATTATGCTAGAGAGACCTAAAGTATATAAATATGTCGCTAAATAGTTGAGTACTAATGAACTATAGGAAACTATGCCGCGGAAAATACTATCTATCATCATCCCCGCTCCTCATTTGCTTCTTAACTTATTGTTAGTATCCATCAACTCACCTTTCAATATCAAATACTTATTCGTGGTCTTGGTCCTGATTATGGTCAGCTTGTGAGAACCTCTAAAACCAGAGACAAACTTCCCACTTCTCTCAACTTTTTCCTATTCTTCTCAATAACGACATGCCTCTTCTTCAGTGTCAAACTAATGCTACATGCATCAACTGCTTTACTTGCTCGTCGTCAAAGTTCCACAAATTAGCAAAATTATTCTTCTCAAAAACCTTATTTATCACACCAATTTTTCAACAAGTGAATTTGGACGCAGTAAGGGTGATGGATATGGAAGTTTGAAAGCTTTTCATTTCAAGTAATCAAATGGGAGACTACATTTTAGAAAATATACAAAGTATGCAAAACATTCCATTTTGGCAAACAAATCAACTGATGCTAGGATACTAGCTCTAATGTAAGTTGAAAGTAGTTAATGTTCAAAAGTGATAACAATGCCAATAGAGAAAGAATGCCTGTAATTCCATAATAGCATATAAACAAGCAGATTGGAAGGAAACAAAACGATTAAATAAAAGCATGAAGAGAATCGTTACCACAGGATTGATATTGGCAACGCCTATACCTTCCCCTGATGCTAAAAAGATCTCATGCACAAGGAAAGCAACATTTCTTTCTCTAAGCCAATTCTGTACTTGGCTAGGTCTAAAAAACCACACAATCTTCACCTTCCTCTGATTGTTTGGAGAATCCATGATTTTGACGATCTTCCCAATGTGATTCTCCTTAGACTCGTCTTCATTCTGCAAATAGACACAATCATACAAACAGTACTCTACCTTATCAAGCATAAACGATTCGTACAATTGGATACCATCCCGTGTTTTCCCTTTGAGTTTACCCCACTTAAAATCCAACGTATTCCCAGTATTATCAATCTCTTCTCCTTCAGGACGTAACATTGTTCTCAAAATCTCGATTCAAGAACCTATACCAACATAAAAATTCACAAAAATCAAAGTTAGGTGTAACAAATCAAAATCATAAACACAAAAATCCACCAATAATCCATAGAAATGAAGCAAAAATAATCTGTCAATACTCAATGGTTCTGATTCATTTCACCAACAGATAAAACGGTAGAAATCGAAGTACTAGAAAAAAAAATCATAAATCCGAGTACTCACATCCGGCGAAAAATCAAGAATCCGAGTGAAAAACAGAGCAAATAAAAAAGAATCAAACTAAGTTTCTGCTTCAAAAACACTACCAAAACCTAAAACCAAGTAGTGGAGAAGAAAACAAGTACTGATGATTAAAGAACTAGAGAGCTTACTTAGTCTGTAGAGCAAGTTTGTTAATGGAGATTGGAGATGTTTCAACTTCTTCTTTCACTGGAAAATGAGGAGAAAACCTGTGAAGATGATGATAATGGCGCTACTGAGCCCTGACGAGGGAGGAGAAGTTGCTTTTTCAGAAGTTCAGAAGGTGTATTTAATTGTTTTTGTTGGTATTAGAATTTTCAGAAAAAGATGATCAAAAATGGCAAAACCATTTTCATTCGAAGATATCCCTATGTTTATATTTTTATTCAAAATGACTGAAAGTGGTACACTATGCTAACTTGCGCGATTTCTAATGTGCGCAGTAGGTGATGTGACCGAAAACTTACTGACACGGATGCGACGTGATTAGTTGGACGGATAGACGGACGGACGGACTCCTAGGTGATAAGGCCTTTGAAACCGAAAATCCTATAGGTGGGAGTCGTGGGACAAAACTGCTTCAAAACTGCCGTCAGCCTTTTTCCGCCCTTGTCTGGTGTCTACTGAGCGGTGAGTTGAGTACGAACGTTGGCATTGCCATTAGACCCTACCAAATAAGTACATCGAGTTTGGACTTTTCGGATTGAGGTTTCTCTAAATGAGCAGAATTTGTAGCTAGTCTAGTCTAGCTAAGTTAACTGCCGCTGTGTTATGATCTCGAGTGACTACGATCAGTTAGCCCAGGGTAAAAGAAAGAGTAATTTATTCTCATGATTCTAGAAATTATATGTTTTACTCTTTTAACCCCAGGGTTATTTAAAAAAATTATTTATAAAAATCATTGTGACTTGAAGTAAGAATAAGAAAGAGAGATAAAAGAGAGAGCATTTTCATTAACATGAGGGGGGAAGGAACCCCATTACATAGGTAAGTATTCTATTTATACAAGAGTAAAGGTAAAACCCTAGTATATTAATGGACCGCACATTCATGGGCTATAGGCCCTATAACACTCCCCCTTGTGCGGTTCAAAAACGAAACTTCAAATGTGTTGCCTCATTAAAACCTTGACAAGGAAAAACCCAGTGGGACAAAACCTTGACGAAGGGAAAAGAGTACAACGTGTTGAGTCATAGTAAAGTTGCTTCATAACGCTAACCATTTCTCTTCAGAAAATCCTAAAATATAAAAACGTTGTGGGAAAAAGATAATCTCAACTGGGGAGTCATAATCCTGGTGTTGTTGTTGTCTCATTAAAAACCTTACCGAGTAACAAAACCCATTGGGACAAAATGAACTCGGTAAAGAGAAAAAGAGTTTAACAAACACTCCCCCTGATGTCGACATCATATCATTAGATACTCCCCCTGATGTCGGCATCTCCCCTGATTGCAATCAAGGTAGTTCGGACAATTTCCTTAGTCCAATACTCTTTACGTGTTTTTCAAATAAGGACTTAGGAAGTGACTTAGTAAATAAGTCCCACACATTCTCATCGAGACGGTACTTTGTTGACTTGAATGTTTAAGAGACACTGTTGTTGCCGATTGTAAAAGAACTTTGGTGAAATATGTTTCGTATTATCACCCTTGATATATCCTTGCTTCATCTGTTCGATACAAGCTACATTATCTTCATAAATGCATGTTGGCTCTTCAGTGGTGGAATTCAAACCACTAGTCCCTCGAATATGTGTAATGATAGACCTTAACCATATACACTCACGAACCGCTTCATGTAGGGAAATGATCTCTGAGTGGTTCGTGGAGGTAGCTACAAGAGTTTGCTTGGTCGATCTCCAGGATATCGCTGTGTTCCCTATGGTGAATACATAGCCAGTTTGGGATCGAGCTTTATGTGGGTCAGAGAGGTACCCAGCATCAGAAAAAGCAACCAAAACATTATTTGGGGTTTCAGTGTAGGGGGTTGCTTTAGTAATCCTCCTTTCGTCCTCATAGGGATAAAATAGACCCATGTCAATGGTTCCTTTAAGGTATCTAAATACATTCTTTATACCATTCCAATGACGCTGCGTTGGCGCTGAGCTATATATAGCTAACAAGTTCACTGATAATGATATATCAGGTCGAGTACATTGTGCTAAGTACAATAATGCGCCTATTGCACTTAGGTAGGGATTTCATCTCCCAATACCTCTTCGTCATCTCCCTTTGGACGAAATGGATCCTTTTGTACATCTAAACTTCGACCAATCATGGGAGTGCTAGCAGGATGCACCTTGTCCATATTGAATTACCTGAGTATCTTATGGACATATGCAGACTGGTGGATTAGTATTCCACAGGCTCGGTGTTCTATCTCAAGTCCTAGACAAAACCGAGTTTTCCCAAGATCTTTCATCTCAAATTCAGATTTCAGGTAGCTTGCGGTTTCTCTTATTTCATCAAGAGTACCTATTATATTCATATCATCAACATAAACAACTACAATTGCAAATTTGGAACTCGTTTTCTTTATAAATACGCAGGGGCATAATTCATTATTTGTATATCCCTTCACAATCAAATAATCACTTAGACGGGTATACCACATACGCCCGGATTGCTTTAATCCGTAAAGTGAGCGTTTCAACTTAATCGAAAACGCACTCCGTGGTTTAGAGTTACTTGATTCGGGCAATGGAAGGCCATCGGGCACTTTCATGTATATCTCTGAATCTAGATCCGCATAGAGATATCTTTGTAACCACATCCATAAGCCGCATTTCAAGTCCTTCCGAAACTACCAAGCTAACTAAGTAGCGGAACGTTATGACGCCCATTACGGGAGAGTATGTTTCCTCATAATCAATTCCGGGCGTTGTAGAGAAACCTTGCGCCACAAGGCGAGCCTTATACCTCAAGACTTCATTCTTCTCATTACGCTTTCGACAAATACCCATTTATGTCCTACGGGCTTTACACCTAGTGGGGTTAGCACTACCGCACCAAATACCCGTCTCTTTGCCAGCTGAATTTAATTCTTCTGGATTGCAACTTCCCATTTAGGCTAGTCTGCTCTTTTTGACATTCTCAATAGAGCGTGGTTCGATGTCATCGTGCTCAATGATCTCTTGAGCAACGGTGTATGGAAATACATCATCAATCTGCGTTGAAGATCTTTCCATCAACACGTATGCACTCTCATAATCCATAGAGATTTCTTTGTTCTCCGGAATCATTTCAAACATCGGAGCATCCTCCAGTATTGATTCATGGACATAAGCGTAGTCAAAGACAATTTCATGAGAGGGATTATTTGTATTGATGATAAATGGATCGGGTTGTGCCTTACTCACTCTTTTCTTCCTTGGGTGAGTATCCATCGAACCAGGTGGTCTTCCCCTCTTCCTTTGGGGGGCCACGGCCTCAGCTACACTTCCACCAAGTGTAGGTTTGACACCTCTATATAAGGTGCATTTTCCCGTTTTAGAGATTTCCAACCTTGCAGGTACGTTTGCAGCTGGTATGTGTGATCTCGTCACTTTAGCAATATCAGCGAATGCATCAGGTATTGAGTTTTCCACATTCTGAAGATCAATAATTCTTTGCACTTCAATTTCACATTGTGAGGTGCGGGGATCAAGATGAGACAAAGTGGGGACACTCCACGACAATTCCTGTCGTTCCCTTATGAAATCCTTTTCCATATCTCTCCCTAACGACGGGAAGGTTATCTCATAAAAGTGACAGTCCGCAAATCTAGCGGTAAAGAGATCGCCTGTCAAAGGTTCCAAATAGCGAATAATTGTTGGGGATTCATATCCAACATAAATACTTAATCGTCTTTGGGGACCCATCTTAGTACGCTGTGAGGGCGTAATAGGCACATATACAGCACAACCAAAAATACGTAAATGTGAAATATCATGCTCATATCCAGTTACCAATTTGTACGCAGAAAATGGTTGGCTAATAGTGGGTCTAAAACGAATAAGTAATGTTGCATGCAATATGGCGTACCCCCAGGCAGTAATAGGCGAGGTTGAACGCATAACCAATGCCCTAGCTATCATCTGTAACCTTTTGATGGTAGCTTATGCGAGACCATTTTGAGTGTGTATGTGGGGGACAGGGTGCTCTACGTCAATTCCGATAGACATACAGAAATCATCAAATCCTTTAGATGTAAATTCTACAGCATTATCAAGTCTGATAGACTTGATTGGATAATCGGGGTGGTGAGCCCTCAAACGTATAATTTGTGCTAGGAGCTTTGCAAAGTCAGCATTTCGCGTGGACAGTAATGCAACATGTGACCAACGGGTCGAAGCATATACGAGAACCATAAAATACCTGAATGGTCCGCACTCTGGATGTATAGGTCCACAAATATCACCTTGTATTCTTTGTAAAAATGGAATATTTTGTTTTGTATCCTTAACATATGATGGTCTCGCTCCTGTCTGCTAAAGAACAAGCTTTGAAAAATGAGTGGTGTGCTTTTGACAAAGTCCACGAAGTAGAATGAGAAAGAGGTTGCACATCTGTTGCTTTAGATGGCAGTGGCTGGTAGACGTTGTTACTTTGCATTGTAACTGTCTTTTGTCTCATTTTACTTTTCTCTCGAAAGAAAGGTTGTCCGTGTGAGTTATTTAAAACACGTATCATCATATCACGACCTGGGTGCCCCAAGCGGTCGTGCCAAAGCTTGTATAAGTCACTGTTCAACAGTTCATCGTTGGTAACAACATGTGATTCGATAATACGAATAGTAGTAGTGTACAAACCACTAGAGTGACTCATTAATTTCTCTAAAATGCGTTTTCTTCCACATGTATTAGAGATAATATTTATATATTCAATTCCATTTTCACAGTGAGTTTCCAAGTGATAACCATTTGCACGGATATATTTGAAACTCAACAAGGTACGGTTAGCTCTAGGTGCATATAGAGCTTCTGTGACTTTAATCATTGTGCCATTTGGCAACAAAAATTGAGCATTACCTCGCCCAATGATCACTTGTGATGATCCAATCATCGTAGTCACAGAGGATTTATAAGGAATTAAGTCAATAAATAATTGCCTATTTCTTAAAATAGTGTGTGTGGTGCCACTATCAGCTAGGCACTCAATCTCTTCTGAGGATGACATTCCTATAAGTAAATGGTACTTCAGAGAATTCGGTCACATAATTCAATCATGCAATATATTATCGCAGTAAAAATTAAATCCAAAGCATAATAAGTACCCATAAAAATTATAAACCATTGATCCATCAACAAAAAAAACGATAATCTAAGACTACCTAACATAGTTGAAGTCATCAAAAGAAATATTTAAACCAAAGTCTGCTAAACCACAAAGCAAGAATATAAACAAGTTTTTAGGTTCGAAAGATAACTAAAACTAAATAAATAAAAATAACAATCAATCGAAGTCAGGGGTTTCCATAAGGGCATGGTTCTTGTTGCCCTGAAAGTCTGAAATGGTGAAGTTGACATCTGGGGCGTGATCATATTCTTCCACACAGTGAGATTCTTGATCGATAGATTCCCGGTACTTTTTGTAGCTGGCTGCTACTTTGGCACTAGCTTTGCATTGCTGGTACCAATGTCCGGAGATTCCACACCTGTAACAAGGTGCATTGTCATTCTCGACCTTCTTAGACATGGAGTTCTTATGTGTTTTTTCAACGGTGTTGCCCCTACCACTAGGTCCAGAAGTAACATCTCTAGACCAGGTATTTGAATGTCCTCCACGCCCATGGCCTCCACGCTCATGACCCTTTTGTCCTCTTCCACGTGGGTTATTATCCCCACGTGAGTATGGAGAATGAGAATATGAATTATTTTTAACCCTATTTTCTTTGGGGTGTTTTCCCTTGTTATCCTTGCCATAGTTAGCCTCGGGAATTTTCTTCTTCCCTGTGGCTCTGGCATTGTTGTTTGCTAGAACTTCATTGTGCCTTTCGGCTACCCGCAATAAGTTGATCAACTTACTAAAAGTTGTTATTCTCTTGTTATCAACTTCTATGCGGTATTGGTTGGCTAGAATAATGAGATGACAAAGGGAAAGTAGACAATGTATTTTGAATCATATCTTTATCAGTAAGTTTTATCCCACAGAAATTGAGTTGTGCTTGTAGCTTAAGCATATCTCGTTGGAAATCACCTACCTTCACATAATCAAGGAAACGAATGTCATTCCACTGTTCATTCAACTGTGGGAGAAGACAATCCTCAATGCTCCCAAAACGGCTTGCTAATGCATCCCACAGTTCTTCAGGACACATCATGTGTTGGTATCCCCAAAGGAGATTAGGGTCAATGTGTACCTTCAAATATCGAAGGGCTTCAACCTTTTCTTGTTCAGTTGCTGGGACAGCATCTTTGTCAGTAGAGTGTATGATGGTGTGGGTGCATTCTTTTTTCCACAAAAGCGATCTTCACATCAGTCATCCATGCTTTTTATATCAAAACATCACCGATTTAGGTAGATCTCCAGCTTATAATAACTAAAAAAAATGGAAAAATGTACCTTATAAGGTGAAGAAAGTGGATCGACTTACTTCTTATTCGCAAGAAAATAACAAAAGGAAATCCAAATCCAGCTTTAGCTCTGCGGTATACCTTTGAAATGCCGTAGAAAAAGAAACACGGGGTACAGACGCAGATTCCCAAAATGTACTATGATTAGATGTCAAAAATGAAAAATCTCAGTGGGAAAAGAGATCGTGCATGATAACGACTTGAAGTAAGGATAAGAAAGAGAGATAAAAGAGAGAGCCTTTTCATTAACCAGAGGGGGAAAGGAACCCCATTACATGGGTAAGTATTCTATTTATACAAGAGTAAAGGTAAAACCCTAGTATACTAATGGACCGCACATCCATGGGCCATAGGCCCTATAACATTGTGGATATTGCCTGCACACTATAAAATATGAAGAAAATTATAAAAATTATGTACAGAAAACAGTGTGCATATTTCCTGCACATAAAAGCAGTGTGCATATTGTCTGCACACTATAAAATATGAAGAAAATTTTATACAAATATTTAAAGAATAAAAAATTATGTGAAATGAAAATTTGATAGTTATGTTTACGCTCGTTGTGTAGGTCTTTCAAAAAGCTTTCCAAATATATAAAATTTGTCGAATTCTTACGTATGATTCGTGAGACATGTTATATTCAAGTTGGCATGACGATTATACCCTTAATAAAGGATATAGTTTATTTGATAACATCATCAAACATCTTTATCCAAATGGCCCTCCTTCTTTTTTAAGGGTCATTTCAACAAAATGGGTTAATTTTCTGAAATATGAATTTTAAGTCAAAGGCCATTTGAGTAACAGAGTGAGGGGAGGGCCAAACACTTAATTCCCACTAAAAGAAACTGCTTAAAAATTTACATTCCTCGTTTAGTGGAACCCCATACTAAATCTTTTTTGAACTTTCTTTACTGTACTGTTTTTTTATTTCTTCCAGTGTTGCATCATCTTCAGCATTTAAGTCAATGTTGGTATTTTGCAACTCTTTGGCCCAGCGAATTGCTAATTCTCTTCCTCTCCTAGCTATGTTAACCCACTATCTTTATAGCTTCTTGCTCCCACACAAATTCCTGAATAGAGCATAACAATTAAAGCATACTTAGTATAAGAGTAAAAATTAGCAATTCCTTCCATGTTAGGAGAGATCATGGAGCTGATGCTAACAATTGTTCCAAATTTCTGTTTATGAGCTCTGACAAGTCTGTCTAAGTTATTTTGATTCTCTCTGGTAGTACAGATTGTTCACGATACGAATTTGGTTATACATGACTCTGTTGAAGGAGTAACGATGTTGTGTGATCATGTTGGCAGTAGTAACTGCAGAATGTGGTATTTTCTGGAAGACCAATTCACGTCCAGCTTTCTAGATAAACCAATGATGAAATCCAGTCACTATTATGATTTTGAGGATGAAACCAAGAGTTAAGCCATTCAGAGAAGTTGGTAGCTTCTCCAAAGACATGATGTTGTTGACCAAAGAGATTTGTCCAGACAACATAAGCATAGGTACATGAGATTAAAGTGTGGGCTATATCCTCTGTAGTATTGTTGCATAAGATGCAGGTGGGATCAATATAGCTAAGAATACTGACAGCTTAAGCATTTGTAAGAAGAATTCCATGAGCACACTTCCATATGAACATTTGAATGGATGAGGATGTGTCTTGTTTCCATATCTCTATCCAAGCTCAGTTGTGAATATCCATATCTTTATACTTGAAATTCTCAGTTGTCTACAAATTTTAAACATAAAAATAACGGTCATGAAAAAACCATTCACCCTATTTGAGGTTTGAAACCGGCAAAGGCTTAGTGTTACTATTTGAGCTATTCTAAGTCGCTTTCATAATGGTGATTCTCTATTTTTGTTATATAATGATTATCTGTTTTTGAAAGAAAAATGGAGAATAATTATTTGTTATTCCCAAAAATGGATAATATCCATCCGTTTTGTATTTTTTTTTACGCTTACGTCTAAGTTACACGGTTTTACACAAACCCCACCTAATTTTAATTATTACATGTTAATAGATAAACCCCAATAAATCCTAAGTTACACGGTTTTCAAGCTAAAATGAATAATGATTATCTGTTTTCCTTTTTTTAAAAACAGACAACCATTGTTCATTCGCTTTCCACGGTGAGTCCTAATTAATAGCAAACGTGAATGCGAAAGGGTGCTTTTGGTCACGGTTTTTGGAGCATGGAAGAGGCAGAGAAGATCGATAAGATCCAGTCTTATGCTCTAGCGATTAGGGCTTTGGCTGGGATGCTTTATTAATAAAATTTTGATTTAATACAACCAAAATAAGATCAAATCATCTTGAATATAGTTAAACAAGATGCATGATTAAAAAAAAAATACTTTAATCTTTCATGCCATCTAAGAAGGAAATAATTGTTATTGATAATTTCTCTCCACATAACAAATCTTTGTTATACATGCATTTTGAGTCTGAATCCTTTTCACTTCATTGAAAAAATTTCGTGTTATTTAAAAAAGAAAAGATAAAATTTATTTAACTAAGTCAAACAACACAATTTGGTCAACTGGATATCTTGCATCATGTATTTTATTGTTTTCGATAACTCGAATTTGTCTACCAACAACATATCAATAAAAATAGTATTTGACTCGTGCAAACCTTCCTCAAGGAACAACTTTATAACATAAAGAATGCTAACAATAATACTGAGAAAGGTTAGGTTGAGTTCGGTATTATTTTATCTTTTCGTAAAGCACTTTGAAAACATAATTTTAATATTTACATTTTAGTGTTTGGTAAAGTTTTTGTAAAGTGTTTTTTATACAAAACATCTCCAAAGTTTACCCAACTTTTAAAATTCGGGGAAAAAAAGCTTTTCAAAAGCTCGAATAAAAAAAGTTATGGCGCACCCTAATCCAGGACTTGCAATTTAGAGCAATTCCGAGAGATATTAACCGAATGTTTCAAGAATTATGCCAATGTGCTAGACATAAAAATGTAAATGATTGGTGGCATGAATTTACATCTCTATTTCTGTTGTATTATGTGGAAATACCTTAATTTAAATGAGGATTAACAAATGTTAACCGTAAAAAAGTGGTGGGAAGAATATTACCAGTATACCCTCACTTGGCATTTCGATGTAGCGTATAACATCCAAAATGCCACTGTAAAATGAAAAGCTCATTTACCGTCTTCTCGGGAATTTATTCTGATCCATTCTCTCTAGAGTCTAGACACAAAGAAAAAAACAAAAACCCTGAAATAGATGTATATAAAGAAAAATCATGGATCATAGAAGACCGAGTAAGGATTCTATTTCTATGGAATTCATTCTTGATCTTGTTCTTTATTATTGTTTATTGATTCTATTTTTGTTTAATTTATAATGATTCCCAAATGTATTCCCAAATATAATTAGGATTCTTATTTAATACCTTGATTCTATCTTACTTTCTTTGATTTTTCTGCTTCTTCTTTTTTGAAGAGGCACAAGTGTTTCGTGAAAAATTGTCTAGCACTTGACTTTGCTGATTTTAGGGAATTAGAAGCTCACATTGAGTCTCACCATGAGGAAGAGATAATGGCCATATAAAATTTTGATGTTCCTTTATTTGATGCTTTCGGTAGAATAAATGAGTCAAAATATGGAAAGACCGTCATTTGGTCGTCATCTTTCTCAGCCAAAAAACTGTGGTGCTAGTTGTTTTATTACATGTTTCTTGAGTGTTAGTATAACTTATTTGAGTGCTTTTTAAATCTTAGTTTTATTTTATGCATGCCTTACTATTAACTGACTATTACCCTGGCTCAACTTTTCATCTTGGTATATTGTTTTTTATTCATACGTTTTTTCAGCATAAAGCTTGTTAATTCAACAATATATAATGCACAAATTAACTTTTATATTTTCAACAATAGTTTAATCCATATGCAAACGATTTTCTCGGAGAATAATATTCTAGCATGTTTTTACTTGTTTTTCTAATCAACTAATTTTGCATAAGCAACTAATTTGATGGCTTACATCTTTTTGGAGCAATTGCACGTCAATATACAAACTTTTTTAACAATTGTTCTTAAGTCTTATTCAAACCTGATCCATAACACATTCATGTGTCTACTAATAGCTACAAAAATGCAAATTAAATATTTGACTTTTATATATAATGACACTTAATATTATTTGTGCGAGTAAGAGAAAATGGAACCGAATTCAATGCGATTTTACTTAGTTAAGCTTATACTATTTTTGGTATTGTAAAACTTGGTTGAATATGATATTATAAAAAATCCATGTTTTAACGGAATTCAAATTTATATGCATATTTCATTAAGTGGATGGTTAATGGAACTATTTGGTTTTAGAAGGTTATAACATTCGAAAGTTAATGACTCGACTAAAGTCAAAGGATGGACGAATTAAAGTCAAATCTCGTGACTTATGACTAAGGATAATACACATTTCCAAGTGCATCAACATTCATAAAACCTATTTGTTATTTTAGTTATTGTACTACTCTCATCTATAAGGCCTTTATCATTTTAAGGTGGTAAAACAAAAACCCTTTTTGTTTATTGTTTCTCAAATACTGATGGGTAATCTCTCAATGTCACGTTAACATTTCATGATTACATTATCGTCGGTTTTAATATCATACCATTTATTATCTTTTGCCAGTCAATACTTAATAAATTTTGATGTGTAAGATCTTATGTTTTCATTTGTATTGTTGCCCTATTTTCTTGATTGTTTACGAGTGGTGTTGTACTCATTGCATCATTAATTGGTGGTTTTAATTAGATGAATTTTATAGCAATATTAGGGTTATGAGTTAGATCAACGTCTCTAAAGTCGAATGAGCCATAGTGTCTTGGAAATTTAATTGATTAGGTGTTTGTATGTGGTGTACTTTCCAAATTGAATCTTAAAATTATTATCATCACGAAAATAGACAAAATTCATGTCAAATTTTTTCGGGATAATATTTAGTAGTAATGACATCATTATCATTTTTTGATTTATTGGGTTATTTGTTTTTGTTTT
Source organism: Papaver armeniacum (assembly GCA_023531295.1). NCBI lineage: Eukaryota > Viridiplantae > Streptophyta > Magnoliopsida > Ranunculales > Papaveraceae > Papaver > Papaver armeniacum. The sequence continues at coordinate 381,286 of JAJJWW010009466.1, forward strand.
TGCTTATTGGTGGATTTTATATGAGTGGTCCCATCCATATTTTAACTTTACTAATACAAAATTTGGGGTTCAAGGAAGGCGACATTTTATTTGTTTAAGATCATCATTGCATACCCACTTTATGATCTTAATTTTCCAGAATATTTGGTGAATTAGTACTTATATGAAATAACGAATTAAAGATGAGTTTCAACAGTTCTACTAAGTTTTATTTTTCTTGAAACATAATCTAACTATGTTGTAATATAAAAAAGATTCCTCTACTTACTCTTAAGAAAATATCTTAAGTAATCTTACTTTTTAACTTTGTTTGCGAATGTTCGTCTCTATATCACAAATTGTACTTCTGATTTCCATGTTTTTGGTATTATATATGGATAAAGATGTTATTTCTATGGATAGATAAACTAATATTGAGTATTATGCAGGAATGGAAATCATCTTCCGAGAAGATGCATTATTATGAATTGACTTTTGAAGCTTCCCCCGAGAAGGTTATACACATATTTGTCAGAGTTTTGTTGATTTTACTATTCATTTCCATGTTTTTAATTATATATATATGGGTAAAGATGTTATTTCTATGGATAGATCAATTAATATTGATTTTTTATTATATGTGCAGTATTTGAAATCATCTGACCAAGAGAAGTATCATAATGAATCGACTCCTGAAGCTTCCCCGGGAAGGTTATACACACTTTGAATTAACCGACTTTTTTAGTACTATTATTAGTATTATATTTCCAATTTCTTGATTTTGAATTTTCCGGGGTGGGATTCTAGTGGTGAATGGGATGACAATGAAGAAGACAAACTTTCAATTGCTTGTTCTTATGGTAAAACGCCCAGCCCATCAGTTCCCAATTTCTCCATGTGTTTTTTTTTTTCTAATAAGATTTTGAATTTAGAACTAAAATCTACATGTATCACAGGTTTAAAGAAAGAAAAACCAAAAGTAAAGAAAGATCCAAAAAAAAATGACCATCATCAAGTTCAGTGGCTTGAAGGATGACTACAAGAGACAAATAATGAAGGCAAAGCGTGAAGAGCACGCGGGAAAAGAAGACACGGGACAGAGAATATAAGAAGGAGTAAAAAAGAATTGTTGTAGGTTAAGTTTTGGAGTACAATCATTTTGTGGTGCATTTATGTCTTCCTGATTAGGGATCAAATAAGTATGTTTTGATTTTGATTTCAGTTTACGTTATGTGCTACGTTCTTATGTTAGCTACAATTTTGGTGGTTTTAAACAATAGAATTGGATATCTCTTTTAATTCTATATCTTTTCGGTCATGATGACTTTTTATAGTGATCACGCATTTGGTCATGATGACTTTATAGTGATCATCCACACTCTTGTTCATTATAATGATCATCTTCAATAGTTTTTATTGGCATGTGGTGATTGAAATTCATTGGAAAATCTTCCAATATAGAAAATGTTAGTGTTTATATACATGTTCACGTTATTGAGGCGTCTTTCCTTGTTATTCTTTTTTATCAGACATGCCTAGTAAGTTTGTAATGAAAAATGTCATCGACGTACATACAAATCCTTTTTATGATTATCACGCTTCCAATCTTTTTCCTTGTTAACACCTCAGCCTCATTTTTTTTTTATCTGTGATTGAAACCCTATTACCTTCATCAGCCCTTTGTTGTATATGTTTCTCAATAACATAATCGTTACACTAACTATTAGTCGGATTTCATAGCTTGGAATCTTGCTTATTCTAAATGTTATAAGATTTGTTGATAGTTATGAAACTTTATGATGATGTATTCGATTGTAGTTTCATTAATGTTTATATCAACACTTAAAAATGAGTATTCATATCTTGGTATAAGTGATATTAAGTATGCAATTTATAGATTATATGATTTCAGATCTTAACTGCATTTCAGTTTTCGTTTTTGTATATCAACCTTTATCCAAAAATACATGTTAATGTAACGTTTTTGGATAACCTTTAATACGTTTTCCATTTCTCATACAGGAAAAGTCGTTTTTTGCAACTACATCGACCACATGCCATAAATTTTCTTATTATTTGAAAGATAATTGACTTAGTTTTTTTAGATAGAAGTTTAGCACATATAAATCTGTAAACTCGTTTCACTATTCTAATTGCGTCACGCAATAAAAGAATTTTTATTTTGTAGCAAGAAAATTTACCTAAATTTGGATCCCTCTAGGATGAAGTCATGTTCTACTTCCTATGGGACAGTTTCCTTATGTTGCTGAGATTTTCTCTCGGTACTTGAAGGTTAGGCCACAACTCATTTATCTTGATTATTCACAATATCTAGTAGGTTGTTAAACAAAATATCTTTAGTTTACCATATTTTACCATCTTATCCCATTTATTCTCCAAATTAAGTCATTAGCCTCAGCGCATGGGAAAAAGCCATATGCCCACTCATCTTGCACCATAGGGCTAGCAAATTTCTTCTGAAAGCTACCAGATCTTGGGTTAAGTTTGCTCGATTCCTACAACAAAATTATTTACAAAAATATCAGTACCATACATATTGAAAACAAATAAAAAACAGAGAGTGAAATGGATTAATATAGAAGCTGATTAATACATAAATTAATTAATACCACATGTTCACTCTGCCATAGAAAAATTTATTATAATTAATTGGTATTCGAAACTTGTTAAAACACTTGCATTTTTGCAAAAACCTCCCAGCTTTACGATTATCTTATGACCAGAAATGACGTGGTCATCCTCATCAACAAAAAAATCTGGATGTGGTACTATACATTGTCATATTTAATCTGTCGTGAGCACGTCCTTTAAATCTTATGGCATCCATACCGAAAATACATTGTCTTCACAACACAAAAAAGATAATTAATGGTTGATAGGTATCTTAGATGTGATTAATTAGAAATACATGACATATTAATGAATCACACTTACGCTAGAATGTAAATTTTCCAAAGGAGCAGCCTTCCGATTTTCATTCATGCGTGTCATAGATAAATGATTTAAAGTAGAGTCAACATTTTCGACAATTTGATACCAATATTCAGTGTCTTCCGCATTGATTCCTCCCAAATGTTTTAATACATTTGGATATATCCCTCTTTGTAATAATAACATACTTCTCACCACGTTTTCTCAGTAACGCCACAATCGGAGAACCTCCTAATGTACCGCGAAATATACGAAAATTAACAGTTTCATCACTTAGCTCCAACACCACTGTTTCGTGTAATGACCTTTCGTGTAGTCGACTGGATGAAGCCATCATAAGTGAAAGCGAGAATAAAGTAGAAGGAGTTTCAATTTCATGTCAAGTACAAAATCAACTATGCAAATGCCATTTGATTGTGATGAAGACATATTACACACACAAAATAAAGAAAAAAATTTCTCCAAGATTCATACGAGAAGTGGTAATTCTGTTTTATTCTTGCTGGAAAAGTGGGCTGGAGAACAGCCTTTACATATCATTTATCCTTTGTTATTCAAATTATCAGTTTAGCAAAGACACTATTCGGGAAATGAGAAGCGCAACTGGAGATTGGGATTTTGGCTATAGGGGGAACTTAAAGCATGAAGAAATGTGGGAAGGTAACCAATTTGTTACAACTTACTGGAAATGTATTAGTTAGTTTTCCCTCTGTCAAATTTGCATTACATAATTTGGGAACCTTATAAGTGGTAACGGATGATTTTTGTTTCTTCATGCTATAAGACTTTAGATTTAAGTGGTTTGTTTTCATCTGTAATATCCACTTCTTTGTGGTTTTTTACTTTTTTTTTTAATTGAATCCAGGTAAAAAAAAAATAGAGGGAGAAAAAAAAAAAAAAAAAAAAGAATGAGAAATATATAATAGACCTTTAATTTTCGACAAGATTTAGGCTTGAATTTGAGCTTCTGCACGTTTCGATTTAAGCTTGAACTTGAGATTCTATATGTTTCAACTATTAATTTTTGAGATATGAGAAGAATGACCAAGAACTAACATGGGTTGTTGAGTTAGTAAACGTAGACAAATGAGAAGAATGACCAAGAACTAGCATGAACTGTTGAGTGAGTAAATGTATAAGAATGGCCCAGTGATTAAGCATTTTGGGCCTTGAGGGTGAGGTCGTATAATCGAATCTCTCCCCCTACTCATATTTTACCATCCTATCCCAGTGATTCTCCAAATTAAGTCACTAGCCTCAGCGCATGGGATAAAGCCATTTGCCCACTCATCTTGCACCATAGGGCTAGCAAATTTCTTCCGAAATCTACCAAATCTTGGGTATAAGTTTGTTCAGTTCCTACAACAAAAACATTTACAAAAATATCAGTACCATTCTGTAGTTACCTAAAATCTGAGAGAGGCTAGAAGTGGGATTCTAGGGTTTCTGAAAGTGAGTTATGGGAGGTTAAGCACGAACAGTCTTCAGCTAAACCACACACAGTGGCCGTTCAAAGGTCGTCTGACCACAGAGAAGAAGGATTAGGATGGCCTTAGGGAGGTAAGCAGATGAAGAGAGAGATCAGAGAAAAAGTTATTGCTCTGAGAGGTTATGAGAAAGATGATCGTAGCTTGTAAAATAGATGACCTATTTATAGCCGAATTCTCTAATATCAAGTCGGTGAAGATAAGGTTGCTTTCCGTGCCGTGCGGAACAATTCTCCCCTCTCTTCAGGAATAGGGATAAACTAGGTTGAGTTTATCTCATTATTCCACCGCCTTTATTCTCTTCTACGGTAAGAAATAAGCCGGGCATTTCTCACACGTGTCGTAGACCGCCAGACCAAAACCCTAATTGATATCCCCCCATTTGTGTGAAGCTGAGCCTTTGTGATGATGTGTTGAGAGAGAAATATTCTATTTAGCCGAGTTGGACAATATAGAGAGATATTCTTTGATTTGTGAGAAGGACTAGGATAAGTCACATGAAAAGGCATGGAATTCCTTAGGAATCGTGTGCAGAATGTGAGAGGAGCTGAGGCTGATCTCCCTCTCTCAATGGCCGGTCACATATGTCACGTGAAGACCGTATTATTGTTTATGGGTCCCTTTGTTGAGCATGCGGAGCTCAAGATAACTTATCCACGTTTTTGGATAGCCATGTATAGTTCAGGCTCAATTTACTAATCGTGAGTATATTTGAGAGGCTAAGAAATAGGCTTGAGCACTGGGTAAGGCGTTTGCCTATCATGTGAATCTATCCGAGATTTTGAGGAGAGATTTAAATCTCTCCGAGATTTTGTGAAGAGATTTGAATCTCTAGAAATTTTGTGAAGAGATTTGAATCTCTCGTAGATTTTGCAGACGGATCAAAATCTCTCTCAGTGATTTTTGCGAGAGAGATTTGAATCTCTCTCGAGATTTTTATGGGACTGCTCAAAATCCCTCCGTGATTTTTGCAGATATTTGAATCTCTCGAGATTTTTATGACGGCAAAAAATCCCTCTGTGATTTTTGCAGAGAGATTTGAATCTCTCCGAGATTTTTGCGGACGGATCAAAAATCTCTCCATGATTTTTGCAGAGAGATTTGAATCTCTCCGAGATTTTTGCGGACGGATCAAAATCTCTCTGAATATTTTCTTAACGGATCTGTATCTCTTTGCGGTCAGCTGGGACTCGGCCTGGATATAGAGAAAAGGATTTGTACGCCCGATTTAATGTCTCTGCGAGACTTTGGCTCACGTGTCTTTGACCAGCGTATCTTGCAGAGATGTTCTAGGAATCAACTGTGTGTCCATATAATGAGCCAACAAGACTAGTGTATCTCGAAAGGATGTTCTAGGAGTCTGTCGAAAAGGCTCAGAAGTAGAATAACCAGCGTATCTCGCGGGGATGTCCTAGTTTTTATCCGGAAACCTCAGTAAGTAGAGTCAGAGCCTAGGGCAGACATGACCAGTGTATCTCGCGATGATGTACTAGGAATCAGTCTTTGATCTCAAATAGGGTGAGTTGTGCTTACATGAGATATGCGAATCTCCGCTCTGGGTCATAAGTCCGTCGGGGACGTATTTACGCATCTACAGAGCCTACACGACCAGCAACATCTCGTTGAAGACGTACACTAGGAATCATGGCATCACAATCAGCTGCGTCTCGTGAAAACATGCTGGAATTGTGGTTTTTCTGGTTCATAAGTCTGTCGGGGACGTTTTATGCTCTACAGAACCTACGTGACCAGCAGTTTCTCATTGAGGATGTGCGCTAGGAATCACGACATCACGACCAGTAGTGTCTCGCGGGGACGTATACTGGAAATCATAGCTAAGGATGCCTTGAGTACCAAGGGTTTAATCTCTCCCGTGAGAGTTGAATTCTGTCTATAGGGTTGAAATGACACTTTTGCCCTTTATCCAAATCTCACCATCTACACATTCGTATTGAAAATAAATAAAAAACAGAGAGTGAAATGGATTAATATAGAAACTGATTAATACATAAATTAATTAATACTACATGTTCAGTCTGCCATAGACAAATTTATTATAATTAATTAGTATGCGAAACTTGTAAAAACACTTGCATTTTTTGCAAAAACCTCTCAGCTTAATGATTACCTTAGTATCATAATGATGTGGTCTTCCTCATAAACAAAAGAATCTGGATGAACACATTTTCCATATTTAATCTGTCGTTAGCACGTCCTTTAAATTTCATGGCATCCATACCGAAAATACATTGTTTTCACAACACAACAAATAAAATTTATGGTTGTTAGTAATCTTAGATGTAATTAATTAGAAATATATGACATATTAATGAATCACACTTACGCTAGAATGTCAATTGCCAAAGGAGCAGCCTTCCAATTTTCATCCATCTGTGTCATAGATAATTGATTTAAAGTACCGTCAACATTTTCGACAATTTGATACCAATGTTCAGCGTCTTTTGCATCAATGCCTCCCAAATGTTTTAATACATTTGGATGTGATATATCCCCCTCTATAATAATAACATCCTTCTCTCCACGTTTTCTCAGTAGCGCCACAATAAGAGAACCTCATAATGTACCGCGTAGTATACGGAAATTAACAGTTTCATCACTTAGCTCCAACACCACCGTTTCGTGTAATGACCTTTCGTGTAGTCGACTGGATAAAGTCATCACAACTGAAAGTAGACTAAGTTTCATCGTTAATCTCAACCATAAGGAATAAATAACCAAAAAACAAAAAATAATAATGTAGGAGGAGTTTCAATTTCACGTTAAGTACAAAATCAACTATACACGGGCCATTTGATTGTGACGAAGACATTTCACACACAAAAAATAAAGAAAAAATATTTCTCCAAGATTCATACGAGAAGTGGTAATCTGTTTTATTCTCGATGGACAAGTGGACTGGAGAACAACCTTTACATATCATTTATCCTTTGTTATTCAAATTGTCAGTTTATTAAAGACACTCTTCGGGAAATGAGAAATGCAATTGGAGATTGGGATTTTAGCTATAGGGAAAAGTTAAAGCATGAAGAAATGTGGGAAGGTAACCAATTTGTTACAACTTACGGGAAATGTATTGATTAGTTTTCCCTCCGTCAGATTTGCATTACAGAATTTGGGATCCTTGTAAGTGCTAAGGGATGTTTTTATGTTTCTTCATGCTATAAGACTATAGATTTAAGTGGTATGTGTTCATCTGTAATCTCCACTTCTTTGTTGTTGTTTTTTTTATATTGAATCCAAGTAAAAAAAAAATAGAGAGAAGAAAAAATAAAAATAAAATAAAGAAGAACAGAATGAGAAATACATAACACACCTTCAACTTTCGACAAAATTTAGGCTTGAACTTGAGCTCCTGTATGTTTCGATGTAAGCTTGAACTTGAGCTTCTATATGTTCCAACTATTAATTTTTGAGATATGAGAAGAATCAGGGCCGTTCTTGAGAAAATTTTGCCCCAAAGTGAGCTTTTATTTTGTTGCCCCCATAGTTCTTTTTTTGGTTGCACAAACTCTAGTAACAAAAGACTCAAACATCAATCAATTTTCATATTGATGATAATCAGATAAGCATGAGAGAAAATGATGAATACAATTCAATGACTCAAATTTGTCAATATACCAATAACTTAGACGACTATATGGCTTGTTCTTCAAGTGCCGAAGTCCATGATCAATTGTCTGAAATGATTTCCTATACAGAAGAAGAAAGCTATTAGTCAACTTAAGTCTAAAGTCTGCATATAATTACATTTCCACTCCTACATATTACTTTAAATTATATTTGAGTTCCCAAAAGAACCATATTCAACAAAAACACCCAATTATGAAGTATAATTTATGTTGCCCCCAAAGCCATGTTGCCCCAAAGTGGGGCTTTCCATGCTTACCCCTCAGGCTCGGGCCTGGAAGAATGACCAAGAACTAGCATGGGTTGTTGAGTTAGTAAATGTAGAAAATGATAAGAATGACCAAGAACTAGCATGATTTCTTGAGAGAGTAAATGTAGAATGTGAACACTCTATTGGTCTCTAAAGTCTTTTGTTGCAAAGTTCAATTGAAGGAGCGGCTAATGTCTTACGTTGCACATTAAAAGACGGTGAGTTGGTAATCACTAGACACTGATGTGCACTATGTCTATATGGATTTTTTTTTTTTTTTTTTTTTGGCCGTAACTGAGGCCTATAAATTGTTCGAAAACTGTGAAAGATGAAAACTGAAGCCTATGAAAATTAATGTAGCATGGTTGTTCGGTAAGTAATAACTCTATATTTTGTTGTCAAGGGTACACTGTGGATCACGCGGCTGAAGTCCTCTTTTGCATAGTGAATTATTACGGGTCACGTGGCTAAAGCGTCCTTTGTTATTTTCTAAACTTTGTTTTTCAATGGTGTAAGGTATACAAAAGGTTGTCCTTGCATGAAATAATAAAAGTGGAAGAAAGAAAGAATTATATATTGTTACGTCAGAACACAGTGGAACAATAGTTAAAATATGTTGGGATATATATTTTAAAAGATTTATATTGTACATTTATTTTAACAATTTGAGCTTGGCCCAGTGGTAAGTAATTTCGGCCTTGAGGGTGAGGTCGTAGGATCGAATCTCCCCCTACTCATATTTTACCATCTTATCCCAGTGATTTTCCAATCCAAATTAAGTCACTAGCCCCAACACATGAGATAAAGCCATTTTCCCACTCATCTTGCACCATAGGGGCTACAATATTTCTTCCGAAAGCTACCAAATCTTGGGTATAAGTTTGCTCAGTTCCGTAACAAAAACATTTATAAAAATATCAGTACAAAAACCAATAAAAAACAGAAAGTGAAATGGATTAATATAGAAACTGATTAATACATAAATTAATTAATACCACTTGTTCAGTCTGCCATGGAAAACTTTATTATAATTATTTAGTATTCGAAACTTGTTAAAACACTTGCCTTTTTCGCAAAAACCTCCCAGCTTTACGATTATCTTAGGATTTCAATGCGGTAATCTATTTCAATGTGCTTAGTACGAGCGTGAAAAATTGGATTAACTACAAGGTAAGTAGCTCCGAGGTTGTCGCACCAAAAGGTAAGTATAAACACTACGGGAAAAATCATCATTGACGACATTTGTATTAGCGTTGTAGTACCCCTACTACAACGCTTTTTTTATGTATTGTGTAGGTGGGGTATTGTAGAAAGTCCAAGCTTTTCTACAATACTTGACTAAGAGTTGTAAAGGGTGATGTGATTCATGGTTCGACAATATTTTGGCAAAGTTGTGATTCTCTTTCGATTTTTTTTGAAAGCCTAACACAACTCTTGCTTGTGTTGTAGGACTATTTTACACAACAAAGGATGCGTATCGTGAAAATATATAACACAACACTTGTATAAGTTGAAGGTCTATCTTAGACAACCTAGGATGTGTATCGTAGAAATATGTAACACAACACTTGTATAAGTTGAAGGACTATCTTAGACAACCTAGGATGTGTATTGTAGAAATATGTAACAACTCTTATTATTATTATGAATAAGATTTGCACAACACTTGTTAGAGTTGTAGAACTATGTTGGACAACACCTAGTTATGTCGTAAAGACATTCTTTCATAACCATTGGTTTGTGTAGTTGAAATATGGAACACAACTCTTATTAGAAGTTGTGTGCATAAAACTATTTTGAAAAAAATTTATAAGCTAAAACCAAATTGCGGAAAGTATTCACATTTACATTGTCGCCACCTTTGTAACACATTTACATTCATTCAAGTTAACCTGCCACTCCAATTGTATTACCTAGCTAACTTCAGATCACCTTGTATGAAAGTGTGTTGCGAAACAAAAGAAAATAAAATGATAGATTTTTTTACATAAACAAGCATATAATGGACATAACATAAATCAAACCCCGCTCAAGAACCATCTTTCAAGCTTGTTTGCAAGCAAGCTCATCAATTATTCCCAATGTTAACTCGAACATGCTTAACTAGTAAATCAAAGAACAATTTTACGCACTTCCTTGGGCCAAGTTGCAAAGTGTACATTAGAGTCTAGCGGCGAGGAGGTATCTCATTAACAATTTTCCGAATGTGGCTCAAAATCCATGTCCAACATCCCGTCCGCCTCATCAAGATGTCAAGACAGATGCTCCCACCGTTGTTAATATTAGGGTGGAATACCTTTGTCCCGAAGGCAACCCGCAAGAACAGATATAAGTTAAACAACAAGTCTTGATTACGAATATACACTTTAATCTACACCTTAATCATTACAGGATAATTGTTAGGTGCCTCCAAGAATGTGATATGAACAAGTAAAGAATCAACTCTGCTGTGGCTTACTTCCATACATCACTAATACTGGTCATGAACATGTAATATAACAGTAACACTTCAATAGGTTCATCATTTTCTTTGAATTCAAGTACTTTTTTCCGGTAACTATTACTTTGTTTTGTTGGTTGTTCAGGCACAACAATAGGTTCATCATTTTCTTTCAAATTATCATCTATTTTAATGTGTTCGGCAACGATGTGTCTATGATCATCCTGGTCCAAGAATCTCTACTACTTCACTCATTCTAGGACGGGGATTTGGTTGCTTCATGAGACACTTGTTAGCTACGGAAACAAGTTTTTGAGTGATTTTATGCAACATTGACCTTCTAGTCGGGATCCATAATCAAATAGAATTTCTTGGAGCCCGATACATAGGGTTTAACCCATTCCAAGAGTTTCTCGCTCGCTCTTCTGGTAGATTTCGTCTACCGATCGTCTTCCTGTGATGAGTTTATAGAGAATCACACCAAAACTCCAAACATCACTTTTAGATGTCAGTCTACCCATTTGAACGCACTCCGGAGTCGCATGACAGCCTCACCGTACCCATAACCCTGTTCAACCAAATACATTACGAAATTAAACAACCGATCCTAGAGTATATTTACGCTCATTACCGTTTTTATCTAATAGAACGCCATATAGAGGAGGATTAGGACTTGCTAATGACTAGAGCCAATCACAATGAACAACCATGCTAGATTACATTGTCCGGGTAATGATATTCATATCTCGAAACATGGTCTCATTAAGAAGATATATGAAAACGTATGCTTCATACTCTATAGTCAAGAAACTAGTCTATAGGAGTTTTAAATGCAAGGTAACCAAACTCCTGAAAAACAAACTTTCAACCGAAAGAAGACATTACTCCAAAATTCATGAAACTTATCGATGTTGAAACATGACCAAGTCCTTCAACCGGTCCTTGCCTAGCCAACCCAAAGTCCGATAGTTTTGCGGTGAAATTTTCATCCAGCTTAATGTTCGATGTTTTAAAATCCCGAAATATTAACCGCACCAAGGAAACATGTAATCTAGGTTGGATGCACGACAAAATTCACATAGAAACGAAAGGGGGTGTAAAAAGCAAAATAAAAATAAACAAAGCAAATAAAGTATAGCAAGATCGACTTAAACAATGAATCTCTTTTCTCGAATGTTAGAAACCCCTAAACTCCTAGAGATATAAAATCAGAATGAGAAGGAACGCTCAAATGGTTCATGATTTTGCTAATAAATACCGAACCTCCACTTCAATTTAGCGACAATTTTCCACTATTAGTAAAAACAAACGATAATTATGTGTTGACATTTCATTTAACCAATATAAGTTGCAATCATTGTTTGTACATAGTCGTAGATTACTACTAAATCCTTTTCCTTTTTGCAATTCAATTTCCAAATGCTAACGTTACTAAGTTTTTTTACCACGTGAGAGTTGTGGAGGTACCTGAAAATCCATTTCTTCGTGAAGGTATGCTAAACCGCAGGCAGCATCATGAGCAATTTGTAATTTTTCTCATTTTCCAAGACAGAAGGTGAAGGCACCCGAGCAAGTAAATGGTCTTCCAAACTTTTATTTCTCATAAGTTCAATTTGAAAAATAATAAACTACATTTTACACCTATCAGATATAAAATCGAATTTCAAATGGTTCATGATTTTGCTAATAAAGACATTTTTCCACCAAAGTTGACATTTCATTTAACCATATAAGTTGCAAAGTACATAAAGTCTCTCCAAACGTGAGAGTTGCGGAGGTTTCCATTTTTCATTTGAGCAATTTGTAATCTCATTTTCCAAGACAGAGGAAGGCACCCAGCAAGTAAATGGTCTTCCAAACTTTTATTTCTCATAAGTTCACCCCTTTCATCATCTTCAAGACAATATCCCACTAATTTAACAAGGTTTGGATGTTTAACAACACCCAAGAAATTCACTTCTGTAATCCACTCTTTGTGCCCCTGAATACAAAAGATAAAGTAGCAAGAAAACCATCAGATAAAGTAAAGAAAACCATCAGATAAAGTAAAGAATACTAGAATAAACCTCTAATTCAAAATCCCTAAACACAAACCGAGAACACTCGGGTGCACTTTTATTCCAAATAGAAAATGCAGACACGACTTCCTCACATGATATGACAAAACTTAAGAATAAACGTCTTTACCAACAAACTTAAGAACTTAATGGGTGAGTTACATTATGAGTTATATATGAACACAACAAGGTCATTTGGAAAGTAACCCCAGAGATGGAACAATTTCTAGAACACATACAGTGAAGATCACATGCCACTTTCGCGGATCCAGTAACACCACTTTTTTCCCGGTTATTAACAAATTGCATGACAATTTTCTAGAACTTATTCTTATCCATCTAGATCTCTACATATGTTGCCTCCATTCAAACATAAACTACTAGTTCTCACCTAATTCATTTTTGCATAGTTTTCACCTCCCCCAAAATCCACAAGTACCTTCCTAATTCGATACTCCTTTTAACTCATACACTAATAAGAACACAAGGCCACAAAATTTGCCAAATTCTTGTTGTCTAAACAAAGCTATTACACTCCAATAACAAACCAATCAATTAACATATCAAAATTCATGAAACCCCAAATAACCCCACATCAGCTAATTTTGACCAAAAAAAAAAAAAAAATCTGAAAATGCATAAATTTGCCAAAAGTCTAGCACGCTTGTAAAAGGAAGCAAGTTCAATATTTATGCACAACAATTGAACTTTTCATGTGAAGAGCAAAATGCACAAATTGATTAAAATGCTTGAAATCAAAAACCTCATAGAGCACCCCATGTACATGCATTTGGGACATAAAAAAGCAGCTTCATGTATGAAGAATAAAAAAACAAGGTTGCATATTTCAGTCTTTATCAAGAGTTTAATCAATTTGAAACGCTATTCATAGACCCTTAAGCTTCACCACCCTCCAAGAGACCTGTCAATCTGACCTGTAATCATAATAAGAAACCCTGTAAAAATATTTAACCTTATAGATACCCCCAAAATCTTATGAACCCTGTAACTGAATAACAAGTTATAGAAAAGAAAGAAAACAAAGAAGAAATTATATAAGACTAATTCTTAAGAACAACAAGAGATTTACCTTGGAATCGAAAGATCTTATCGTGCCGTGGTCAATGGAGAAAAGAAGGAATTAATTACAGTGCAGTCAATATCATCTCCAATTTTTTCTTCACGGCAACCTCGACAAGAACCCCCGCCTATCGACTGCAATTTCTTGTTCTCCTTGAGACTTCTCCTTCTTAATATCTCGCAATCAACCACTCTTTTCTTCCCATCTCAATCTCGTCTCCATTCTTTGAATCGATTGCACCGAGCTCAGCCAACTACAGCCAGCAGCAACATCTCTTCACAGACCACATATGAACCCCCAAATCGGATCTTCATTTACATTGAATTACTTCCCTTACCCCATCTCGTCTAACTGATATAAGTGTTCTTCAATCCCATTTCGGTAATACCCACGAACCCCTAAATACATTCAATCCGGCCAATACTTCAACCTGAATTCCCGCCTAAGAAAGTCTCAAGAACACTACCAATGGATTCAATCTTAGATTACAGATAAAACCCACAAAATAGATTATATGATGACCTAATTTCACGACCCGACATCGCTGATTTTGATAGCAGACCTTGAACTCAATCTGCCTAGAGACAACCAAGATACCCAATTTCATAAATCGATAATCCCCAAATTTTGCTCAAACCCTAGTATTCTCTCGTCGAAATTATTACTCAATTTTCTCACAAACTCTCAATATTGTTCTTCTCAAAAGAAAAACCCCTAACTATTTAGCAGAGATAACATCCCTTTTCTCACCGAAACTCCGTTCAAATCCCACTAGAGACTCAACCATTTCATTCTCGAGTTCATCTTCAACAAATCAACAACACCCATCACATATCGAACCATCAACTCCTCTCAGTGAATTCAATTTCATTAAAAACCTAACTTATTCTCCTCCAACCCAAACTTGATTTCTAGCAGCAGCAACACAAAATATGCAAATCGAACCCATAATTTCTTATTCTTCCAATTCGTAAACACCCTATCTTCGATTAGCTTGTATTCTCGCCATCTAAAACAAAGAAAATCCCCTTTTTCTTCTTGGTTGCAACATAGATCCGATTTAAACCAAAACCCTGATCAACCACCATCAGTGGTTCGAATCAAACTCTCTCTATCTTTTTCTCCCTCGATCTCTTGTTTTCGATCTCTTTTTTGTTCTCTCAGCAAAAATTTTACAGTGGCGGTATCTGTGGAGGAGAGGAGAGGAGAGGTAGAGATGCTTCGAGAAAAAAATGCTTCGAGAAAAAATATGGTGAATAAACAAATGCTTGAGAAAAAAAAGAAAAGTGAATCCGACGGACAACGTTTCGTTTGATCCACTCATACGGATTAAGAAAAGATCTTGACGGTTGAGATTGTATTTTGATGCTCATACGGATTGAGGATCATGTGTGTTTCTCTTTGTGCTAATACGAACTCATGTATTGGGTTTAATTATGAACTTTCGACACGAAAAAATCCAAAAAAAAAATATCAATAAATTTAGGACATTGTTATCAACATTTCGATATAAAAAAATCCAAAAAATACATAAGAATGAATCGGGAAAATGAAAAATGAATTCGATAATTTGTGTGTTTCTTTGTGCTTTTGTGCTTTCTCTTTGTGCTTCGGTTTGAATTTCGATCATTTACATAGGTCATGAAGTAATTTCGACTAGTCATACAGTCATGAAGTAACTTCAAACTTAGCAGATACATTATCGAAATCGACAAATATGAAACTCAAGTGTTGATTTGAACTTCGAATGTCGTATAAAGGCATACAAAATATGAACAAAGAAGCTCCGGAGGGTTCGACTTTAACCTTAGCATGATACATCATCGAAATTGATGAATATGAAGCTTAGTGTCGATTCGAACTTCAAATGTGGTATAACGACATACAAACTATGAACCAAGAAGCTCTGAGAGGGTTCTGACTTCAAACTTAGCATGATACATCATCAAAATCGATAAATATGAAGCTCAATGTCGATTCGAACTTCAAACTTGGTATAATGGCATATAATCTATGAACCACGAAGCTCTGAGAGGGTTCTGACTTCAAACTTAGCATGATACATCATCGAAATTGATGAATATGAAGCTTAGTGTCGATTCGAACGTCAAATGTGGTATAACGACATACAAACTATGAACCAAGAAGCTCCGAGAGGGTTCTGACTTCAAACTTAGCATGATACATCATCAAAATCGATAAGTATGAAGCTCAATGTCGATTCGAACTTCAAACTTGGTATAATAGCATACAATCTATGAACCAAGAAGCTCGAGAGGGTTCTCGACTTCAAACTTAGCATGATACATCATCGAAGTTGACTACTCTAAGTCGAAACTTGGTAAGAACGACGAATCCATCCATTTACTGGGTAAGATTCCTTTGAGATATTCTATGAAACCTTAAACAAACCTTATTTATGCATATATGTATGCATACCAAAGCTCCGAGATCGAAACCTGGCCGTGAGTTGACTACTCTAAGTCATAAACTTAGTAAGAACGATGAATTCATCCATTTGCAGGTAAGATTCCTTCGAGATATTCTACGAAACCTTAAAAAAACCCTATTTCTGCATATTGTATGTGTACCAAGATCCGAGATCGAAACCTGGCCGCGAGTTGACTACTCTAAGTCAGAAACTTGGTAACAACGAAGAAACCATCCATTTACAGGTAAGATTCTTTCGAGATATTCTACGAAACCTTAAACAAACCCTATTTATGCACATATGTATGCATACTGTGCCCGAGATCGAAACCTCGGCCGTGAGTTGACTACTCTAAGTTAGAAACTTGGTAACAACGACGAATTCATCCATTTAAAGGTAAGATTCCTTCGAGATATTCTACGAAACCTTAATAAAAACCCTATTTCTGCATATTGTATGCGTACCAGGATCCGAGATCGAAACCTGGCCACGAGTTGACTACTCTAAGTCAGAAACTTGGTAACAACGAAGAAACCATCCATTTACAGGTAAGATTCTTTCGAGATATTCTACGAAACCTTAAACAAACCCTATTTATGCACATATGTATGCATACCAGGCTCCGAGATCGAAACTTGGCCGTGAGTTGACTACTCTAAGTCAGAAACTTGGTAACAACGACGAATTCATCCATTTAAAGGTAAGATTCCTTCGAGATATTCTACGAAACCTTAATAAAAACCCTATTTCTGCATATTGTATGCGTACCAGGATCCGAGATCGAAACCTGCCACGAGTTGACTACTCTAAGTCAGAAACTTGGTAACAACGAAGAAACCATCCATTTACAGGTAAGATTCTTTCGAGATATTCTACGAAACCTTAAACAAACCCTATTTCTGCATATTGTATGCATACCAGGATCAGAGATCGAAACCTGGCCGCGAGTAGACTACTATAAGTCAGAAACTTGGTAAGAACAAAGAAACCATTCATTTACAGTAAGATTCCTTCAAAATATTCTACTTAACCTTTAAAAACCTATTTCGCATATGGTATGCATACAGTGCTCGTAGATCGAAACCTGGCCGTGTGTTGACTACTATAAGTCAGAAACTTGGTAAGAACGACGAATTTATCCATTTGCAGATAAGATTCCTTCGAGATATTCTACGAAACCTTAAAAAAACCCTATTTCTGCATATTGTATGCGTACCAGGATCCGATATCGAAACCTGGCCATTATTTGACTACTCTAAGTCAGAAACTTGGTAAGAACGACGAATTCATCCATTTAAAGGTAAGATTTCTTCTAGATATTATACGAAACCCTTAAACAAACCCTATTTCTGCATAAATGTATGCATACTAGGCTCTTAAATCGAAACCTGGCCGCGAGTTGACTACTCTAAGTCAGAAACTTGGTAAAAATGACGAATCCATCCATTTACAGGTAAGATTCCTTCGGTATATTCTACGAAACCTTAAACAATCCTTATTTGTGCATATTCTATGTATACAATGCTCTAAGATCGAAACTTGGCCGCGAGTTGACTACTCTAAGTCAGAAACTTGGTAAGAACGACGAATCCATCCATTTACAGGTAAGATTCCTTCGAGATATTCTACGAAACCTTGAAAAAACCTTATTTATGCATATTTTATGCATACCATGCTCCGAGATCGAATCCTGATCGCGAGTTGACTACTCTAAGTCAGAAACTTGGTAAGAACGACGAATCCATCCATTTACAGGTAAAAAATATATCAGAATTGGATAAGAAATATATCCGAATTGAACATCCCGTGTTCGAAGATTACTTAAGTTAAAATGACCATATTACCCTTAGTAGAAATAAAGGTAATAAATATTACGGAGATTGTGCAAATTACTAAACTATCCTTATCCGAAATAAGTAAAGTAAATATTACGATAGTGAAAATGATCATATTACCCTTCATGGAAATTTGTGCAATAAATATTATGGAGATTGTGAAAGTGACCTGACTACCCTTATCGAAAAAAAGTAAAGTAAATACTATTGCTTGTGAAAATGACCATATTACCCTTCTTAGAAATTAATGCAATAAATATTATGAAGACTATGAAAATGACCAGATCACGCTTATCGGAAAATAAGTAAACTAAATATTATAAATTGTTAAAATCACCATATTACCCTTACTAGAAATAAAGGTAATAAATATTATGGAGATCGTGAAAATTGCAGTACCCTTATCTCGAAGTGAGTAAAGTAAATATTACAAATAGTGAAAATGTATGTAATTATTTACAGAGAAGGCGTGTATATGATTGTTTACAGAGAAGGCTTCGTGTTGTTTGTGGCTCAGTCACCTGAGCATTATTTTTGAGCATTACATTTTGTTTTACAACTCTTATGAAGGGTTGTCATAAAGTTAGTGTATTAAAGAACCACAAACTTGACATAACATGTAATAGTGTAGGTATGGTTAGTGGTGCAGACTTCCATATAAGAGGTTGAGGATCAAATCCCCCCATCCTCATTTCTTCTAATGTTCTATATTTTTACTTCAACAACACTTATAAGTGTTGTTATACATTTTTATTAAAAAAAGAAAAAAAAAAGCCAAAACTTGTGAAGGGTAAGGATGGTTGATGAGCTAGACGTCCATGCAGTAGATTCATGTTCGAATCTCCCCTATAACCTCATTTTTTCCAAAATTATATATTTTTACTTCAACAACACTTATAAGTGTTGTTGTAGTTTTCTATTTAAAAAAAAAAAAAAAAACCGAAACTTGTGAACTGAAAGGGTGGTTGATGAGCTAGACTTCCATGCAGTAGGTTCATGTTCGAATCTCCCCTCTAACATTTTTTTCATTATCATATTTTTGTGTTCTTCAACAACACTTGTTAGAATTGTGATAGGCTAAGTCACTACATATATGGAACAGAGTTGTTATAGCTAAATGTCGTCACAATTGTTTTGCTTAAGGAGTTGTCGTTTGTTTTCTTAGCGCAACCCCTTGTTTCCTAAAGGTTGGCAGTGTTGATATACGACAACTCTTCCTTTGAAACCAGTTGTAAAACATAGGACTTTCTACGATGTTTAGAAAAGTGTTGTAAATCTCCAGTTGTAGATGTATATTTTTCCTGTAGTGAAACCATTTTCAATTTTCCCGCGAAGCACCTTCTTGTTCGTCTACCGGTCCTTAACAAGAAAAATAAGGGATGGCATTCAAAGTAAATTAACATTATTATCGCACAAAACTAAGAGACTGAAATTTGATTTGCTTTGATTTTAGGAACATGGTAAAGATTATTTAGTTGAGAAGAATGACCACCATAACTATAAAATGCCTTATCAGAATAAACAATATTTAGAGAAACACTATTACATATTTTTACATTATCAAGACCTTCATACAGAGTTCTCATATGTAGATTTTGTATATCGCCAGTTACATGATGAGAAGCGCCAGAATCTGCTACCCATTGACTAGATTGAAAAGAAACCTGGTGAAAACACATATGCAAAGGGAGGATTGAATCATGGACAACGGTTATTGATCGAAGAACGCACGAAATTGGGATGAAATTGATGCCAGCACCTCCAAATTGAAGCGTGATAATTGAGGTATGTGGACACCACGACTCTGGTTGAAATTGGGACGAGGACAGTTGGACGTGGGGTTAAATAAGAAGTGATAGCATGGACGAGGAGATGAATAAGAAGAAGACGGACGTGGAGTTGAATTGTAAGGACGCGGATTAGAAGGTCTCGAAGCTATATGAACGGTGGTAGGAGTCGGAAAAAGAGCTTATTGTTGATTTGTACGCAATTCATAGGCAAGCAGGTGAGATTTAAAATCCTCAAAAGACATACCATCCATTGTGGTATGTAAAGAAGTAACAACAGAATCGAATGAGGTTTCAAGACCTTGAAGAAAGATTGTGAGAGTTTAGACCCCGACTCCGCAAGTTGATCAGACATCGTCTTTGCACGAAGAAGATGGCCTGTCATTGTGCTATCACCTTTACGTATTTTTCTTAGTTCACGCAGCAGTTGCATCAATCGAGCATCATATTTTCACACGTACATATAAGGAATCTAGAGCATCCCAAACATCCTTGGATGTTTCAAGATCGCCAACTTTTAATCAAAACAGAATCATTCATCAAAGAGAAAAGCCAACCAAGAATAATAACATCTTGTTCAATCCATTCATCATAATCTGGAATACTAGTTTTTCCATCAGGAAAGGTTGGCGAAGGACATGGATACGACCAATCAATAAATCGCTTAAGACGGTAACCACAAAGAAGATGATTTAATTAAGCTCGCCGAATAAGATAATTAGAATCAAAGAGTTTTACAAAGATGAGGTGGGTGATTTTGGTAAGCTTAGGAAAAGTAGAGGTAAGAGAAGAAGATATTTCAGGCGCCACGTCGGATCGAACCCTCTGATACCATATAAACTTATGGTTTATTGATTGAAGAATAATATGAAAATCCTATGCACAGACGCTTGATGATATGTATCAGTATTTATACACATCAAGATGATTCTACTAGAACATTCTTTACTTGATAACCAAGACTTCTACTAGCTATATATAATCTAAATTTCATATTACAGTGAATACCATATACAAGAAATACTTGATATCCAAGGAAATTGGATGATTGGGGATCATATACATGTGTTTCCTTAATATTATCCACCTCTCTTTTTTCTTGTTTTTCTTCAGAACGTAACATAGTTCACAAAATCTCGATTTAAGAACCTATACATAAGATTAAGATTCACAAATCAGTTAGTTTTAGTAATTCCCTACAAAAATCCATCAATAAACTGTAAAATAAAAAAAAATGATCTGGCAATACCAAACGGAAGTAACATTTGGCGATTTTGATTCATCTCACCAACAGATAAAACAATGAAACTCAAATTAAGTACTAGAGAGAATTTTCACATCCTGCCAAAAATTAAAATCCAAGTGAAAAGTAGCGCAAATAAAAAAAATCAAACTAAATTTCTGTTTCAAAAACATTACCAAAAACCTACGAAGTAGTGATGATTAAACAATTATAGAGCTTACTTATTTAGTGTGTAAAGAGAGCTCGTTAATGGAGATCAGAGAAGCTTCAATTTCTTTCTTCACTGGAAAATGAGTTTGCTCTCATCTCATAATGGAAGATCGTAAAAGCTTGGAAGAGAACCTATGAAGACGATGGCACTTACTGTACTGAAGGGAAAGGAGAAGCTACTTTTCTCAGAAGTTTAGAATGTTTTTTTTTCCTGTATTGTGGGATTTTTCAAAAATCATTCCTAGACAACCAAAAAAAACTACACAAAACAACCTCCTCGCATAGGGATGCGCTTCATCCGCAATGGAGTTAGGAGGGGTCCACTTTTGGGTCCCACGGTTGGAAGTTATATATGAGAGGGTAGTTTTTGTGTGGTTTTTATGGATGATCCTTGAAGAATTTTTGTTTAAAAAATATGATCGAAAATGGCAAACTATTTTCAACAGTTAAATTAAAATTTTTTGTTAGAGGGAGAGCAAAAAGTGATTTGAGGAGAGCAAAAATCATAGTCGACTCGCATATCTAGATCGTGCCGATTTTTTTTCTTGTTCGGGCCAGAATACCCTCATATGTTACCCTCATATGTTACCGATTTCTCAATAAACGTTCTATCTCTATCTGTGAAACGAAAACTTCTGGTAATCACCACCACCACTGGCGTCCATATCGATCTATCATCTAAACCAACAATCAAAATTAAGTACACAAAAACAGCTCAAGATATATCAAAAGAGTTGCTGAAAGAAACTAATCAAGAATCTCTTCCATTAAACCAGCTTTTAGATCTCCATTTTTCTAACATAACTGCAATTCATCACAAGTTTTTCCTTCTATATGTTCTTAATTATAATATTTCTCATGATCTTGGTCGCACCATTGGGTTAGGGTTTCATTATTCTATAGGTTCTTAATTATAATCTTTCTCATGATCTTGGCTACACCATTGGTTTAGGGTTTAATTAATGAACCCATCACTTTTAGGTTTTCAACGTGTTATACACTTATTGATATCTTGGCAATCATTTGGTAAAAGAACAGAATTTAAACTTATTAATGGTATTAGTATAAATGGTCATCAAATTACTGGTACTAAAGTAACTAAACCCAGAATCATTCATTCATCGTCTTGTTAGGGCTGGTAGACTTACAAATTGTCTCCGTCTTCATAAAATGGAAAACTTATACGGAGGGCTCATTCGATATCGACCAATCAATTTTTTATTTTGATGGAAACATGGGATTTGAAGAGCCCCTAAATTTTGTTTATTTTGTCTACCTCATTCAAATTGAGGTTTGAAGAATTACATTGATCAATTACATCAATAAACATGACAATAATAGTACAAAATTTACAATCGAAACTTAAAGAAACGAGATAAGAAAATCGTAACTAAACTTCTGCAGTCCGTTGAAGGATTGGATGTCCCTATCTATAATGGTTTCAAACCATTTTGTTTCTTGATTATCAAATATATCAAATGCTTCCATAAAAAAGGAAGTAATATGCACAAATTAATTTCTTCACAAACGATCTCCATATCTGGTGAAGTAGATCGTTTTCATCCATAACATGCTTGATAACAATGCAAATCCAAATCCACCAAAAAAAAACTAATAATAGGATAAGAAAACAAGTCCTGATAGTATTGTGAAACCATCAGACCGATCAGAAAACCAAAAAATTGTTTAGAAACAATTTCTTTTATTGAAAGATAAATATATACAAGGAAACAAACTCGATCCGTCCGGTAGATCTGAAAAATCAAACCAAAACCGGACGGATCAAGGATCTAAGTTTCGAAGAAAGTAGTTTTTTTTTCTTCCTTCTTTGGTTCAGAGAGAAAAGGTTTTTTTTTTTTTTTTTTTTTTTTTTTTTTTTTAAACCGATCAATTAATTTATTTTTTTAATGGTGATCAATTAAAAAACTAATACTGCATCTTTTAAATTGTCATCTTTATCTCTCACATATCTGATGGTGGTAGACTTTTGAGTGGTTAAAAAGTGTATTTAGTAAGGGTATATTGGTCCAAGTTGGAAAACTAAATTGAATCGGTCCAAACAGAAATTATGATTTTTTGCTCTCTTCGGGTCACTATTTGCTATCCTTAAAACAAAAATCTATTTTTAAATACGACATCTATTTTCATTTTAATTCGAAATAACTGAAGGAAACTTTGCTGTTTGGTCCTAGGCCCATATAGTTATTTATAGTAGGGTCCAATCGGATTTTATCCTTATGCTAAGGTCCAAAGAAAATGACTACTATACCCTACTACTAAATACGTGTGAAACAACAGATTTCTCAGTATTCCATATATGTACTGCTGATTTATAATCTAAAAACAAATGCATGTTAAAAACAAGTAATAAGTCTATGAAAAACAGAATCGAACACTTTTCTTTCAATATTCCATATATGTATACTTGTGGATCAAACAAAAAAAGTGATAAAACTATAAACAATAACAAAACCAAAGCAGTATGTTCCAGTATTCCATATATGTATTGCTTATTCATAATCTAAAAATCAACTGCATGTCAAAAACGAGTAATGAATCTATAAAAATACAGTACTGAAACACTTTTATTTCAGTATTCCATATATGTACTTCTGGATTATACAAAAAAATGATAAAACTATTAAAAAAACAACAACTAGCAATAGACTTGTATCCCACACTCCCATTTCTCCTTTAATTTCCCATACAAACACCACATGCAAAAAGAGGTTCAATATTTATTAGGCTATAACATTCAGAAATCGATTTCAGAGAATCCAAAACCAAATCAAAGCAGTATTTTTCAGTATGTCATATATGTACTACTACATTCATAATCTAAAAATCAACTGCATGTCAAAAAAAAAAGTCACGAATCTATGAAAAAGCAGAATTGAAACACTTTTGCTTCAATATTCCATATATGTACTTCTGGATTAAAAAAAAGAAGAAGAAGATAAAACTATAAAAATAGCAAAATCAAAGCACTAATTTTCAGTATACCATATATGTACTGCTGATTCATAATTTAAAAATCAATTTCCTGTCAAAAATAAGTAATGAATCTGTGAAAAAACAGAATTGCACACTTTTATTTCAAAGATTCCATATATGTACTTGGATCAAACAAAAAAGTCATAAAACCATAAAATAAATAAATAAATCAAATCAATATTCTTCGGTATGCCATTGATAGGGTGTAGAATACATCCTATTTATTATCTATTGTTTATGCTTTCTTTGTTATTTTTCTTGTGAATTATGTATCTTATGTTTGAATTTGAGTTATTAGGTACTCTGGAGTCGCACGGAGGAAAAGAAGAAGAAAGTATCCAATTTGAGCAAAAAGGGCGAAATTGTCATCTCACAGGCAAATGATATATGGAGCTGACCCAAGGTTAAGGGGCAACTCTATTAGGAGGAGTGTTAAATGCAGCCGTTTGTGGTTAAGGGGTGACCACATGTTATGGGGCATCCATTGGGGTACCCCTTATCCGATGCGAGAGGGGTGTCATTATCCAGCCCTCATCATTACAACTCTAGATCGAAACCAATTTTCGATCTCATTTATTTCTCAATCATTTTTGCCTGAAAGAGAGTGAGGCGACACCATTACCGTGAAATCGAAACACGATGGGGAGATCGGATTTTGTGCTGTTGAAACGGAGAAGAAGAAGGTGTTGTTGTTGGATCAAGCCGAGAAGGGTTCGATTTGCCTCTCGCGTCAAGGGTTTCGATGGATCTCGGAAGGAATTTCGTCGGCTAGAAGGACTATTTCGAAGCTCAAGTTTATGAGTGTTGGATAAACATCACCAAGAAAAGGGGATTTGAGCTTAATTAATGAATGGGTTTTGATGGCTTGTTTGAATTGAAGAAGATGGGTTTGATGTTTGTTAGTGGGTTTGAATCGGAAGGGGTTTTGTGGATTCGTTTTTGAAACAAAGTCGATTAATTGAAGAAATCGGGGAGAGAAGATGGTGATTATTTGGAAGATGAGCTAGAAAGGGGATCCGAGGTCATGAAATGGGTTCGATTGGAAAGAAGAAATTGAGCTCATGAGAGTTAAGGTCATGTGATTTGTTGAATCGAGACCTGCAGGAAATGGCAAAGCAAGTTGAGTTAGAACAAGTGAAGGGGAGATGTGTCATTGATGCTCAAGGTTACGAGAATGAGGTATGGATTTGAAGATCTGAAGTCTGGTGAGGTTGCTGAATGATTACAGGGAAGGTCGTGCAAGGTGCGGGTAAGCATGGAAGGGGAATATATGCTACAAACTTTGTCGGTGATGTGCAAAGAATTGGTTAAGCTTAAGTTGCGGTGTCCGAGTCATACAATGAAGCAAGAGATGGAGAGCAAGGCATTGGTGGTGTTGAGGCAAAGGAGTCGAGCCTTGGGTTGAATGCCAAATAGTGCAGCTTTGGTGCACTCAAGCAGAGGAGAAGCATAGCAGTGGTCCAGTAATGAATGTTAGGTTGATTTGAGATTGCGGGTTTGAAGTTAGCTGTCCGGGTGCTTGCCATTAGCTAGCTATGAATCTGTGTCATGTGTGAAGAATGAGAGCATGTTTTGGAAGTTAAGGCAAGCAAGGAATGAAGTAAATGAGTGACCGGTTCACCGTAGTTTGGTGGAGTTGTTAACTATGGCTCAATGGCCGAGCCGCAAGATTGACTGCAGTACATGAAAGAAATGGAGTGTGCTGGCACTAGAATGGAATCCTTTGAGCTGGTGTACAATGGCCTGAGATGAATGAATTGCAGGATTCAGGGCAAGTATTGAGCAAGAGGTCTGGTTCTGGTGGAGTTATGAAGATGGGAAGGAATTTGTGGTTGTGTTTTGTTGGGTGTTTAGCCATCTTGGTGAACATGATGGTCAAGCACAATGATTGTGCTACAAGTCCCGTCCAAGTGCAACTAGCCCAGCCAAGTTGACTTTGGCCCAGCCCGAGTCGACTTGGGTCTAACTCGCACTGACCGGTTCTGACTCATGGACCTGACTCGGTTTGACTCGGCTCGACTGAGTTGACCCGTTGACCCACCGATCCGACCCGTTGACCGGTGACCTGGCGGACTTTGCCGGTCACCTGAAGCGTTTTCCGGCCGATTTCCGACCATAATACCAGATTTCCGGCGACCAAAAATTCCAGAATTTTCTATGGACTTCTCTCATGGGTGTGAAGACTTGGACTAGGAATTGGATGGAGAATTGAGCTCAAACTTGGAAAGAGAGGATGGAAGAAGAGAAAGACTTGAATTTGGAAATTGAATTGCTAAAGGAAAAGGATTCTATTCCTTGGAAGATTTGGAGAATATTGAAGCCTATAAATAGAGAAGTTTTCTAAACATCTTTGACACACCTCTCTACACACACAACACTTGTGTTTTTGTTTTCAAAATTCTTCTTCTTAATTATTTGTGTGAACTTAAAAATTCTCCTTTTAATTATTATTTGTGTGAATTTCAAAAACATGAGTAGCTAATTTTCTTATTGATTGAGGATGAATTCCTAGTTCTTAACATGATTTGAGTTTTGTTTCAATTATATCTTGAAGTTTTTCACATGATTATCGATTGTTTTTACTAATAGGAATGTTTATTCATTCATTCATGATTGATAGATTGTTTGGAGTGCACGCTAAATTGATTTGTTAATTGATCTAAATCTATTATAAGTTAGGGAATACGTAATCGTTCTCGACACTTTACACAAGTAGAAAACACAAGACCTTGCGGAGGGATTCCGTGGAGCGATTGTGTGTAAAAACAACGCTAGAAAGTGAACTAAGCGAACCGAGTTTAACTACTAGTACTAAACCTAAATTCATAGATCTTAATGCATTCAGGGAATTACATCTTGTAAGCGAACCTCAAGGTGGTTCTTTTGGATAGAATCTGATAACTAAGCGGACTTCTTACTCAAAGTGAAATAAGGGATTTTGGGGCTAGCTAAGCGGACCTGCTATCCTACGGTTGGTGATAATCTGTGACTAATAACAAGTAGAAAAGAACATAACTTTAATCATTGTTTTGCAACAAAGAAGGATTCCTTGATCTTATCTCTCTTATTGCTTTCAACTTTATCTTTTAATTGCTTTGCTTATTTTCTTTTGTTTTTTTACACCCCCCGTTCGTCACAATTTTTACAACTAGAATCTCTTGCTCCTCGTGGGAACGAACTTGACTTCCATTATATTATTTTTAATTGAGTGGAAATAGATATTAATTTGATTGCACCTACGACACGCATCAAATTTTGGCGCCGTTGCCGGGGACGCAACAGACGATTTTTAGTTGTTTTTATTTTTCTTTTTGCTTTGTTAGATTCTATACCGTATCTAACTTAGTTTTTGAGAATCTTGTTTCAGGTGTTATACCTTTGGTGAATGCTTAAAGAGGGCAGACCGAGTCCAATACGTCTTCGATCCGGCACTCAACTAAAGGATTTCATTCGTGCGGTTAACACTCCACTTCCTCCTTCTTCATCAAGTGAATTCACAGATTCGGACAAAGAGGAAGAAACAATGGCTGAACGTACACTCAAGGACCTAGCTTCTCACAAGCTTGATACACAACAATGGTGTATCCAAACTAACTCAACCTTCGAGATCAAGCCGGGGTTGATTAGAGAGTTACCAAAGTTCCATGGCATGGTGAATGAGGACCCAAACAAACATCTTATGGACTTCTATACCATAGTTATGGCTATGCTTCCACCGAGACTAATGCGGATGGAGCAATGTTGAAAGCTTTCCGTTTTCTTTGGCGGGCAATGCTAAGGAATGGTTATATTATTTGCCTTCCGGAGTATCACAACATGGAATGGGATGAAGAAACTTTTCCTCGAGAGATATTTTCCCGCATCCAAAGCTACTCAAATTCGCAAGGAGATTTGTGGATTGAAACAACAAGTGGGAGAATCATTGTATGAATGTTGGGAGCGATACAAGAGGTTGGTGGCAAGCTGTCCACACCATCAATTTAGTGACGTTATGGTACTCCAATACTTCTACGAAGCTCTCCACCCAAGTGATAGGTCTCTTCTTGACGCCGCGGGTGGTGGTGCACTAATGAACAAGACTTTGACCGAAGCTAGAGAGTTGATTGAAAGTATGGCGGCAAACTCGCAACAATTCTACACAAGGGATGAACCAATGGTTAGGCGAGTGCATGAAGTTAGTGATTCTTCATCACATCTTGATCAAAGGATGAGTAACATGGAGATAATGATGCAAAAGATTGCCGCGGTAATTATTCCGGATGGTGAGACCGAACAAGTGAATGCTTTATATCCAAATCAAAGGCCAAGGTACGATCCATACTCCAATACCTATAATCCCGGTTGGAAGGATCATCCCAACTTTAGTTATGCAAACAAGCAAGCGGCGGCTCCTAATCCATATGCACAACAAGGTGGTTTTCAACAATCACGATTCCAACCTCAACAACAAGGTGGTTCTCAACAATTCCAACCTCAAGTGAAGGAACAAGGATCTTCGATAGATGATAAGCTTAATGTCATGATGCAAGGTATTACGTCATTGTTTCAACAAAATCAACAAAAGACCGATTCGGCCATCAAGGATTTACAAACTCAAATGGGACAATTGGCGACCGATGTGAATTTATTGAAATCTCAAGCATCCACAAAACTTCCTTCACAACCATTTGTGAATCCAAGAGAGAATGTTAATGCGGTTACTTTAAGAAGTGGAAGACAAGTGGAGGGTCCAAGTCATCATGAGGAAGGCATTGAAGAGGTAGTCAAAGACAAAGAGGAAGCCGCACCAAAGGAGAATTCAACACCAAACGATCAATCCAAGGAACCGGTGCCTACTTTCACTACTCCACCTCCTTTTCCTAGTCGTTTTGATAAATCCAAGAAAGAAGCTCAAGACAAGGCACTTATGGATATCTTCAAGAAGATTGAAATCAACATACCATTCATTGAGGCCATTAAGACAATTCCAAGGTATGCCAAGTTCATGAAGGAATTATGCATCAAGAAGGATAGGTTGCTTGATAATGAAATTACTAAAGTTGGCGAGAGTGCGTCGGCTATGCTATTGAAGAAGATGCCTACAAAGTGTACGGATCCCGGTGGTTTCACGGTGCCAATTACTATTGGTAAGCAAAGGTTTGAACATGCTTTACTTGACTTGGGGGCTTCCATTAGTGTGATGTCGGCCGAAATATATGACTCCTTGAATCTTGGACCTTTGAAAGAGACGAGAGTTATTATCCAATTGGCAAACAAGTCTAACATATATCCAAAGGGGCTTTGTAGAAGACGTGCTAGTGCAAGTAAATGAGCTTATTTTTCCGGTGGACTTCTTCGTGGTGGATATGGACAACAATGAGAACCGATCATCTACTTCTTTACTTCTTGGGAGGCCATTCATGAAGACCGCAAAGACGAAGATTGATGTTGATAAGGGTACACTCACTATGGAATTCGACAAGGAGATAATACACTTTAACATATTTGAAGCCATGCGCTACCCAAGTGATGTGCATTCCGTTTACTCCATTGATGTGGTTGATTCATTAGCGCAACAAATGGTGGAATTGAACCAAGAGGATGAATTTGATGTGGTGTTGCAAAAGAGCATTGAATTGGACATCCACGGCTTGTCTAACTTGGATGTTGAAATCTCCAAGGAATTGGTGGAGATGTGTGGGGCCTTGGCGACATTGCAAGAAGCTAAAAAGGGTAATGTTTCATATATTTCTCTACCCATGAATGATGAAATACTTGTACCATCTATTGTGGAGGCACCCAAACTAGAATTGAAGCCACTTCCGGATAATTTGAAGTATGCTTTCTTGGGAGATGGAGATGAGCTTCCGGTGATTATTTCTAAGAACCTCATACCGGTACAAGAAGACCGTTTGCTTAGAGTCTTGAGAGAGCACAAAACGGCTATTGGGTGGACAATTGCGGACATCAAAGGTATTAGTCCATCCATGTGCATGCATAGGATTCTAATGGAAGAAAACGTGAAGCCGGTACGTGATGCTCAACGTCGGCTAAATCCTCCAATGATGGAGGTTGTGAAAAAAGAGATACTCAAATTGCTAAGTGTGGGGGTAATCTACCCAATTTCCGATAGCAAGTGGGTAAGTCCGGTTCAAGTAGTGCCAAAGAAATCCGGAGTCACGGTTGTTCGAAATCAAGACGATGAACTTGTTCCTACAAGAGTTCAAACCGGTTGGAGAGTGTGCATTGACTATAGAAAGCTTAATTCCGCAACCCGAAAGGATCACTTTCCTTTACCTTTCATTGATCAAATGTTGGAGAAGTTAGCGGGGCATTCTTATTATTGCTTCTTGGATGGTTATTCGGGATACAACCAAATTGTTATTGCACCGGAGGACCAAGAGAAGACCACTTTCACTTGTCCGTTTGGAACGTTTGCATATAGACGGATGCCGTTTGGCCTTTTCAATGCGCCGGCTACTTTTCAAAGATGCATGGTGAGTATATTCTCGGATTATGTGGAGCGCATCATCGAGGTATTTATGGATGACTTTAGTGTTTATGGCAATTCTTTTGATGGATGTTTAAACAACCTTGAACTAGTTCTTAAACGATGCATAGACACAAACCTTGTCCTTAATTGGGAGAAATGTCACTTTATGGTAAACCACGGCATAGTACTTGGTCACATTGTGTCCTCTCAAGGGCTTGAAGTGGACAAGTCAAAGATAGATTTAATAAGAAACTTACAATATCCCACTTCGGTGAGGGAAATTCGTTCTTTTCTTGGCCATGCAGGTTTCTATAGGCGGTTTATCAAGGATTTCTCCAAAATCTCCATGCCGATGTGCAAGTTATTACAAAAGGAGGTACCTTTCGACTTCAACAAGGAATGCAAGGATGCTTTTGACAAATTAAAGGAAATGTTGACAAGTGCGCCAATTATCAAATCACCGGATTGGAATCTTCCATTTGAATTAATGTGTGATGCTAGTGATTATGCGGTTGGAGCCGTTTTGGGTCAAAGAGTGGACAAGTTGTCCCATGTTATCTATTATGCATCTAGGACCCTTAATGATGCACAAATCAATTATTCTACCACGGAAAAGGAGTTATTGGCTATAGTTTTTGCGTTGGAAAAATTTCGATCATACTTGGTGGGTACAAAGGTTATTGTGTATTCCGATCATGCCGCACTAAGACACTTA
Organism: Papaver armeniacum; assembly: GCA_023531295.1. NCBI lineage: Eukaryota > Viridiplantae > Streptophyta > Magnoliopsida > Ranunculales > Papaveraceae > Papaver > Papaver armeniacum. Next base: position 412,867 of record JAJJWW010009466.1, read on the forward strand.
ATAAAGAAGAAAGAAGCTAAGCCAAGATTAATCCGGTGGATCCTATTGTTACAAGAGTTCGACATAGAAATTCGTGATAAGAGGGGTGTGGAGAATACCGTTGCGGATCATCTTAGTAGACTTGTTATGTCTCAAGAAGAACTTCCATTACAAGACCGCTTCCGGACGAACAACTTTTCTCCATGGACGAATCAACACCTTGGTATGCGGATATAGTGAATTACTTGGTGACAAGGAAAATACCTAGTACAATGTCTAATTTCCAAAAGATGAAACTTAAGAAGGTAGCTAAACAATATGTGTGGGATGAACCATACTTATGGAAATATGGCGTTGATCAAATAATGCGAAGGTGCGTACCTAACTCCGAATTTCAATCCATCCTCTCCTTTTGCCACACTTTTGCATGTGGTGGCCACTTTGGTTCTAAACGCACCGCTCTCAAAGTTCTCGAAAGTGGATTTTATTGGCCCACCTTGTTTGAAGATTCATATTTTTTGTAAATCGTGTGATAGATGTCAACGAACGGGCAATCTAGGTGCTCGAAATCAAATGCCACTCACACCAATTCTCGCCGTTGAGATTTTTGATGTGTGGGGTATTGATTTTATGGGCCCTTTTGTCAATTCGAATGGAAATTTTTATATACTTCTTGCCGTAGATTATGTTTCGAAATGGGTGGAAGCTAGAGCCACCAAAACTAATGACTCTCAAGTTGTTTGTGATTTTGTAAGGGAAAACATTTTCAATAGGCATGGTACACCAAGAGTGGTGATAAGCGATGGAGGCTCACATTTCAAGAAGGCTTTCCACGCTCTCCTCAGGAAGTACAACATAACATACAAAATTGGTACGCCTTATCATCCACAAACTAGTGGACAAGCGGAAATTTCAAATCGTGAGATCAAGTCCATTCTTGAGAAAACGGTGAATACCACAAGGAAAGATTGGAGCTTTAAGCTCAATGATGCACTTTGGGCGTATAGAACGGCGTATAAGACACCGATTGGTATGTCTCCATATAGGTTGGTTTATGGTAAGGCTTGTCATCTTAGGTTGAACTTGAACATAAGGCTTATTGGGCGATAAAGAAATTCAACATGGAGTATGATGAAGCGGGGAAACAAAGGAAGTTACAACTACATGAGCTAGAGGAGATACGTAATGATGCTTACGAGAGTGCCCGTATTTACAAGGAAAAGACTAAGCTTTTTCATGACAAGATGATTTCGCGGAAAAGTTTTGTTGTGGGGCAAAAAGTCCTTTTATTTAATACTCGTTTACGTTTATTTCCGTGAAAGCTTAAGTCCCGTTGGGTGGGACCATTTGTTGTTACTAATGTTTATGCTCATGGTGCAGTTGAAATTGTTAGTAAAAAAAAAAGGACAACATTTGAAAGTCAACGGCCATAGGTTAAAGCCATATTATGAAAACTTTCCAACGGAGCATGTGGACGTGATTGGCTTTCAAGATTCACTCCCTCTGGAGGAGTAATATGCATCAAGAGCTAAGTCGGGCCGTCGACTTTAAAACAAGCGCTTATTGGGAGGCAACCCATCGGTTTTGTATTTCTTATCCTTTTGCTTTTTGTTATTTCTTTTTCTTGTTCCTTATCATGTTAAAATTTCCCACCTTGACTTTACTAGGAGGATTCAATTACATTGAGGACAATGTAAGGTTTAAGTGGGGGGAGTGGTTAAGCATGTTTTTAAAACAAAAATTACAACAAAAAAAAGTTTATGAAAAAAAAAGTTTTACATAAAAACTCCAACTTTTAAAGATTTTAGAGTCACTAGCATACTTCTAGGTATGTTTACATAGAGATTTTGACCGACATAATTGAAATTGGAAATGTTAGAGAACTACATTCGGATTTCTTGCTTGTTAGAGTGTTAAATAATGGATTTAATCATGCCGGTGATGCGAATTTGGTGCAGGGAGAAATGCATTATTAGAGTTGCTGATCAATCATTAGTGGTGACTACCCGTATACATCATGTGAGGCACCGACCAGAAATTTTTCCATCTACTAAAGAGCTTTCTTTTGAGTGTGTGTCACCGTACGTTAATTCCGGGTAGAATGGTGAGCTACCCAACCTCCCACCAATAGAAGCACTACTCTTTGATCTCTTGAGTGCTAATTTTGTCAATCATAAGGGTGACGTCTATAGATGAAAGCCTCCTTCTTGTAGTTCGATTTGCAGTTAGCACCATTCTCTCTCTCGACAACAACGGATCCATAGAAACACTCTCATCATCAACAAGGAGCGACATCAAAATCTACAAGGAAAGTTGGAAAAGTTTAAGGTTTACAAGCAACGGAACGAAAATAAAAATAAAAAAGAGCAAATTTCAAATACAAGTAAAGCAACATACAAAGAGCAGATTTTTACATATATGTTGAGGACTTACAATACAATGAGGTAATTCTATATTCAAGTATGAAGACTTATTCATGAAAGCAAAGAAAATCAAAAGGTGAGAATTTTTGAAGTTTATGATTTCAAGACGATACAAGTTGTGAAGAATCAAGCGGTAAAATACTTCTTCCACGGCCATGTTTCAAAAAAAAAAAAAAAAAAAAAAAATTGAAAAAAAAAAAGAAAAGGAAAGGAAAGAAAAAAAAAAGAGAGAAAAACAAGAGAAATATTTGTTTTTTTTTTTAATAAGCCGTGGGGAAGGAAAATTTATAAGGTAGTTTCAAGCGACAAGGATTTTAAGGTAAAAGAGTTACAAATTGTTAAGGATTTATGAAATTCGAGAGTTTATCATCAATAGTTGAACCGAAGACCAAGGAGATCAAGACGAGGAGCGGAAGACGTTTCTATTGGATGCCGTGAGAGTGGTGTTATCATAATTGGCGATCGGATGTGAAGGTGAGTAAGTAATCTCATCCTCGATAATAGTGGTTGATTTCCTTTCTTAGAGATCGTCAGAAAAAAAGGTTTTTCAAAATATTAAAAGATGTGGGTTTTTAAAAAAAAAAATATTTCGGAAGTTGTCCTTCCCACCATTCAACGTGTCGCAGGATTTCTCTCTTCATTCCTACCTGCACACATGTGAGAACCATAAAAAAGCCGTCTTTTTGAGTGCAATTATCATAAAATCCATTTTAGTGAGGCAAAAGTCGAGGCGAAATGCTTATTGATCGTTTCTCAAACACGCGTTCTCTCATTATGGTGTGGTTATTTCTCACTCAACATTTAAGAATGAGAATATGTTCTTTAGTATTTCTAACTTCTTATTACTAGCATGCAGAAACTCTATGTCCTCATAACTCTTTGGATGCTTGGGACGCTTGAACGCTTTGAAGTTGTGAGTTTTAGTTTGATTTGCTCGAGGACTAGCAAAGTCTAAGTGTGGGGGAATTTGATAGGGTGTAGAATACATCCTATTTATTATCTATTGTTTATGCTTTCTTTGTTATATTTCTTGTGAATTATGTATCTTATGTTTGAATTTGAGTTATTAGGTACTCTGGAGTCGCACGGAGGAAAAGAAGAAGAAAGTATCCAATTTGAGCAAAAAGGGAGAAATTGTCATCTCACAGGCAAATGATATATGGAGCTGACCCAAGGTTAAGGGGCAACTCTATTAGGAGGAGTGTTAAATGCAGCCAGCTGTGGTTAAGGGGTGACCACATGTTATGGGGCATCCATTGGGGTACCCCTTATCTGATGCAGAGGGGTGTCATTATCCAGCCATGTCATTACAACTTTAGATCGAAACCAATTTTCGATCTCATTTATTTCTCAATCATTTTGCACGAAAGAGAGTGAGGCGACACCATTACCGTGAAATCGAAACACGATGGGGAGATCGGATTTTGTCTTTGTTGAAACGGAGAAGAAGAAGGTGTTGTTGTTGGTGAAGGCCGAGAAGGGTTCGATTTGCCCTGCGTCAAGGGTTTCGATGGATCTGGAAGGAATTTCGTCGGCTAGAAGGACTATTTTTGAAGCTCAAGTTTATGAGTGTTGGATAAACATCAGTCAAGAAAAGGGGATTTGAGCTTAATTAATGAATGGGTTTTGATGGCTTGTTTGAATTGAAGAAGATGGTTTTGATGTTGTTAGTGGGTTTGAATCGGAAAGGGGTTTTGTGGATTCAGTTTTGAAACAAAGTCTGATGCAGAATTGAAGAAATCAGGGAGAGAAGATGGTGATTATTTGGAAGATGAGCTAGAAAGGGGATCTGAGGTCATGAAATGGGTTCGATTGGAAAGAAGAAATTGAGCTCATGAGAGTTAAGGTCATGTGATTTGTTAAACTGAGACTGCAGGAAATGGCAGCAAGTTGAGTTAGAACAAGTGAAGGGGGAGATGTGCTGCTGATGCTCAAGGTTACAGAATGAGGTATGGATTTGAAGATCTGAAGTCTGGTGAGGTTGCTGAATGATTACAGGGAAGGTCAGGCAAGGTGCAGGTAAGCATGGAAGGGGAATATATGCTCTGACTTCTTCGGGTGATGTGCAAAGAATTGGTTGCTTTAAGTTGCAGTGTCCGAGTCATACAATGAAGCAAGAGATTGAGAGCAAGGCATTGGTGGTGTTGAGGCAAAGGAGTCGAGCCTTGGGTTGAATGCCGAATAGTGCAGCTTTGGTGCACTCAGCAGAGGAGAAGCATAGCAGGTGGTCTGGTAATGAATGTTAGGTTGATTTGAGATTGCAGGTTTGAAGTTGGCTGTCCCAGGCTTGCCATTAGCTAGCTATGAATCTGTGTGTCATGTGTGAAGAATGAGAGCATGTTTTGGAAGTTAAGGCAAGCAAGGAATGAAGTAAATGAGTGACCAGTTCACTGTAGTTTGGTGGAGTTGTTAACTATGGCTGAATGGCTGAGCTGCAAGATTGACTGCAGTACATGAAAGAAATGGAGTGTGCTGGCACTAGAATGGAATCCTTTGAGCTGGTGTACAATGGCCTGAGATGAATGAATTGCAGGATTCAGGGCAAGTATTGAGCAAGAGGTCTGGTTCTGGTGGAGTTATGAAGATGGGAAGGAATTCTAGGGTTGTGTTTTGTTGGGTGTTTAGCCATCTTGGCTGAACATGATGGCTGAAGCACAATGATTGTGCTACAAGTCCTGTCCAAGTGCAACTAGCCCAGGCCAAGTTCACTCAGCTCAGCTGAGTCTGACTTGGGTCTAACTCAGACCTGACTGGTTCTGACTCATGAACCTGAATCGGTTTGACTCGGCCCAACCGAGTTGACCCGTTGACCCGACCGATCCGACCCGTTGACCGGTGACCGGGCGGACTTTGCCGGTCACCGGAGCCGTTTTCCGGGGACTTTTCCGGCCGATTTCCGGCCATAATACCAGATTTCCGGCGACCAAAAATTCCAGAATTTTCTATGGACTTCTCTCATGGGTGTGAAGACTTGGACTAGGAATTGGATGGAGAATTGGGCTCAAACTTGGAAAGAGAAGATGGAAGAAGAGAAAGACTTGAATTTGGAAATTGAATTGCTAAAGGAAAAGGATTCTATTCCTTGGAAGATTTGGAGAATATTGAAGCCTATAAATAGAGAAGTTTTCTACATCTTTTGACACACCTATCTACACACACAACACTTGTGTTTTTGTTTTCAAAATTCTTCTTCTTAATTATTTGTGTGAACTTAAAAATTCTCCTTTTAATTATTATTTGTGTGAATTTCAAAAACATGAGTAGCTAATTTTCTTATTGATTGAGGATGAATTCCTAGTTCTTAACATGATTTGAGTTTTGTTTCAATTCTATCTTGAAGTTTTTCACATGATTATCGATTGTTTTTACTAATAGGAATGTTTATTCATTCATCATTGATTGATAGATTGTTTGGAGTGCACGCTAAATTGATTTGTTAATTGATCTAAATCTAGTATAAGTTAGGGAATACGTAATCGTTCTCGACACTTTACACAAGTAGAAAACACAAGACCTTGCGGAGGGATTCCGTGGAGCGATTGTGTGTAAAAACAACGCTAGAAAGTGAACCAAGCGAACCGAGTTTAACTACTAGTACTAAACCTAAATTCATAGATCTTAATGCATTCAGGGAATTACATCTTGTAAGCGAACCTCAAGGTGGTTCTTTTGGATAGAATCGATAACTAAGCGGACTTGTTACTCGGTGAAATAAGGGATTTTTGGGCTAGCTAAGCGGACTCGCTATCCTACGGTTGGTGATAATCTGTGACTAATAACAAGTAGAAAAGAACATAACTTTAATCATTGTTTTGCAACGAAGAAGGATTCCTTGATCTTATCTCTCTTATTGCTTTCAACTTTATCTTTTAATTGCTTTGCTTATTTTCTTTTGTTTTTTTACACCCCCCTTTCGTGACAATTTTTACAACTAGAATCTCTTGCTCCTCGTGGGAACGAACTTGACTTCCATTATATTATTTTTAATTGAGTGGAAATAGATATTAATTTGATTGCACCTACGACACGCATCAGCCATATATTTACTGTTGTATTTTTTCAGTATGCAATATATGTACTTCTGAAACTCTTGTATTTAAGTATTCCATATATGTACTTCTGGATAAAACAAAAAAAGGCAATAATACCATAAAAATTTACAAAATTTTCAGTATGTCGTCTATGTACTGCAGTATTTTTCAGTATGCCATATATGTACTTCTGAAAAGTGAGAAAATCAAAAGCAATATTTTCCAGTATGACATATATGTACTTCTGAAAAGCTTTTATTTCAGTATTCCATATATGTACTCCTGGATTAAACAATAAAAGTGATAAAACTATATAAAAAAAAAATAACAAACCAAAGCAGTAATGAATGTATATATGGAAAATCAGAGTCTGGACACTTTTATTTCAGTATTTCATATATATACTTCTGGATCAAACAAAAAAAAGTGATAATACTATAAAAAACTAACAAAATCAAAGCAATATTTTTCAGTATGCCATATATGTACTGCTGATTCATAATCTAAAACTCAGTTGCATGTCAAAAACAACTAACGAATCTATGCAAAAACAGAATCGAAACACTTTTATTTATATATTCCGTATTATATGTAATTCTGAATCAAATAAAAAAAGTTTTGTAAAGCTAGGTTTTTGTCAAGTACTGCAGATACATATTGTCGGTTCATACACAAAAACAAACTGAAACAAATCTAAAACCAACAAGATGAAACTGATATAGTCAAATCTATTGAAGAAATGAACAAAAAACGTGATTATTCATCTAGATCTGAACTATTTTCATAAAAATAAAATAAACAATCAAACATCCATAAAACGATTAGATATTAAAAACCCTAAAAGAAACATTACTAGAAGAAAATTTTCCAGTATGCCATATATGTACCGTTGATTCATAATCTAAAAATCAACAACATGTCAAAAACAAAGAGAACATCATGAAATCAACCTACCAAAAGCGAAATACGAAGATGAAAACATCACGAAATCGATCAGATCTTCATGATTCAGTAGAGAAACAAAAACAAAAAAATTGGAGAGAAGATTACGTACGCATAATAGGAGAGAAGATTACCTGGAAACCACGAAAGATCTTCGTAAGCAATCTTCATAACAAAAATGAATTGGAGAGAAGATTTCGTAAGCGGCAGTAGCAGAGAAGATGAGAGAGAGAAAAACGGATCTGAGAAACGCATGAAAAGAAAAATGAAAATAGCTAAATTATATTTGTGTTATAGTAGAAGGCTATTTTGAGAAATCTGAATATATACTTAATAGGTTCCGCACGTATACAGGGCCCGGGCTTAAAAAATTGGGCCCATTTTTCTTTTTTCGTTTAATTATGGACCTCCGGTTACTGGGCTTTAGTGGGTGGACCGGCCACTAACTAATACCACTATAATAGTACCTAAGTAATTCCTACAAGACTGAAAGTGGTAAACTATGCTAATTTGCGCTTTTTCTAACATGCGTAGTAGGTGATGCGACTGATACGGATACGACGTAATTAGTCTGACGGACGGACTCCCAGCTAAGGCCTTCGAAACTGCCGTCAGCTGTATCCGTCCTTTTTGTCCCCCTGTACAGCACACTACTATCGAATAGTCCACCCAATTATTTCAGCCGTCAGGTCAGTTTTGCTCCCCAGTTTATACCGGAGCTAAAGAAATTCCTGATAGAATTTGGATTGGCACAAAGTATGGGGGTTTTTATCAAAACATTAAAATCCCTAAGCTTCCAAAATTTTGTGAGCATTGTAAGATTGTAGGACACATTGTCTCTGAATGCAGGATTAATTGGAATGATCTGAATAAGCCAGAGGAAGGGGAAATTGTAGAGGAAAGTATTAAATTTAGAAAGAAAGGTAAAAGTAAAGACAAGGAGGAGAGAACTTCTGCTGGTAGTTCTGGTCCTAAAGATGATATTGTCATTGTGAACATGACGGTGGTTGCTAGCACTCCTCCTGCTACAAATGAAGTTGGAATCCAGTTATCTGAAGCTTTTCATGCTCTTAATGACATGGAGGATGACGGTTCGATCAAAGATATGCCTTTGGAACTATGCAAGGTTCCTGACATTGTCTCAGTTGCTCCATCTTCTGTTGAAGGGGTTTCCGACAATGTCAACAAGGAGACGTTGGTGACTTATCAGAAGAGAAAGTTAAAAAAAGGTAAAGCCGGGAAAACTGGCAAAGCATCTAAACAAGGAGCGGTGATTTCTCAAGCTTCTATAATCACCACAAGGAAGCAAGCTGCTGCAAAGGCTTTGATCTCTAGCAAATCTACGCCAGAATTGCAAGAAGGTTTAACAGTGAATGTCGAGGAACAAGTTGCTACGTCTCAGGTTCTGTCAGATTCGGAGATAAGCAGCTCCAAGCCATCTTCTTCTGCGCCAGTTCCGGGATCGATTAGAAGAGTTAGCTCAAAATCCATAGCTACGGGGATGTTTCCGAACGGCGCTCTTGACTCCAAGTCGAAAGGTATGTCGATATCGATAAAAGATCCTACTAAAATTTCTGCAACAGGTCTAATTGAGTCTCTCTCAGTGATGGGTTTCAGTTTTCCTTCTTATAAGGATGATCGCCAAGAAATGTTTAAAAATCTTGCCGACAATCACAAGGAGATAAATATAGTGGAAGTGTAACTTTTGTTCCCTTATTGTGATCCCTAGTTTTGTTAGTTTATTTTTGCTTTGAACTTTTGTGCTTTTAGTTGTATTCGCTTGCACACAGCTTGTGTGTTCTTCAATATTATTATCTTTGCCGAGGAAAAAAAAAAAAAAAAGTTTATACCGGAGCTCAGTTTTGCAAGCAATTATTCCTTTCTCCAACCGTCCAACCCATTCCATACTTAAAATTATCAGTTGTCCAGAAAATTCTAAACATAAAAATAATGGCCATGGAAAAACCATTCATACTACTTGAGGTCTGAAATGGGCAAAGGCATGGTGTCATATAACAGTGGAAAAATAGATGCATGATTCAAACAATGTCGTACTCTTTCATGGAACATATAATGTACCAAATGAAGAGAACTACCACGAAAAGCCTCTTCCCTGTGGAATGACCAAACAATATGAAAGACAGATGCTCGTGGTTAGACCACAGCAAAACTAGCTCAAACCTGCTACCCTTAAATCCACTTCAACACTAAACTAGCAAAAAAAGACTGCACAACAATAATAGTAGTCTCAATTACAGTTTGAGGTCATGAAACCCTTTTTAACTCTCACGACAAATTGTATTGCACTTTCCTCCAGAACTAATTCCCCCTGTGGGATTTTTCTTTCTCCAGTAATTTCAGAGCTTGTTAGCGCTTTTTCCTCCTTTACCTTTTCCTTTACCGCCATTTCTTGTTTTGTATTTTCCTCCTTTGCTAGGCTCTTCTTTACTGCAAACTGATTTGGTGCTTTGGTTGTTGCTTTCTTGAGACCTGAACAAATATCAAAGTGACTTGAATTAAGTTCTGGAACTGAGAAGTTCTTATTTGGTGCATGCAAGTAGTGAAGTTTTTCTTTTACAACTGAAGTCGGAAATGTGCATTACATTGGATCCCCTAGAATATAATTTGTGAACTAGTCTAGTGGTTTTCTTCCAGCTTCCCAAATGTGTTCAGTGATAATGGCAAGTATTGGTTTCAGATCTTAATCTTTCAGATACAGGCACAGAAAACTTACTATCTAGTCAGGTGAATGTATACTTACTTGGAAAGCTTTTCCACGGAATCCACAGCTTTTTTGACAGCGTGCAACGTCATTTTCTTCACCTGGATTACACAAACATTTGTCCAATATTCAATATACAGACCTAGCGGAAAATCATCGTATGACGTAGTCTTTATTCCAACTGGCTGACCTCAATCAAATCATGTGTACATACAGACTGGTACAAGATATATTAGAAAACATATTAACATGTGTGAAGAATTGCACCTCCAATTTATCTTCCTTGGCACTATGATCCTGGGGAAGCAAACGAAACTCCTCGGCCAGCCTCATGCATTCCTGAACATTCTCCGGGGAGACGAAGTCTACTGCAACTTTGGTGCAGGACTGCAAGACATAGATTTTCATCACAAGGAAAGACATCATATACAGGACATTGATAAACAAAATTACATGGGATACAGATGTCATTTAACTCAGCGATCTCCAAGTATTAAGTACCTTTAAGTTGCGGACCTGGTGAGGACAGCCAGTTGGGATGAAAACTGCCTCCCCACGTTCTTGCACAAAAGTCCATGGTTCAATTCCTATACCAGGATGAAACACAGAATTACATATAATCAAATATTGAAATAGAATGGATCACATTGACAGGATTAAAGTGTAATAATGATTAAGTAATTACTAATTAACTAACCGTATTCCTCCTTGAGCTTTTTCTTATGCTCCAAAGTTAGATAGAATCTTTGGTCATGAATCGGGTGACTGACCTGTAGTATAAAGAGATAGTGCAGCTCAGAATGTAAAAACAATCACAATTACCATTTTGTATCATTCCATTTCCTATGATTAAAACATTTCTGTAAAGGGGGCTATCCGGAATTAAGAACAGCACGAAAAAAGTTAAGAGAGACACAAAAAGCAGCGAGAATTTTGGATTCAACATACCTGCTCAACTCGAGAACAGTACAGGTGCCGAAATTCCCTGCAATGCTTTCTTAGGTACTCTTGTAGCTTTGGAACATCTTCTCTGCGAAAGATATCCCAAAGCGCACCAGCATTGTTACTTGAACAATTATCAGGTACAAAAACATTGCATTCTTTTCCCTTGCGATTGCTGTTAAGAACAGATATCTCTGTAGATGAGCTCTGATTGCCACCCTTCAAGAGCTCTTCCATTTCCTTTTGATCTTGGGCCATGTACCTCTTTTTCGCTTTTTCTATCTCTTTAAGTTGTGCACCATCCACAGGCACCTCGCGTACATTCACCAAAACGTTTATCTGAGTGGAAGGATAACCAACTAATTAATGGAAACAGGGTTTTTATTTAACTCTAGTTGAATTACAAGAAGTAACCTGCAGAGGATCAGAAATGAATATGCTTAAGCTTCATAATTAAAAATAACCATACCGTGTCAGACATGTCGCAGTGAAGCTTGGTGACAGAGTCACCTCGAATAAGCTCTTGAGCATGCCCATAGGCAATGTACGTTTTTGGACCCATATCCGGTTTCAAGGATTTGGGTGGTAGCTTCGTGGAAAGATTAAGAAATCCAAACTTAGGACACGTATAGTCCTTGAGAGGCAAGGAACTAACAAACTCAGCAAAATGTCTTGGCAAGCGCTCCTCAAACATATCAGATGGAGGCCAATCCTTCAATTTGTGCATCTTAGGCCACATATTATGATGCATAAGACCTTCCATATAGCATCTGAAAAAATCCACTATTTTAACCTCAACGTGCAAGTCATAATATGAAAAAAAAACATCCACATCAGATTTGATATGATGTACTGTAAGTGCAAACCGGTACACAAATGTGAGACTCAAAACATGTTTATAAGGTAAATCATTTTCTAATTCAACCCGGCAGGAAATTGTAAAATCCAGCTAGCAGATATAGAAAAAGGTTGACATTGATGCTTACCTCGCACCAGTCCATACAATTGACAGCCGTCACTTCTAAGTGACCTGAACCTTTCATCGTCCTAGAAGTAGATTTCTCCCTCAAGGATCTGCTCATCACTTCAGGCTCCCAACTAAAGTTAGATGGTTTGAGTTCCAACACATTGCGAACAATGACTGGCTCTCCGCGCATCCAGTGGTATTGGAAGTGCTCCAATTCCCCAACTTGAATTTCTTTCGACTCTGGACAATAAATATTGTTGTCCTCACAATCATCTCGAAGATGCTTTACGAAAATTATTGTTGCCAGCTTTGGCACTGCCAACGGAGTTGTAACACGAGCACTTCTGTGTAAGAGGGACGGGATCATTGAAGAGATTGAATTCTACTGCTATTTTTTCAGCTCTTCCTTCTAAATTTGATACCCAATTCTCTGGAAGAACACGCTTGAGCACCATATGACCAGAACCACAAGATGCACAACGAATGTTATTGTTATCCATCAATTTCCACTCAGATTTTAGCTTAACATGACCTTCAAGGCTATCAGCAGGTTCAGGGTTCATATCGCTTGATTTGACACATTCAGTTAGTTTTGAACTCCTCCTTGCCGTACCTTTCGTACGTGCAGGTTCTTCAGCATGCATGTATGCTTTCCCTCTGTTGACAAACGTCTCCTTGTATACCTCTTCACCTCCTGGTAAGGAACCATCACGAATCTCTTGACAACATGTGAGACACAGATCAAAGGAGCAGTTTGAGCAATTTCTGTGGAAGTCAACTATTGATGTTCTGCAGTTGTCACTGTCCATAAGCCATGTGGAAAAGTCAGTAACTATGACAGATAAAAGATAAGGCCATAATGCACTGACAAATTGTAACACATACCAATACATACGCTCATCTTGAGGACATTTAGCATCTTTTATTTTCACTTCTGAGAGTCCTGTGTGCAAAAAGACCAACTATATTAAGATAATTTATTGCATTGAGATGTGCTAATCTTTCATCTTGTACAATTTTCTCTATGTTGACAGATAAGAAACACATATGAATGTACTTTATAGCTTCCTACACATATTGTGTAGGGCTGTAGCAGCATGAGTCAGTTCAATAACAAACTAAAATTTTATATTCATGAAAAAGGGTATAACTTGGCACCAGAAACAAGCAATGAAAGTAATTCTTGATGCAGAAAGCAATGTATGCAGGGTACCTTGAATAGCAGACTCCACTTCCTTCTCATTTTCCTGTTCAAAATGGATCTGCTTCAGAATTGGCAGAAGATGTTTCAACATATGTTTTGAGAACTCGGCTTCTTCTTCCAGGCCTATTTTTCTTTCTACGTTCGCCTACACAAGAATCATTACGCCATATATATTAAAATTTTATAAAGCCAGTAGGTCAGGACCAGTAGAGAAAAGCAAAGTGATCCAACTATTGCAACACCAACCCAAGACTTCTTGAATAAACGAATGCATGCTTTACAGTTGCATATGTCCATACAAACTGGGCAAGCCTTTGAAATGTCCTCATGCGTTAAGCCGCGATACCTGTTTTAAAAATAAACAAGAGTCAGAATGGCCAATTAAAAAAGTATGAAAGAAGCTTCCACAAAACCTGCTTCATTTCATGAGAACTTGCCAATTTTTTATGCACGGCTCACAAAAGCGCTTGGATAAACACTTCTGGCAGGAAACAACTTCCCCTTCCCTATCCCTTCTTTGGCACTGGTGGCACATTCGGGATTCTACAAGTTTTCCCTGGTCAGAATTAACAAAAAGTAAAGTAGCAATTAGGGCCAAAATTTAATAAAAATGAAAGGTTGAGAATGAAAAAGTTTTAAAGTGAAGTACGTCTGCTTACATTTACCAACTTCATTGGCTTCTTTTTACCATCTACATCAACCCATTTTAATCCAGTCGATATTTTAACTTTTCCAGAAACCTTCTTCTTCTTTTTGGATCCAGAACTACCCGACACCACCGGTTTGCTCGAAACTTTGGAAACCTTCTTCTTTTTATCATCCACCTCCGCATCTGATAGATCCTCCGAAACTTTGTATCGTTTCGTAATAAGATTCTCGTTCCCTCTTGCTTTTGTTTCTTCTCTTCAGACGTGGCTGCTCATCATTTCCGGCCTCCATCAGCGCATCAACTTCTCTGCTCATCTTTCTCTTCTTCAGAATCTGACCACCATAGTCACTGGTATTCTCATTTTCATTCTGAGAATCCTCCTCATCTTCATCGTCACTGGTATTCTCATTGTCATTCTGAGAATCCTCCTCATCTTCATCATCACTGTATTCTTCAAATTTTCACTTTCTATATCACTGTTTACCTCACCCTCGTCACTGGTATTCTGATTTTCATTATCAGAATCCTCCTCCTGTTCATCATTCTCTTCTTTATTTTCTTCATCAACATGATTCGACTCTTTAGTTGCATGATGCCGCCATGCCGGTAGGATTTACAAAACTCCATTCCAATACACTTATCATTTCGGCATCTTCCGAATCCAACTTTTCTCACGCAGCGGTTTGGTTCATCATTAGGAATACTACAATTTTCTTTCATGGTTTAACAAGAAATAATGTTTAACCTTTTGATCACTGTCTATCTCTTCTTTCTAAATGAATGAGAAAAGTCTGTGAGAGCTTTACTAGGGTTTTGTTTTATGTGCTGTTTATCGTGGATTCGTGCGCCTGTTTATGCGAGTAGTTGGAAGTTTTAAAATTTTGAAATGGGGGAGCGAGTGGCCGTTTGACAGCCAATTTTCCCGGCCAAGTCGTTCCATATTCTTCATTTTTGGTTAATAAAATATCCAAATATCCTATTATCACGCTTAAGATATTTCTTCTCCAAATATATTCAATCGTATTTTTTTTAAGATTAAAATAGTATGATTGAAAATTTATATAAGGAAATACACAATAAAAAGAGTATACAATTTGATTTTGGTTATACTAGTACCCATATTTAGCAATACCAGTGGTAAATTAGACAATTTTCTCAGGAAAATAAAAACAATCCGTTTCTCAAGTAAATAAAAATCAATCCGTTTGAAAAATTTACCACAAAAAACGTGATCACTATAGCTTCAAATACTTACTTGGGCTTAGTCCATTTGCAGTAATCTAGTATTTACTTGGGGTCTGCATAATGTCATAGTTTTTAACACTATGTCCTGTTCCTGACATCCAAAGGTCTCTTAAATTATGCAATTCAAATGATTCCCGATAATGTCAGACATGTTTTTCCAAACACTTCATTTATCAGGAAAAGGGTGAAAAGACTAATGAAACAACAGAAAAACCTATACATATATCAGACAACAACCTAATCTTAAGCTTAACATCCTCAGATTACAGTCCAGATTATTTGAAGGATCTCTATGACCAGCTAATCAGGCAACCGAAAGGATACCTCAATAATTTAAGATCTCATTTGAAAGCTGACAAGCAATTCAGTCCATTAGGAACTTGATGAGATAATCTTAGCAATTCATACAAAATGGTAATTTATCTGATAGTTGCTGAACGAAGTAAGGCTGCATTGCTAAAGTGGCCTGCAGTACATGCAACTAAGCCGCATGTAAGAATGCGTAGTAGGATTCAACTTAACAAGAACACTCGAATACTCATTCTCTCTTTCTGATTCAATACAAAGTTAGTGGTCAGTGAACTCGGGTCAGGTCAGGTGGTGGTATATATTTAATGTATTGATCTGAAACAAACTTGCAGTTAAACACCAAGGGTAGTACAAACTCTCTACTATGTGCAGGATAGTGGTATTATTAGATTCCTCGGGCTAATGATATACGATCTTAAAATGCACACCTGCCTATTAGAAAATTAACTTGAAGAGTAGTAGCCCATGCATCCTACCAAAAACTGATTATTTTGTGCTCGAGCAAAAAGTAACAATGAAATCTTAACTTTAATGAATTTGATGATACTAACGATAAGTTGATTTAGTACCAAATTTTTTGAGCCAAAAGCTATAAAATGTCAGGAAAACATTTTTACCAGTTCATAAGTTCAACCTCATACTAGCCCTAGCAGTGTAACGGAATGTTCATACTTCATAATGAGCATTATTCGTAATAATAGGCATCTTTAACCCTCTCTAAACCATGACATTTGAGTCAATTACATTTATTGTAGATTTAATCTCAGTTTGTTTTTTGTTGACTCAAGAGTCTAAATTTGACTCGACATTTGACTCAGCCCCAGTTAGATGTCTGAGACAAACATCAGCTCGTATATTTTTTTCGTTTTCTCTGATTATTCCAAGTAAAATTACTACTTGAGAAACCTACTATGTCTTATAAAGCTGACCTTTTTAATGATCTTGACCTTAACATCTTAAATGATAGTCCAGATTAACATCATTTCATTAATAAAGCGCAAACGCATTACCAAAATTGAAGGAACTCTAAAATAAAATAACGGAATAAATAGACCAAGTAAATGCACTAAAAGCCCTAACAAAAATCAGAAATGAAGAGTTTACCTTGCTACTGGTTACTTAACGCTGGATGGGAGGTACATCATCCGAACACAACTCCATGTACCACAACTGGAAGCGACTAATGGAACTGCCAAGTGTCTCACAGAAACACTGCTCACACACAAAAACAATTATGAGCCTACAGATCAAACAACAACAAAATTGAGATCCGAGTAAGAAGGAAAATGAGTAAGAAAGTTTGTTTGATAGAAGTTCCGAAAGCTGAATATATTTATAGGAGGCCTTTATGTTTTCAGGGTATAAGAGAAAGATAGATAGTTCATCTACCTAACTTTCTCTTATATACCCTAAAAACATAAGGTACGCTATAAATATATTCAGCTGAAATAAGGTACATTAAAATACAGACCTTTACATAGAGGCCTATGAGGTCATCAGCACCAACAATTTTGATAACAGCATTTCGTTTTCTATGACTAGCTTAGGTAACCAAAAAGATAACTCGTAAATTGGGCTCATACTTTAGATTAAGGGTCTTTCATAGGCACAAGTTAGCATAAGACCACAACTATGAGGCAAAAGTGTATATCTGGGGAATTACATTAGACATCACCAGTTTATACCTCTGAAGTTATGGACAATGGTCCCATTTCATTATATTTTACTCGGAAGGCCACATGTGCGATGCACATGCTTGAATTGGATTCTTTTAACAACACCAAATTTAATAATAATGTGAAAAAAAAATCATAAAATAAAAATTTAATATCCTTGTTTGTACTCATTACGTAGATAATTTAAAGAGCTTTCCAAATATATTAATTTTGTAAAAATACGATGTGTATTTTTAAAGATATCTAAGTTTTAATTTTTTTGATCTATTTTTAAAACAATGACATTCCTGTAAATATACAAATATTAACTAAAACTTATTTACACACAAACCTGCCTATCTTTTAGAGACGGAGGGAGTAGTTAATAGGGGTATTATTGTCATGTGAAAAGGCTTCACAAAAAATACCTTACCTCTTTTCTTTATTATAGTAAGATAAGATAGTAAAGACACATGTGCGATGCACATGCTTGAATTTTTACTCATCCAACAATACTAAAATTGGAAGCCATGAAATTTTTTTCCTAGAACAAAAATTTACTATTCTTATTTGTACTCGTTACGTAGATAATTGAAAGAGCTTTTCAAATATATAAATTTTACAAAAATCCGGTGTATATTTTGAAAGCTATTAAGTTTTTAAAAATTTTGATATATTTTTAAAACAATGATATTTATGTAAATATGTAATAAATAGGGCCAATTAAGTAATTTAGGGGGTTTCCTACCAAAAAGACCTCTTTTCTTTATATTAGTATAAGATTATACAACAACTGCGAACCAAGAGGGCTTACTTTCTATGGTATAAAATACTGCAAATTGGACAACCAAATTTATAGAACTCGGTAAAAAGAAAGAATCTGAAAGTAATATAGAATCGAGAGACATGTCAATAATGCTATCAATCATAAGAGCTTACTGGGAATTTCTTGACTTCAATAATTTAGCTAAAAACAAGAGATAGGCGATAGAAACTCACGTCCAACAAGCCACTGCGGATTAATACAAAGCGCATGTCTTCCTCTTGGCATAAGTGATCACATTTGGACTATGAGTTCCATTTCACAATCTCCCTATGCAACTCTAGAGCAATACCGACTTCCCCGTTCCATAATATCCACAAATAAGTTCCCCACGTGCAACATGAGATCGAGTTGAATTCCCTTTCGTGTGAAATTCTTGCACACCCAGGCCCTTCATCGGTGTGACGGAAAGTAAGTCGGGATCGTAATCATAACCCTCCCGAGGTCCGAAAAACTGCTTTGTAGATGAAAATTTGCTCCGGTTCCACACATCAAACTTCGCCGACATCCAAAACATCATCACTTAAGCTTCGCAATTCAAATGAATCCCGATAATGTTAAGACTTGTTTAGTGAAAGAGAAAAAACTAATTAAAAGCATTCCCTTTCAAACAATTAATTTAAGCTAACCAAGTACATAAACACAAAGAAACGAGCGACATCTTGAATCTCTAGTCTACGATTATGCAGGAACTGAATAACAAAACAAGGATGCTAAAAGAAAGAAATGAGAGACGGTGTTTCTTAATTTAATGGCAAAGGCAGACGATTTTGATCACAATATCATAAATAACTTAAAACCTATCTAAAATTACGCATATCGAATCCAAATTTATGAATCATAGATGACCAAATTGCTCTTCAAACTCAAAAGTCAAAAGAGTACCTTTGAAATACTACCAATGCGGGCGTAACATTGTTCTTACCACTATTCTAAATACTATGTCTTGTTGTGAGAATCCGAGGAAAACATTTTGTTGGAAGTTTCTCATATCACAGTTTCTACAACCGAGATAAGGGCGGCCAATGAGACTAAATAGCCTCCGTGATTCGGTCGCTAGAAAAGCCCTACGCAAGTGGCTCCAACTGTTGAGGTGAAATTAGCAAATTATTACCAACTACGGTCACACACGATTGAGGATAGGCATGAAACTTGGAGGATGAAAAGCATTTTTCTCCTCGATTTGCAGACCGGTGTAGGCAAACGAGACACATCACTAAGTCCTTGTTTGTATTATAGATATGAGAACATCGTGGACAAGTTCAGTTACGTGGTTCCGCAAATCTTTGTTACTCTTTGAGATACAAGTGCAAGTGCATGAAACTGTGGATCTTTAGCCTTGCACAATATAATGAGAAGAAAGGTCAAAAATCCGATTTCATACTTTAAAAGCAAACAAATGGGTTAAGTGGAGAGGCATGTGGCAATACATTGGTACTAGGTTATCAAGTATCTAAACTTATATTGGTTAAAGGCTGGTAGATGGCCATATGCAATTCCTTAGATCAGCTCTCGAGTATTAAATTTATGACTCGATTGGTTCGGGGTTTCTTACTTGGAGTGTTACTCCGGGTTTGACAAGGAACCTCAATACACAAGTTAAATAACAGTTTTAACACTTCAATCTATAATTGTTCTAAAGATCAGGTTAATGACACTTAATGATCCATTATAAAGTGTTTCAAAACTCACAGACATGTTCAAAGTCGTCGTGTATCAAGAGGATAAGTAACCCTCCACAAAATACAAGCGTACGTTAAAAAGAATTCAAATATACTGAGATCTAAGAGGCCGAAAAGCCTACTAAAAAGTTGAATAAGAATAGACAATGGCCTCCTAAAGTTGGATGAGAGTAAGAATTAAAATAATAAGTACTGAGCGACTTCACAAAAACTTAACTGAAACTATTTAAAAGAATGATTACGACGGTCTAAATAGATATAAACAAAGATACCTTTTATTCCAAGTTACATGCTAATACAAGAAACAGTTCTTGAAGTTGAACAGAAATTAGGAAAGAGCATATCACAATAAGCAAGATCACAAATTGTAATCTGCAGAGAAAACGACAAAGCGGCGTAGAAAATGACTGCAGACATGGAGGAAATAATATTGCATTGACAAACAACCGTTGGATAACTGCAAAAGATTATTAGAACAAAATACAGAATTGTAAAAATTAAACTGAAATCCTATACAGGAAATTGCATAGATATAGACCAGATACAGAGCACAGATACAGAGCATATATATTGAAATTCTCACTATACCAAAAAGGTTCACAAGTAGTACAAAGATGGATGAAGAGGTGTTCAATTCTATTAAGAAGATGCTTTAAAATTATAATTGGATTTCTGATTGTGTCCAAAATCTAACTCTTTCATTGATTATATTGGCAAAAGAAATAAGCTTAAAAGCAACATTCAGTAGATGGGAATTTCACATGTATTAGCTCCTACCAAACAGTAAATTACCCTCTTATTATGCTCACGATGACATTGTAATTGCCAATACAACAAAAAACCCTAATCAGTTGAATTTCTTACAATCCCTTCTAATTTCTCCCTCATTCCCAGTCTTAACACCAACTCTTCCCAATTTCACCACGGCTTTTGCAAATTCCTGGAAGAACAATTCTTGGTCCTCGGAGTACCTATACACTAATTTACGAGAGACATCATTTTCACCAAAAGCCAATACATGGTCCGTAAAGAGCAGGACTTTCCGTTGTCGCAAGCTCTTGTAAAACTTATTATCAAATACAAACTCGAAGTTTGATCAAGTGCTTCAAACAACATTTTCGTCGATCTTCGGAAATGGACAGCTAAGGATTACCTTTTCTCTTATTGTAGAGTTCAATGTGGTGTCGTTGTGAAAGATACGACTAGCAAATTCTATACAGTGTAAAACCTATTGTGTGTGCCCCAGATAATGTGACGAGATCAGCAGTTGATAGTCCAATCGATTTGGATCCACGGATGAGAGTTGTTATATTTTCGTCAGACTTGGGCATGAGTAGTTGAGCTTCTGTTGCATTGGAGATGAGTCCATCTCTTCTTCCTTTCTCAAACAAATAAATTCACAGCCAAATCCTTTAACAACTTTGCCACACCAATGTTGGCAAGTTGCAAAATAAAACTGAATCAACATTTTTTTATTAGCATTAAGAGATGCAAATAACTTACCCAGTGTACGACATCGCGTGCCAAGATAGCAAGGATATCCGAGCATGAGACTACCCCCGGACATTCTTTTTCTAATGCTACCTTAGCCTTATCAACAATGTCACATGCATCTCCAGCTAAAGAAAGGTTGATAGATGCGTTTCTCTCAGAATTATTGTCATCTGTTGGTAAGATCAAAACAGAACCATCACAACCCTACAAAAAAAAGTACTGATTTGTAAGTTTCACTTTTACAAGTTAGATAGAATAAGATGAACAGAAGTCATTGTTCATTCAACTCGGTTCACATCACGGATCGATATCAACATCTATAACATCATTCAGCTCAAATTAGATTTTTATTCATTTAAGCTCCGCTACTGCCATGGACTGTTTTAGTTCGTCAACAACGGTGTTGTTTATGGGTGAAAACTATTTCTGCCAATTTTGGTAATTTGGGGTGTGTGGATGAGAAATGAATCTAAACCCTAAACAAATGCACTGCACGGGAGTGCTTGTGATTCGAGAAATCAATCTGTACAACTCTGGCCTAAACCAAGAAATGGCCGTTCCAGACTTGCTTCAGTCACAAAGTGAAGGAGATGGGGTTGATCTTAGGGAGGGAAGTGAAGAAGGTGTTGAGATTGTGGAGGTGTTGGCTGTGTACGACTTGTATCAGAAAGCTGAACTGGCTTGCAGGATGTAATCTATCAGTTCCGGTGTTTGAATACGATTGTATCAACACTTGGTTTTCTGTCTTGTCTTGTTCCTCTGTTGGAAAATAGGGAGGAGAACCTATTTATACAAGTCTTTAAGCCTAACCCTCGTATCTCGTGGGAAGAGGAGAAAGTGGAGTGATGGAGTAGTGGAGTCGTGTGTTGGTGTCACACGACCAGTCTTGCCCACTTCTCCCATCATCACTAACCGTCCATGACTTCCTGACACGTTCTTGTGATGGCGCGTTGTGCGCTGCACGCTGTAAACCGCCAGACCAATACCCCAGTATGTATCAGCCAGTTTGTGACATGATTGATGTCTCGAGTGTGTGGATTGTGGGACCCACAGAAAGTAGCATGTAATGCTAGATTAAATAACTAAGTTATTTAGGAAGTCGATACTTGTGAAGTATCGTGTGTATTTTATCTCAGTCTTTGCATCGAATATATTCGGCGTGCATGAAGCATCGCTGTTTGAGCGTCTCAAAATAGCCTCATGTCCAACCTACTTCATGTGGTGGTTTGGAGGTTGCATAAGCAAGTCCTCCTTGGCCGACCACATGGTGTGGTAGAGTGAAGAGTGGTGATCTTCATAACGCCTCACCGACCAATTAACTCCCGACCGGCCGTATAACCAAGCCGGTGAAGTTGGACGGACGAGATGATCTTTGAGACACTCATCTGCGACCGTTAGTGGAATTAGGTTTTTAGAAGAGGTGCGCAAGCACCACTTTTCAGCTTGGTCGAATCAAGCTTGGGACACGATTTTGGCATGGCCGGTCGGGCATGCGTGTAGACGGCATGCCGGTATACATGCCCATACCTCATTGTCCCGTGAAAGTGTGATCCGGACCACTCAATTTGTCCAGCAAAGAAGAGCGGTCTGGATTGATTTACAACAGAAGTTTGGTGCCGCAAATGCCGCACGTCATGCCAACTTCGGTGCACGCGTTTCAAGACGACCAAGCTTGGTCGGTCCCGCCGATTGGTTCGGCGTGTAGGTGGTAGGCTGGTGTTCACGTCTATACCTTACTGTCCCATGGAAACGTGATCTAAGCCACTCAATTTGTCCGGCGAAGTTGAGTGGTCGAGATCAGTTCGTGATTGGGAGGCGTGACCACGCTAGTTTGGGCGTGCGAATTGGAATAACCAGGCATGGTATGCCTTGGCCGATTGGGTATGGAGATAGATGGGTCCACGGTGATCATGTTGATGCTCTTTGGACCTGCTCGGTCGACTCTAAACCCTCCATTCGATCGTAGAGAAACGAACGCTTGCGATCAATGCAAACCCTAATTAGGGTTTTGCGGCCCGTGCGGCATGCCCACTTTGGGCGCACGATCTGGAACGACCAGCCATGGTTGGTCCCGACCGATCGGTCATGTGTGTAGGCGGGATTACAGTGAGCGTGTTGACATGCTCTGGGCCCTTTGAATCTACATTTACACCCTCCACCTATGCCTGCGAAGATGGATGGTTGAGACTGTTTTGTGACACATGTAATGTGCCGCAAACCCTAATTTAGGGTTTCTCGTCCATACTGTTTTGGCTGGACGGTTTGGCAAGCTATGCCACCTTTTTGGGGAGGCCGACAATGCGGGGCCCGCGTTGGGTCGGTGGTGAATATTCCAATACCTGCTTGGGGGTTATGGAGCCAATCCAAGTCATCCAATCATGCTGGTGAAGTTGGATGGTCGTGATCGTTTCTGAGACTGATATGGACAGTCCAGATTCAAATATGCTCAATCGGGCTAGTATAACACACCGAGAGATGTATGCTCAATCGGGCTAGTATAACACACCGAGAGTTGCATTTGACGGGTATTTTGTACATGCTTCATTATTAATACTTGGAGGTTCGTGTTGCTCTGTGAGAACAACACTCGATCGTCATGTCGCACCGATAATGAGTACAGAAATACAAGGCTGGTCATGCATTAATTAATAATGTCAGTAAATTCACAGGGTATATGAGATTGTTGCCACATGCTCCAACCTGGATGAATTTCATGTGTTTAATTCACAGAATGATGGGATTTTTGCCACATGCTCCATTCTAGGTGAATTAGTAAAGTGAAGAAGTATTCATCACTTATTAAGATGTCAGCGCATAACTTTGGCATTTACAATTTTAGCCTCAAATGAAAATCCACCATCAACATTAAGTCCCCTGCCTAGCACATGATGGTTATACTATCGTGGGGTAGGCATGAGATGGTGACATATACAACATAAGAAAACAAGATAATGGAAGTCAACCTGGAGGGATTCTGACCAATCGTGGGCAATCCTCCATGCGTGCGTGACCACAAGCCTTGATGGGACCGGCTTCCTCCGTTAGGTGTTTGAGCTAGGAATAAGATTCTTCTTCTACTGGGATTCCGCAGCGTGGGTGCTTACACACTGCTGGTTGAATCGCTCGTATCCAGATGCTCCTACGATTCTTGATTAGGGTTCAAAAGAAAGCCTGACTTGGTAGGTGTTGAATCCCCATATATCGGGCAGGCTTCGCCGTAATCGTTTTAGTCTTCCTTTAGGGTTTCTTCAGCATATATGCATGTGTAGAGATTTTGAACCACTTTTACAATTTTACAATAGGGTTTTCTCGCAGAAACTCCGTTTTCTCATCATGTCGAACAACAGTGGATCGTCTTCTTCATACCATCTAGGATCTTCCGTTAAACGTGCATGACCTGCGTCTGAGATTCATGATGAATCCCCTGCTCGTGTTCTCCGAGTCAAGAAGATCATACCGGTTCGTCTCCTTTTCCTTTTCTGAATAATTTCTTGTTCTTCATAATGATCAGGTGAATAATCCTCTCCTTCTTGCAGAGATACCCCACCGGAACATGTGTGACAGTTATCGATGATGACGACTTAACTAGTCCTCTTCCTTCAAACTCAAGCATGCCTACCCATGTGGACCTCGAAGATGCTGATCTGGGTATCTCATCTTATGAACACCCCAATGCAGGTCTTTCATTCGATGTTCGCATGAAATGTTTATCCTCCAGCTACCGAGATGTCGGTGGATTCTTAGTGCGGAAGGAGTTTGTGCCTTTGTACAAAAAGTTATGGAGAAAGTACGGCCATATCGCAACCAGGAATGTGGTTCGTCACTGTTCATTTGCTTTGGTCACCAAGGTAAACTGCTTTCTTCCCATGATTGCTGAGATGGAGAATATTTCTATCCGCAACGTTGCCGAATCAAGCCTCGAAAAGTGGGAGAATATGGTATCTGCCTGCGAATCCATGGAGTTCAACGTGGGCTGGTTGCGGCAGCGTCTTGATATCATCAAGGTAGATCGAGCTGGTATCCTCGTAAATGTTGTTCCTGCTGCAAAAGCTATCTTGGAAGAGGAGAAGGCTCTGGCTACGGAATCAAAGAAGGTAGAGCAGGAAGTACAAGACTTGAAGGAAAGGACAGAGAGATATCAAGCTAGACCGGAGATGATGCTCTCAAGGAACTATAATCTGCTAGATGGCCTCCTCTAAGTCTCATTCAATTGTATTCCCTCATTGTTAATGACGTTTATATGAAAAAGTTTTCTTTTGAACATCTTTGCGGAATAAATTGCATTGGTTTTTTGATTGGTGAAACGGGTTTTTTCATTAATGCATCTCTGAATATAATTGATGATTCAAACATGTAATGAAAATAAATGCCTGCATTGTAGCATCATAAGACAGAGCGGACAATGGTCAAGCATGATATGCCTTGAGCCATTTTCCATTGATGATCGCTTCCAGCCTGCCTCCGTCCACCTTAATGATCTTGTAGTAGCCAGTATTGTAAGCCTTGGTGACTGTGTAAGGACCTTCTTATTTCGGTGAGAATTTTGGTGCGGACATGTCTTGTTGGACGTGCTTGGCCGTTTTCAAGACCAAATCTCCCACTTTGAAAACACGTGGTTTCACAGTTTTGTTGTATGCCCTGGAAATTTTATTCCTGTACACCTGAGTGCGTTCTTCTGGCTTTGTTTCTTCTGAAATCCAGAGTGTCTTACTCCGCTACTCTAGAGTTAGAGGCTTCAGCCTCGTTCCAGTAGATCCCAGTTGCGGCTGCAATCCTGGCTGATGGGATTTTGATCTCTGCTGGGAGAATTGCGTCCGCTCCGTAAACAAGTGAGTATGGGGAAACTCCAATGGAGCTTCTGGGTGATGTCCGGTATGCCCATAACGCCATTGGTAACTGGTCATGCCATTCCCTAGGATTGTCGTGTAATGTTCGACTGATGATCCGGATCAATGTCTTGTTGGTACTTTCAGCTTGTCCGTTCCCTTGAGGATAGTAGATGGTGGATAAGACCTGTTTAATGCCATACTCTTTAAGTAACTCTCGTACCTGTTTATTGGCGAAGGTAGTGCCATTATCAGTGATGATATGCTTAGGCACACCAAAACGACAAATGACATGTTCTTTAATGAAAGCCGCAATTGTTTCTCTTGTAGTTCCTCGCAGGGGAATGGCTTCTACCCATTTGGTGAAGTATTCTGTCGCGGTTATGATGTATTCGTGCTGCTTCGATGATGGCGGATTGATTTTCCCGATAATATCCAGTCCCCAGCTGTAAAATGGCCATGGATTGCTTATCGAGTGCAAAGGGGTGGAAGGCGCGTGAACAAGGTTCCCATGAATTTGGCATTTGTGACAGCTTTGAACAAAAGCATCTGCGTCATCCTCCATGGTCGGCCAATAGTATTTCTCGTGTATCTGGAGAAACAGTTTCCTCTTCCCTTGATGTTCCCCTTCGTGTGTTTCCTTTAGCATGACTGGGGTTTCTACCCCAGCCAGGCATCGTAATAGATCACCTCCGAAGCTTTTGCGATACATGATCCCTTCATGGAATACGAACCTCTTGGCCTTTTGCTTTATCTTGATAGCATCCTTTTAATTGGCAGGAGTTGCTCAGTCACGGAGATACCTAATGTATGGCTCTCTCCAGTCCCCAGTGTAGTTCACATTAAAAACTTCCAATTGATGTGGCGGTGCTTGGCAATTTGAGCAGGACTTCTGAAGTAGTCTGGATTGAGTCTCCATCTCTGGCCAGTAATAGCCCAGGCGTTGAAGTCGTCGGTAAAGCGTTACCACCAGTGATTGTCCACAAATTTCATTATGAACATGTTGTGACACCAACACCGATTAGGAGAGTCTAGTTATTTTAGGAATTAATATACATTTCCTTATTTAGTATTTGCTTAATATTCAAGTAATATTCACTATATATTCATAGTTTGTTCTAGGGTTAATGATCATTCAATCAATACAAAACTCAGTTACATTATTGTTTACACAGCAGAGGTGGCTAATCCCCATAAAAAAGGATATTTATCTTAGGGTTCTTATATTCTGTTACAGTGTTTTGGTTTAGAACCCTAACATCTGAGTTTGTGGAGATGGGGTTGATCTTAGGGAGGGAAGTGAAGAAGGTGTTGAGATTGTGGAGGTGTTGGCTGTGTATGACTTGTATCAGAAAGCTGAACTGGCTTGCAGGATGTAAGCTATCAGTTCCGGTGTTTGAATATGATTGTATCAACACTTGGTTTTCTGTCTTGTCTTGTTCCTCTGTTGGAAAATAGGAAGGAGAACCTATTTATACAAGTCTTTAAGCCTAACCTCGTATCTCGTGGGAAGAGGAGAAAGTGGAGTGATGGAGTAGTGGAGTCGTGTGTTGGTGTCACACGACCGGCCTTGCCCACTTCTCCCATCATCACTAACCGTCCATGACTTCGACACGTTCTTGTGATGGCGCATTGTGCGTCGCACGTCGTAAACCGCCGAGACCAATACCCCGATGTATCACCGATTTGTGACATGATTGATGTCTCGAGTGTGTGGATTGTGGGACCCATGTAAAGTAGCATGTAATGCTAGATTAAATAACTTAGTTATTTATGAAGTCGATACTTGTGAAGTATCGTGTGTATTATATGCAGGTACTGCATCGAGTATATTCAGCGTGCATGAAGCATCGCTGTTTGAGTGTCTCAAAATAGCCTCATGTCCAGCCTACTTCATGTGATGGTTTGGAGGTTGCATAAGCAAGTCCTCCCTTGGCCAACCATATGGTGTGGTAGAGTGACAAGTGGTGATCTTCATGACGCCTCACTGACCAATTAACTCCTGACCGGGGATGTATAACCAAGCCGGTGAAATTAGACGGACGAGATGATCTTTGAGACACTCATCTGCGACCGTTAGTGGAATTAGGTTTTTAAAAGAGGTGCGCAAGCACCACTTTTCAGCTTGGTCGAATCCAAGCTTGGGACACGATTTTGGCATGGCCGGTCGGGCATGCATGTAGACGACATGCCGGTATACATGCCCATACCTTATTGTCCCGTGAAAGTGTGATCTGGACCGCTCAATTTGTCCGGCAAAGAAGAGCGGTCAAGATTGATTTACAACAGAAGTTTTGTGCCGCAAATGCCGCACGTCATGCCAACTTCGGGCACGCGTTTCAAGACGACCAAGCTTGGTCGGTCCCGGCCGATTGGTTCGGCGTGTAGGTGTTCACGCCTATACCTTACTGTCCCATGGAAACGTGATCTAAGCCACTCAATTTGTCCGGTGAAGTTGAGTGAAGTTCGTGATTGGGAGGCGTGACCACGCTAGTTTGGGCGTGCGAATTGGAATAACCAGGCATGGTATGCCTTGGACGATAGGGTGTGGAGATAGATGGGTCCACGGTGATCATGTTGATGCTCACTGGACCTTCTCGGTCGACTCCTAAACCCTCCATTCGATCAGAGAAAACGGACGTTGCGATCAATGCAAACCCTAATTAGGGTTTTGCAGGCCGTGCGGCATGCCCACTTTGGGCGCACGATCCGGAACGACCAGCCATGGTTGGTCCCGACCGATCGGTCATGTGTGTAGGCGGACTTACAAAGTGAGCGTGTTGACATGCTCGGGGCCTTTGAATCTACATCTACACCCTCCATCTATGCCTCGCGAAGATGGATGGTTGAGACTATTTTGCGACACATGTAATGTGCCGCAAACCCTAATTTAGGGTTCCTCGTCCATACTGTTTTGGCTGGACGGTTCGGCAAGCTATGCCACCCTTTTGGGGAGGCCAGGCCATGCGGGGCCCGCATTGGGTCGGTGGTGAATATTCCAATACCTCGCTTGGGGGTTATGGAGCCAATCCAAGTCATCCAATGATGGTGAAGTTGGATGGTCGTGATCGTTCGAGACCGATATAGGCAGAGGTCGCATTCAAATATGCTCAATCGGGCTAGTATAACACACCGAGAGATGTATGCTCAATCGGGCTAGTATAACACACCGAGAGTTGCAGCCTATACGGGTATTTCGTACATGCTTCATTATTAATGCTTGAGGTTCGTGTTGCTCTCTTGAGAACAACACTCGGTCGTCATGCCGCACCGATAATGAGTACAAGAAATACAAGGTTGGTCATGCATTAATTAATAATCTTCGTAAATTCACAGGTATATGGGATTGTTGCTACATGCTCCAACCTTGGATGAATTTCGTGTGTTTAATTCTGCATCGCGGGATTGTTGCCACATGCTCCATTCTAGGTGAATTAGTAAAGTGAAGAAGTATTCATCACTTATTAATGGCTTTATCTTTTGCAAGATGTTGGCGCATAACTTTAGCCTTAAATGAAAATCCACCATCAACAGTGTATATGGTTTTAATAATGTTAGGTCTTGACACAATATCTCTTTCTTCCATGAAAATTTCTATGTGAATTTCAATTACAGTCTCGGGGAATTCAGCGTATCTCTTATGCATGCAAGTAGACTTTTTAGGGACACTACACTAGAAGGAATCAGCGGCGAATCCAGGATTTCAAGACAGGGTATCAAACAGAATAGTGCGCAACAAAACGATCTAGCCAAAAAAAAAAAAATCCCATTGCACATGATAAATCGTATACTACAACCTAGTTAGCAATTCGGCATGCGGAAAAAGTTCGGACCGGTAAATGTGCGCGCATTAATCGGTTAAGTAAAATGTAAATTCGGTCAAATATGCGGAATGCGGCAAAAATGTGACAATTCGTTAATTCGCGTTTAATGCGTTTTGCATTTATAAATGCGGCACACAAAATTCGGCATATATTAAATGTTAAAAACATAGTTTATAGGGGTGGAGTATCATTAAAAACATATATTCGGGAATACGCCGAATTGATTGCAAATGCAATTGGTATATGAGAATATATCTTGTGAATATGCTGACAAGGTGAGGTGCGTGAGATTGGCATATAAAGCCCCAGCCAGATTGGTATAAAGCTCCAAAGAACAAACAAAAGACATAATTTCTCGTTGGTTATGGTTACAAACCGATACAATTGGCCAAATTTTTGATCACACATAATCAATTAAGAATAGAATCCCCAACCAGATTTGATTAACACTAGTTATGAAGAATTATGGATACCCAATCTACCAATTTTTACAAAACGTAATATACTAAAACCCCTAAAATTTCACGTGAACCCTAATCTTTTTTAATTTATATAGGATCACAAAATCAAATTGACAAAAGATGCCGCAGTTGAGGAAGAAATACACTAATAATCAACAACATTAGCTCAAATCTCATGATATTTATCAAACTCACCTAATTAGGTCATGGAATTCATGTTTTTGAGCTGGCTAAGTTGGATTTAGGGGGCGCAAAATTTCTGTGGGCTTGGATCACTAGGGCATTTAGTGGAGACTTTTGGAAGCAAGGGGTCGCAACTGCACACCCTTGCTTCACGGTAGATCCGCCACTGGACGGAAATTTACCATAATTGTGCAGTATATTAAGAACTAATTAGAACAATAATTTTCAAAACAAACTACATTATCACTTCTGGCATATAATGTGACTGAAAAAATAATGTGCCCAAATGAGAAATTGGTCTACTAATCTCAGAAAACAAAAGTTGATTATCTCTAAAGGAAGAAGGAAGAAATAACCAGAAATGCAACATCCAGGTGCACTAATGTCAAAAGCGGGCAGAAAGACATTCAAATTTGCAAATCACAACAACGAACAAAACGGCACCCATGCCAAATTTCAATTGTCATCCCACATGAATAGGACAACCATGCATCACATTAACTGCAGAAACATTACCACTAGTAAGAGTAAGGAGAGAACACCCACTACAACAAAGACTGAGGAAACAACTAGAACTGGAACAGTTGTAAATGAAGTAACAAGAAGAACCAGACTGCAACAAAAACACCATGATTGTAACCAAAACAACAAGAAGTGCAAGATGAAGAGTAAAAGCAACAAGAAGGATAATAACATCAACAATGCAGGAAACTCTCCAAATGATGTGAAAAAGACTATGGAGGAATTCTGGAATAAACAATGCCAAAAGCTAAAAAGAACCTTTAAAAAATACAATTGCAACTACAACAATCTGAAATCAATACAGGATGGCAGAAATAAGAAATAAAAACAATAAGTTGATAAAAAAAGAAAACATCTCAAGAAATCCATAATTTGGCCATAGTTGATCGTAATAATAGAGTTTCAGAAACAAAGTTAAAAAACATAAAGCTGAAATGTTGTGAAAAGAAATACATATATATATACCTGAACATAACAATCATGGAAAAACAGCCTAAGAGTCCCCGGTATGGTGATGTTGCGAGGAATCGGAGACATCTTTTTCACTAATTCATCATATATAATATCCTCAACTCGAGGACACGATTCATCATAAAAGCCCACTGAAAGAGATGATGAAGAAGCAGAATTCACAAATGAAACTGAATAATTATTGAAATAAACAACCATTATTGCTATGATGACAATCACTAGACCCATGTTTTCTGTGTGTTGTATATTTCTTAAGTGGTTGTATATCTCTTCACAAGGTGATCATCCAATTTATAGCATTTGAGAATAAAAAGCCAATGGAAGACAGAACAAAAGAGTGTTTCTCAAAATGAAAAAAAAGTAAGTTGAAAAAGAAAAAAAAAAGAATGCTAGAGAATATGCACATAAATGGATAGAAAAATTAATGATTTTTGAACCATATAACCATCAATCAATTTTTTGGTTTAGGCTTCCACTGAATGCAACAGTTGGCACTTGGCCTTGTAATTAACGCGTGGGGGTGTTGCATTTGTGGTAAGTAACTAGATGAAGCTTTTGAATTTGTTGACAAAATTCACAATTATAGTACTCAATAAGTAATTCAAATGTGACAGGTTTGAAAGATTAAACCAAACCCAAAGCCCTAAAATCATTTTTTTTTCAGAAACCCTAAATTCAATGTTCCAATTAAACCAAAAATAGGTGTGAAATTAATACAATGGAAAAATGGAAAAATGATGCGTGGGTTAGAAGAAGTTACCCGTTTTGACGATGATCCATTGATCTCTATTGAAGCCTTTTTATCTCTAACTTTGATGGGAAATAAACCCAACTAACACTGAGTTGTCTTCTTCTTCTTCCATTAATGGTACCA
This sequence comes from Papaver armeniacum, assembly GCA_023531295.1. Taxonomy (NCBI): domain Eukaryota; kingdom Viridiplantae; phylum Streptophyta; class Magnoliopsida; order Ranunculales; family Papaveraceae; genus Papaver; species Papaver armeniacum. The sequence goes on from JAJJWW010009466.1 coordinate 445,095, forward strand.
AATCAACAACATACACGACAATAATTTCACTGGATCTCTCAGATTTTTCTTCTTCCCTTTCTCTCGAAGTTTCTTCTTTCGTGTCTTTCTCTGTTTCTTTGGTTATTCTCGATGGAAACAAGGCGCATTATTTTAAATCTGTCATGTGACCGATAGTTGCTTACCAGCACAAATGAGTCAACTGGGGAATCGGTATGTTTAACAGCCTAAAACTCACGGTGTCAATCGGGGTCTAAGGCCTACTCCTATGCACATGCCAAAAAAAAAATGGTGTTTGGCATGCCAGGTGGCATGGCAAACCATCTGTGCCATTATGGGGAAACCAATTAGCGACTGAGTTGCTATCGAGCGATATTCACAATATCGCTGGCGTTAAAGACTTTACCGCTACTGATATTGTTAAAATCGCTCGCTTTAAATAATAACGCTGGCGATACCATGGTTATCGCCCAGCAGTTATTCTGCAACGGCTATTTCCCCCTATGGTTCCTATACAACTCACACCTACTTCTACAGATATTTCACCGATATTCTCAATTTAAGTTTCATTAATCATCTCAATGTCGAGATCCAATGAAGAAAGGGATATTATTATGAATCGGTTCAGGTTACAGCAAGAAAGGTATCGTATGAGGCTGCAACAAATTGACGAAGAGGAAGCTGAAGATAATAAACTAATCGAAATTTTGACGCTTGTACATACGGGTCAAATACCAAGAGTTCCAGAGGCCAAAGAAGTATTATCAAGAAGATATACGTATCGAGGAGGGAATTTTACCATCGAAGCTCATGCACGATTATTTTCTTCCCAATTGTGTGTACTCTGATCGAGATTTTCAAGGTCGATTCCGCATGCCTCGTCATCTGGTGAAAAAGATTATTGAAGAGCTTTGTCGAGTGGAACCTCAATTCAATTATCAGTTTGATGCACTGAATATTAGAGGTCATAGTCCTGAACAAAAAATTACTTCGGCTTTAAGGATTCTAGGTTATGGCACTCCAACGGATGCGAATGATGAGTACCTTCGTATGTGTAAAACAACTTCTTACACCTACCTTTCATTGTTCTGTGAAGTAATGATTAATCATTTTGGTCCAACATATTTACGAACACCAACCGACGAAGACGTTAGACAAATATTAAGGGAGAATGAGGAAAGGGGATTCCTGATAGGATCCGGAGATGCCTATATTATAATAACCGCAATCGCACGGTGTCTAACTAGTAGACAGAGGCAAGTACGGGTCTTTCCCACAAGGAGCGGTGGAAATATCAATAATTAGTATTTCTAATCGATTAACTTCGCAATGATATTTTTGGATTTTTAGAATTGAAAATGAAATAATAATAAAATTAAAGTAAACTACAATGGATATGATAAGAGAGAGCGTCGTAACTGTGGTCAATGGATTCCACTACTATTTCTAATTGAGTACCGAAAAGAATTCGAATTCCAAATATGAGTTTATTTCTTTGTTCAATTGCAACACCTATTATTAAAATAACTTTCGATAATAAACTCGCATCTCCTAAGTATAACCCATCAGAGTTTCCTAAGCATGGACTATCAAATTATAATGACAAGAAAATTATTGAAATAAAATAATTATCGGTTCACAATCACTATTTGCGTCGTCTAAGCATAACCCATCAAATGATTTAACCTAAGCATGGATTATCAAATACTATAACAAATAAAATTGGAACACGAAATACATTTTATGCATTTAGGCTTTTACTTCGTACAAAGCCGGTGGAACAATAACAAATATTATTTATAAAATCAATAAATCATAAGCATTGGATTTCGACAATTCTATTCAAAATAGCCTAATACCAAATTAATCTAAATTATTTCATAATGGTCTATGCTTGAAGTAGCTTTCTCCATGAACCCTAGTTACGAAAAGTCTAACAATACATAAATATGGGTTTCTTAAAACCCATTAAAATGGTAATCAAGAGAGAAGAGATTAAACCAATCGAGTCGTCTTCTTCCCTATCTATGCTTCAACGACCTTTACGAAATCCTCCCGGAAGAACTTAAAATTCCAGCCGCGCCTCCCAGAAAAATCACCGTCGTCGGCTCGCTCCCCCTTCTTCTTTAGTCTCTGTTCGCTTTTATAGTGTTGCGAAGAGCCTTAAAATGAGACCTAGCAAATCCTGTCAAAGGCCCAGTCCAGTACCCCCATATACGAATCCATTGTCTGACCCTTTAGCCATCGATGGCATAGCTCAGGGCTAACCCCAGTTCACCATCAGCCAAACTCCAACTCGATCCACTGCTAGCCATCTGAAATCTCATCACCCTGGTTTGCATTTCAAGTCCAACTAACTCTGACTACGACGATCTCTATCTGACCTCCTCACCACCGATTGCAACCACCAACACATTCGCTATCTTGAGAACTCGAACACCACTGACTAACTGAAGTTAAAATCATCAGAAAACCCCACAATTCTGTGGATGCAGGGGACTCGAAAACAATCACCATTGCCTGCAACTGCAACTGATTCATCTCCAGTTCCTTCTTCGCTGCTGTGCATTCTTCTTCTCGCAATTCGCATATGAACCCCATGAATCCAGCGACGTGACTGCTTCAGTTCGAGTGGAAGCTTGATTCCATCATCAGTCCCGTCTCCTAAGTTTCACCTTCACTTGGACAGAGCCCATCGAATCCAGCCATTCCATCTTCATTGCTTGATCTCGACCCAGCGCCTTACTGCTCGGAATGCAACCATCGGCCACAGGACTGAACTTCATCACCACTGTCGACTGCAACCATCTCATCCAACCCATCTTCTTCTTAGTGTCGTCTCGATGGTGTTTCCAGCCAAAACTTCTTCATGTTGCTGTTTTTTTTTCTCTGCTAAATGCTTTTCAGCCATCGACGACAACCGATTTTAGTTCGCATACATGCCCATACCATCCATACCGATCGAGAATCCTTGTAAACACTCAAACAATCACCACTGCTTGGCGCCTGCAATTCCTTCAGCCATCTACAGCACCAATAACTGCCTTGCTGTAGTAGTAAACGTTGTGGCAACGTCTCGATTCTCTGCTTCAAACCATCTCTGCCAAATCCCAATTCTGTTTGATGCAGGAGGCTCGAAAACTATCACCACTTCATCACATGCTGTTGCCAGATTCTCAGCTGCAACTAACTAAACTCTTCTTCATCTTCTATCCGTCCAGCCAACACCAGCGACTGCAATATACAGTCCATCTCCGAATTCCGTCATCACTGGCGACTGCAGTTTACTTTTGCTGTAATGTTCAGACCACCATCTCATTCGAACACAGCCACCACAACGATGAAATAAGAGAATCCAGTATAATGCATCTCCACTACCGTCTCAAGGTCCACCCCAACTGACTGCGTCCATCGACCTTGTTCCAGTCCAGCTGAGAACAACCTTCTACTTCCCTGTCTAACTCAATTCCGGCCAACAACCACCACTGCCAGAAGATACCATCCACTGTTCGTCGAATGCACAGCTCACCAGTGCAAATATCAGCAGCATCTTCAGCAACTTTTAACTTTAGCTCCTTGCCAAATCCATTCACCTGCCTTCCATCTGCTCAGACTTCTCTTTTCAATACGATATATCAGAACAACAGATGTTCTTGTTTCACAGTCCCACTAACGCATAAGTAAAGGTGGTGAAGCCACGTCCACGCTTTCCATCCTGTTCATTCCACCCATGCCACTGTTTATAACTTACTACCCTTTTGGTTCACATACTTGGAGTATACAAAGAAAATTCTTTCTTTTCATCTATATCCTTCCCTGGCCGTGCCATGAATGTGTGGAGCACTAGCTTAAATGGTTAACTAGGCTCCCCACAGTCCATTAAGCTCTATGTCTTCTTGGCATAGTGAATTGCCGCATTGATGCCTTATTGCCGCAAATGCCACTATAACTCCCAGTTTAGCTAGTTATTTTTCCGATGATCGAGTTCACTTGTACTTTCTACAAAAGCACTAAAATAATGTTATTAGCCTTTATATCGAGTCCTAGCTAATATAAATATGGGTACAATTGTGTCGCACGTACGTGCTTATCAACACCCCCACACTTATATTTTGCTAGTCCTCGAGCAAAACAGAAGAAGACCCGCTACACAGCTGGTCATATAATAAGAGAGAGTTAGACCCGCTACACAGCTGGTCATAATTTTTTTTTTTTTTTTTTTTTAATATTATTAGACCCGCTCAACAGCTGGTCATAACAAAAATGCAAAAAAAATTTTAGACCCGCTCAACAGCTGGTCATAAATCGATAAGAAAACCAAAAATAGACCCGCTCAACATCTGATCATAAATCGATAAGAAAACAAAAGAATAGACCCGCTCAACAGCTGGTCATAATATACCTACAAGCCCACAATAGACCCGCTAAACAGCTGATCATAAATCGATAAGAAAACACAAGAATAGACCCGCTCAACAGCTGGTCATAATATACCTACAAGCCCACAATAGACCCGCTCAACAGCTGGTCATAAGATGCAAGAAAAATCCTGAAAATAAAAGCAAAAAGTTAACCACTCCCCCACACTTAAACTTTACATTGTCCTCAATGTAATTGAGTCATCCAACATAAAAATTAAGATGGGAATTCATAATATGCGAAAATAAGCAAATAAAAATAAAAATAAGAAAATACAAATACCTACTGGAATATACATAAAGGATCCCCATAAACTAACAACCTGAAAATTTGGGGATCAACCCAAAATACAATATATACAACCGATGACAATCTCACACTCTCATTTGTAGCAACGTAAAGATATAGAGACTATCAAAAGAAAAGAACCACCTCAAACCTAGTTTTTAAAGGATATATCGTCAAGTAAAAAGAATTACCGACTCAAGTGGTTCACTGCGGATGGGAACTGAAACAATCTGGGAGTCATGCACAGGCAAAGAGAAATCACGAGATGCAAAATAATCTAGTAATACTGGAGAAGCACGCAGTTCTAATCCAAAATTAGAAACTTCTCGAAAAGTTGTGCCAACAATTCTAGGTATATTAACTTCTCCATTGGTTTTGTAAAACCCGTACTAAATCATCATCATAATCATCATCAACCAAGGAATCAATAGGAATATCACAATAAAGATGATTAGAAGTAACCTTATAGATAGAGTGTAATGTCTTTAAGTCGTTAGACTTAACTACAGTGTCCTCTGAATTAACACATTCTTCATAAGCATCATTGTTATAGCACTGATATGTCATACCGTCTAAAAGAATGGTGTCCTCAATCCTAAACTCATCCTTTTGAATAGGCGAGTGATCATTAACACGATCAGGAGTTGGACTAAATACACCACCTTCACTTGGTATGACAATGTCTCTATTCCTATGATCACAACTATCAAGTTCATCATCATTCTCCATACACATTGATTCACAATTTAAATCGGTTTCATCATAAATGTCAAGAGTATTAGAAAAATTAGAACATGTTTCTCTCCGTAAGACCACAATCTTCTACCGATTGCGTTAGTTGAGCAATCGATAGATCGCCTTGTTCAAGCAAGTTCAACAATATCGCATGGGCTTTACTAAGCTCGGCAAAAAATAACTCATTAGGGTCTGTGGTGCATCAAAGAATGTCAATATTGAGGCGTTCTAACAAAGATAGTTGTGATGCCGATGGGTCACGATAAGATTGATCATCTCTCTCATACCGTGACTCATATGTGTGTGAATAATAATCGGAATCGATATAATTTGTCTCATAACTGGGTAAGGTTGGTAATGATCATAACCTTCACAAGGTGGGAATGATCATACCTATGAGAATAATTCCAATCATTATTTACACACTCGGCAGGTTCTTGATAATGAGAAGGTGCATACGCATACTCCTCATGCGAAATATCAGATGACTCCTCTATCTCAGCTCTTTTGGTAAGATTCCAAAAAGCTATAAAAGAAGTCAACTCGCTGGAAACCATTATACAAAGTAATTCTCAATAACTCACCTTGCAAAAGCTTTGCGAGAATATCAAGTACTTACTTTAGGCCAGTTGTTGATTCCAATCGTCGCTCTTCAGACAAAAGTACCTGAGAAAATCAAATAAGCTACGTAAAAAGAACTAAAAGAAAATATAAAAATAAAAGTAAAAATAAGCTATGTACAAAAGAAAAATAATAACTATGTACACGATAAAATGAATAAAAATAAAATAACTTTATATACAAAATCAAAAATACTAATTACAATATTCCACAGCCGCTCCCCGGCAGCGGCGCCAAAAATTGATAGGATCCGGAGATGCCTATATTATAATAACCGCAATCGCACGGTGTCTAACTAGTAGACAGAGGCAAGTACGGGTCTTTCCCACAAGGAGCGGTGGAAATATCAATAATTAGTATTTCTAATCGATTAACCTGCAATGATATTTTTGGATTTTTAGAATTGAAAATGAAATAATAATAAAATTAAAGTAAACTACAATGGATATGATAAGAGAGAGCGTCAGTAACCAGGGTCAATGGATTCCACTACTATTTCTAATTGAGTACCGAAAAGAATTCGAATTCCAAATATGAGTTTATTTCTTTGTTCAATTGCAACACCTATTATTAAAATAACTTTCGATAATAAACTCGCATCTCCTAAGTATAACCCATCAGAGTTTCCTAAGCATGGACTATCAAATTATAATGACAAGAAAATTATTGAAATAAAATAATTATCGGTTCACAATGACTATTTGCGTCTGTCTAAGCATAACCCATCAAATGATTTAACCTAAGCATGGATTATCAAATACTATAACAAATAAAATTGGAACACGAAATACATTTTATGCATTTAGGCTTTTACTTCGCACAAAGCCGGTGGAACAATAACAAATATTATTTATAAAATCAATAAATCATAAGCATTGGATTTCGACAATTCTATTCAAAATAGCCTAATACCAAATTAATCTAAATTATTTCATAATGGTCTATGCTTGAAGTAGCTTTCTCCATGAACCCTAGTTACGAAAAGTCTAACAATACATAAATATGGGTTTCTTAAAACCCATTAAAATGGTAATCAAGAGAGAAGAGATTAAACCAATCGAGTCGTCTTCTTCCCTATCTATGCTTCAACGACCTTTACGAAATCCTCCTGGAAGAACTTAAAATTCCAGCCGCGCCTCCCGTAAAAATCACCGTCGTCGGCTCGCTCCCCCCTTCTTCTTTAGTCTCTTGTTCGCTTTTATAGTGTTGCGAAGAGCCTTAAAATGAGACCTAGCAAATCCTCGTCAAAGGCCCAGTCCCAGTACCCCCATATACGAATCCATTGTCTCGACCCTTTAGCCATCGATGGCATAGCTCGGTGGCTAACCTTGATTCACCATCAGCCAAACTCCAACTCGATCCACCGCTAGCCATCCGAAATCTCATCACCCCGGTTTGCATTTCAAGTCCAACTAACTCGACTACGACGATCTCTATCCGACCTCTCCTCACCACCGATTGCAACCACCAACACATTCGCTATCTTGAGAACTCGAACACCACCGATTAACTGAAGTTAAAATCATCGAAAAACCCCACAATTGCGTGGGATGGGACTCAAAACAATCACCATTGCCCGCAACTCGCAATCGATTCATCTCCGTTCCTTCTTCACTCTGTGCATTCTTCTTCTCGCATTCGCATATGAACCCCATGAATCCAGCGACGTGATCGCTTCCATTCGAGTGGAAGCTTGATTCCATCATCAGTCCCGTCTCCTAAGTTTCACCTTCACTTGGACAGAGCCCATCGAATCCAGCCATTCCATCTTCATTGCTTGATCTCGACTCAGCGCCTTCTTTGCTCGGAATGCAACCATCGGCCACGGGACTGAACTTCATCACCACCTGTCGATCGCAACCATCTCATCCAACCCATCTTCTTCTTAGTGTCGTCTCGATGGTGTTTCCAGCCAAAACTTCTTCATGTTGCTGTTTTTTTTTCTCTGCTAAATGCTTTTCAGCCATCGACGACAACCGATTTTAGTTCGCATACATGCCCATACCATCTGTAGATGTAGAAAATCCTACCACTACATCCAAAGGTAACTAGACGCATTCACAAAGAAACAAAGCAAACGGAGGAAGTAATAGAACACAAGATATACGTGGTTCGGCATGATTACCTACGTCCACGGGGGTGTAAAAGAAGATCTTATTACTCGGTTCAAGGTTATAATACGGATTTATCTCTCTCAATGCTCTAGTACTCTCTTTCCTCACTTCTTGCTTGGGTTCTTCCTCTCTACATGGTCTCTATTTATAGTTACAAGTGATGATACATCAGTACTACGGTGTTAGGCTCAGCGTAGCCTCCTCGATGTTCCTCTCGGGTGATCGGTCGATGTCTCGGCCCGATTGTTCTTATTTGTTCGGGTCGGTGCCAAGCCGAGTGATGTCTCGTTTCTCGCTATCTCGTCACTCGATGTCGCCCGTTTGGTGGGGGGTAATCGATGTCGCCCTTGGGATCCTTGGCCGAGTCTTCCTTGACCGAGTCCCTTCTTATCTCTTCACCAACCTTGTCGGGCGCATTTATGGTTTCAAAGATCCGATGTCCTGTCGTGACGCTACTTTTCCCCCTTTTCTTCGACTTTCGGCTCCTCTTTCCTCACGCCCAGATTTGGAGAGGCGATCCGGTGTTCTAGATGCATGCTTGCTCCGGTACGTCATGACTTTGGATCGTTCCACCTGTCCTTGTGGATTATTTACACCTACATTTATGCCCCTTCTTTCACTCGTGTAGTCAACACGTGGGGAAGAATAACCGCCTCGTCTTCCCACGTCCTCGGTCATGCCGGTTTTTGCGCACGCTGTTCCCCACTCGCTTCAGTTACTTCAACCGGTTCACCTTCTCTGCCGGTTACCACGGGAGGAGTTTATAAACCCAGCGCTCGAACCTAGTTTCCCTCTTATTTCTTTCTCTGCAACTTCGTTCCCCCTTTTTCATCTTCTCTGCGTTTTCATCTTTCCTTTATCTCCTCTGCATCTTTACCTTTCCTTCGCCCTCCTTTCGCTGCTGCTAACAAACTTCTTCCCTTCCTTCTCCGTTATCCGTCGTCTTCTCCGTCTCCGTCGCCGCTGCAATCTCCGGTTCCGGTCGCGCTTTGCTTCTTCTGCCGTATTTCTTATCAGTTTGCATGGCTTCTTCAACTCCTCAAATGACGGAAAGAAGGTGTGTGAGTTATGTGTTTTCCGATGACGACGGCATATCGCTTGATTCCTTGTTCGTCGTAGAGAGTCCTTCCAAGTATGATTACCGCGCTCTCGATTCTATTTTTCCTGATAACTCATCTTCGTTTTCTTGTAGGGCCGACAAGAGGGCTCCCAAGGATCCATCGGATGAGCAATATGTCCAAAGTTGAAGGGCGAGTTCGATCTTCATGGATATGACGTCGAGGCTCTTGTCAAAGCCGTAAGGGTGTTTTGAGAAAAGATGATGTCCCGAGGTTTCCCCATTCGGCCGAGGCGACCATTGTTACCAGGGCCACCGGAGCTCGGATCGCGTTTCCATTGCATACGATCCTAGTCGTCCATTTTGGTACGAGGCTCTCTCCGTGATTCGTCCGTGTCGCGCTTTGGCTCGGTGGAATGGCAATACCTTCCGCATCTTGTCCGAGTGGGAGAGGCGCAATGGGCGAGTGTTCTCCTACTGCTTGGTCTACCTACGATCCTTCCCAGGCGAGCGACTATACTCCTGCCAGCTTCGCCGACAATTATCGGAGCGGGACCACTACTAATGGCGATCTCACTGGTTTGCCGCTAGCCCTCATCGCCATAAAACTCTTCCCGACGGTGTTGGGAGGCTTCTTTTAGATGAGGATCCCGAGGGGAAGAGCTCCAACAAACATGCCCGTCATACTAATGACTCGGCTTGGGATCGGGTTCCACCGGTTATTTCCGGTCCTCTCGAGCGGCAAATTCCTCCTCCGGCCGAGTTTTATCCTTTCGGGTAATCAATGTTGATCGGGTAAGTACACTTTTCTCGTTTTTTCGGTTTGGTTGATCGGCTCGGCGATTTGTGGAGTGATATTTTGTCTTGGTGTTTTCCAGGACCAAGTCCCAGGGTACTCCTTCTGAGGTTTTCGTTCATCGGAAGAGAGATAGGATTGCAGCAGAGCCGCGGAGGAGACAGGGGAAGGTAACAAATATACTTATCATTTTTTATTTGACGTACATGTACGTGCCCTATTTGTTGCCTTACATGGTTCTCGATGTCGGCTCATGCTTGAAAAGCCGAGGGTTGACAAGACTCTTCTTTGTTTTCGGCAAAGGATGGTGAGGATCCCGATGACCGTCTACCCTTGTCACTTTTCCTGAGGAAGTCACCTCAGAAGCCTTTTGATGTTTCATCTACCCTTGTAGGTGATAAGTCCAAGGGGACGGGTAAGGGACCCAAGGAGGGTGTGCCTGCCCCGGAAAAGATTGTGGCCCGGGAAGTAGTTGACGAGGGGGTTGTTCTTGCCGATGGCGTTGTATATGTTGTCTCCGGGGTGATGATGATGAGGAGCTTTTCGGCGATGAGGATGAAACCCTCGGCAATGAGGAGAAGTCGGGACAGGTGGAGAAATCGGGTGGTGGTGGGAACCTTGTGGGGGGCCGTGATGTGGAGGGTGCTGCTGTCAAGGATCAACCGCCGAAGACTATTCCTTCCGTGGTCCCGACTTCAGGCAGCAGTACCTCGTTCACCATCTCGGGCCCTATGTGCAACTCGCTTGGTGCACTTATTTCTCCCGATTTTGCCTCTTTGTCTGATGAGGAAAAGATCAATGCTGTCTCGTTGTATGAGGCCGGTCTGGAGGGTACTTGTGATCTGCTGGTGAGTAGAGTTGTTTGAGTGTTGCTTCTTATGTTTTTGTTAAGTGCTGACCGCGTCGGTGTTGTTCGTTAGGAGACCAACCGCTCGCTGTTGAATGCCGCCATCCGGCGCCGAGAGGCCGCCGAGAGGGAGAGTCTTCGTCTCTTGTTGCAGCAAGAACGGGAAGCGAACTCGGGGGTTGGAGAAGGAGTCGGCCGAGGCCCAAGGTAGTTGCTTTACTCTCTACCGGGTTATGATTGATCTTGTAGTGCCAATATCCTAAGCTCAGTACTCCCTGCCTAGCCGAATCTTCTAGTGCGGAGGCCGATGCTGCCATGAGGTGCCGTTTGTTGAAAAGGGAAGTTAACATAGAACGGGACCACGTCTCGAACTTACAGCAGAGAATAGTGAATAAGGATGCTAAGATTGATCGCTTAGAAACCGATATCGAAGATCTTCAGTCCAAACTCCATCGTTATGAGACTTTTGAGTATATCCCCGAGGAAATCGATAATCTGAGGGCGAGCCTAGCTCATTTTCAAGGTATAGCGGGTGATAAAACGTTATTAGCCGACAACTTAGAAGCTCAATGTGGTCGGCTAAGACTTCAGTCCGGATCTCGCATGCGATCGCCTTCGGATCTTGGGGGAGAGGGACGCTACTGAGAAGCGTAACCGAGAGGCCCTTGAGAAGCTCAAGGAGTTTGGAAAGGTTTCTGAGGAGTTGGATTGGGTGCGTGCCCAATTGTCGGGTTTGCAGGCCGCCCACTCTCGACAGAGGGAGGAATGGAGTGATCACAAGAAGTATTGCCCCACTAACGAGTTTAACGAACAAACGATTCCTCGAGCTTTGTTCGAAGATGTCATCTCTCGAGTGTAGCCTATCCGAGTCCGAGGAGTCTATTAGAATAATTGCCCCTTTGTTAGAAGGTGGTGTGCTTTATGTTGTGCTTTCCGCGTTGGTTTCTTACTGTTGCTATTGTGTGACTGACCATTCTTGTTGCCTTTGCAGCCGAGCAGGAGAAGACAACATCGTTGGAGGAGGAAAACATCCGTCTGAAAGAGAGGGAGGCTCAATTGCTCGATCAGGTGGCCACTGCTAAAGCGGCGTCGACGCAGCTAGCAGAGGACCTTCTTTGCCGAGAAGACGAAGTTCAATGACGAGCTTGTCTCGAAGGTTAGGGCCGGTGTGAAAGCGGTGCTTGATAAGAAACGAGCCGATGTTGCCGCCAAGAAGACTGCTCCGGTCCTATTTCTTCCAAAGAGTGATTATGTTTTTGTAGCGCTAAGCGTCGCTATCTTGCCCTTTTCCTCGGGTTGTAATTCGTTTGAACACCTTTTTAATTTCTTGCATAACTTGTTGTGGGGTGCTGCGTCGCCGGTTTGTTTGCTTTTCTTGCTGTTGATGCTTCGGTACTACTGACGTTATTATCCTTAATTATGCTGAGTTGCCCATATGTGGCTTTTCGTCGTGATCTCGTTATGCATGCCTCGTATGAACAGATAAGTTAGTCACAAATGCCATTTCGTCGAACGCACTCGGCAAGGAGGGTCATCGGGCCCAATGCCATGTCCCGACCGAGGCATCTCATCACCGAGTCTTTCGAGATCTGGTGGAAGGGGAGTTGGTCTTGCCTAATTTCTATGGGATCGACATCCCAAGAAGTTATCGATTAATCTTCTTGGGCAAGTGATTCGGCCACTTGCGAGGAGAGCAATGTTGACTGCTCGACTGTCGAGTACTCGTGCCTCGACAATCGGCCGCTGGTTTCCAACCACCAGGGCCCCTGAACTACCTCGGCACTTGCACAATGCCATCGCCCCGAGTTCGAATAGTCCGTGTTAGTGTAAGTCGCCCCGGCACTTGCACAATGCCATCGCCCGGTTCGAAACGACCATTCAGACGCACTTGTCATATTTCCAACCCCACGCGGCCTTTCACGGAAATAGATGACAAGATATCTTACCTGAGTTCATGGATGGTAGAGCTTTAGTCGTGTTGCGTTCCATGGCCGTGGCTCGGGTTTCCCGTCCGGTTTCAGTATCTTGTATGCCCCTTCGCCGACCTTCTCAACTATTGTGTAAGGTCCTCCCCATATTGGTGCGAGTTTGCCGCCTTTCTTGTCACGTTCATAGCTAGGTAAGTGTTTTAGTACCAGCTGCCCTGGTAGGAACTCTCTTGGTCGGACCCGTTTGTTATATTCTCGTTGGATTCTCCGCCTGGGTAATTTTCCATCTTTTGCAGGCCATCTCCCTCGTTTCTTCTAGATCGTCAAGCTTAGCCAAGATAAGATCCGCCGAGATGTTTCGCCTCCATGCTTCGGTCCTTGTGGTGGTATCATCGCCTCCGTTGGCGTGGATGGCTTCAGTCCCATATGTTAACATGAAGGGCGACAATCCGGTTTGCCTCCCTCGCGAGTCGTCCTATACGCCCACAAGACGTTGTAAAGCTCTTCACACCATTCCCCATATTCCCCGTCGAGTTTCTTCTTCATGTTATCGGCGATGGTCTTGTTTGTGATCTCGGCTTTGTCTGCTTGCTTTGGGGGTATAGTGGTGTGGACTTGCTTTTTCGGATGTTGTAAGTGTTAAATAGCAGGTCTATGTTTTTGCCTGCATTGTTTGCCGTTGTCGAGACGATTGCCGCCGGAACCCCGAGCGGCATATGATGTGTTCCCTGCATGAACCGGAAAACATCCTTATCTCGTATGTGCCTCAGCGGGGCGGCCTCAACCCACTTGGTGAAATAGTCGGTGGCTACAATTAAGTACTTCCTTTGTCCCGACCCGACGTGTAGAGGTCCTACGATGTCGATTCCCCATTTAGCAAAGGGCCAAGGACTCGATGACGGAGTTCAATGTCACAGCCGGTGCGTGTATCTTCTTCCCGATTTCGGCACTCGCCGCAAACCGTGGCCATATGTTTTGCGTCCTCATTCATGTATGGCCGAAGTATCCCATGGTTTTTGCTCGTGCCGCTGTGCCACGCCCGAGCTATGGTTTCCCCGCGCCCCATAGTGCGGCTCGTTAAGAATTGTATGCCCCTCTTCTTTACTTAGGCACCTCAACAAGGGTCCTGTACGATTTCCGTAGAGAATTCCGTCTCGAAACGCGGCTGCTTTGCTTTTGATCTTGTTGAGGTCGCCCTTTAGGCAATTTTTCCTGTTTCGAGATACTCATGAATCGGCTTCCTCCAATCGTCTACTGACATCGGCTCGGAGTGACGGCCTGCGATATGTGCGTCGACGTTCTCGATCTCGGTGCGATGGCATTAAGACCTCATAACTCGATGCCTTCAATGCCCGAGTCTCTGTCAACATGGAAGCAACGTAAGCCGGGGCATCCGAATGCCGATTGTCTTTTCTCGCAGATGTGTCGGAATTTAATGCTCGTATTTGCCCGATGTGAATTGGGCGAGTTCCCAGATTTCAGAACAAGGGGTCATGTATGGCGTCGCCCGTTGATCCGCTTGGACAACTAGCCGAGAGTCGCCGTGAGTCGTACCTCCCGGATGCCCATCTCCACTATCGGACGTAAGGCATGTATTAATGTCCGTATTCGTGGACATTGTTGGTTGCCTTAAACTCAAGCCTAAAGGAGTGGACCATTTTCTTGCCCTTTGGTGTCGTGGAAGACCACCCTAAACCCGACCCGTCCTTATTGGATGACCCATCGACGAAAACCTCCCATCGTGTCGGCCGCATGTCTCGAGTAAGTCGGGTGGATCGTCTCGGTCTTCTTCCATTCCGGGATGTTCTACTTCGTCCTCATCACCGAGGGGGAAGTTCCAAAAATCGGAATCGCCCGTGCCTTCACGGCTGTCCTCATCTCGTAAAAAGACATCGAATCGCTTTATTTGCGCGCTTCCACTTAGAGATCCGTCCCGACCTACCGCGTTGTCGAGCACCGACTCTATGGAGGACTTGGTAAGCACCGAATCTTGTGGGTTTGGAAATACGTCCAAGCTTTTGTGTTGCAAATACTAACGCTAGTATGAGCGCTCGATCTCGGTGTAGTTCTTTTCTGCCGGGTTCATGGTCTTGCTTATGAAATATACCGGCTTTTCTTCTGCTCCCTCGTTCTTGACCAACACGGCGCTGATGGCATGGCTGGTTGCCCCGAGATACAGCGTTAATATGTCCTCGGGCTCGGGCCTTTGTAACACCGGTAGGCTCGCCAGGTGTTGCTTGATTCTCTGGAATGCCTCCTCACACTCCTCGGTCCATCTGAACTTCTCTCCCTTCCTTAACGTCCCGAAGAAATTCTTGCACTTGTCTCGACGATCGAGATATGAATCGTCCTAGAGCCGCTAAGTTTCCGTTCGGCCCGTTGCACGCCCTTAATCACATGTGCGAAGGCATTTCTATCGCTTTGATTTTATCGGGTCCGCTTCGATCCCCTTATCCGTGATTATGTATCCTAGGAACTTGCTCGAGGTGACCCAGAAGGTGCACTTGGACGGATTTGCCCTCATCTTGTACCTCCTCATGGTCTGGAAGATGTCTCTAAGGTCGTCGATGTGTGTATCGGCTACCTTACTCTTGACTAGCATATCGTCCACGTATACTTCGATGGTGTCGTGTATTTTGTCTTCAAACATGTCCTCCACTAGCCTCGATATGTGGCGCCCGCATTTCTCGGTCCGAATGGCATTTTGGTGTAGCAACACAGTCTCTTGGCGTGAAAAAGGATGTATGCTCCCGGTCTTCTGGGGCCATGGGGATTTGGTTGTATCCCGAGTACCCGTCCATGAGTGTTATCGCCTTGTACCCGATAATGGATTCCACCGGTGGTCGATCTTTGGGAGAGGGAAGTTGTCCTTTGGGCATGCCTTATTCAGGTCGCTGTAATCGACGCAAATTCGGACGCCCCCATTCTTCTTGGGGACTATCACCATATTAGATATCCATTGCGGATATTGGGCCTTTCGGATGATTCCGGGCTGCGTACGGTTTCTTCAACTCGCCTCTACCCGGTTGTAGCTCGGGTGCAATTCTTCTCATTTTTCTCGTCCGATTGGTCCGAACTTGGGGTCTATCCTCGGATGGTGCGAGCAAACTTCCGGATCGATGCCTTCCATGTCGTGCATCCGCTGCAAATACATCCATGTGTTCCTTTAGGAGGGCTATCACTGCCGGATTGCTCATTCGTTAAGCGTGACCCTATTCTCACTAATCTCGCTCCTCCTCGGTGCCCAGATTAACTTGCCGAGTTGGTTCTAGGGCCGAAAAGTTCTTGCTTAGGCTCGCCGACGGTTGCCGGCCTCGTGATTGCTATAAGACTTCTGTGTCGCCTGCTTCGTAGGTGGCGATGGCTTGTGACATCATCTTTTCCAATTCCTCTCCCGCTTCCATTTCCTTAGACTTCTTCTTTTCTTGGCGTTTCCTCGACCGTCTTTCCTCGCTCGTTGGATGTCTATCTGCACACATTGTCTTGCCGCTTGGGGGTCGCCAGTACTTCTACTACTCCACGATAAGAAGGGAAGCGCAGACTTCCGATGGTAGGCCGAGGCGACTCCCTTGATCCTCGGCGACCCAAGGTCGTCCTAGGATCGCCTCGTAGGGTGAAGCGACATCGACTACGCAAAAGGTGGTCAATGTGTCAAGGAACCCTTCCCCATCCGAGACTCTGAGAGTGACCTCTCCCTTTGGCACTGTCACCGTACCGTTGAAGCCGTAAATTCGATAAGTCGATGGGATCAGGATGTCATCGGACAACTCCATCCTCTTGAAAGTGTCATAGAACAATACTTCGACTGAACTACCGCTGTCCATTAATATTCTGCGGACGCCCCATTCCTCAATCATCAGGGTTATTACTAAGGGATCTCCATGTGCTTGTCCGTTCAAGGGGACATCTTTCGCCGAAAACGTAATCGGTTGCATCATCCACGGCTCCATAGGGAGGGTCTTGGCCACACTAAAGATTTCTCTGCCCGATCTATCCCTCTTGTGTATTCTCGAGGTGATACCGGTCCCTAGATCGTATCCTTGTGTTGCTGAGTGTGATATGGTGTTACAAGTGAACTGAGCGCCGCGATTGATTCTTATTTGATGTACTGGGACCTCGGGCTGGGCCGGTGTCGATGGTGTTTTGACGAAATGCCGTAGATACCCGTCGCGGATCGAGTCTTCGGACGATATCCTTCACTTCCCTGCAATCGTTGGTTGAGTGGCCGCGGAACTGATGATAATGGCAAAACTCCGGGTGGTTTCTCGTCCCGTCGAATTGGATTCCCCGAGTCTTGGGGTAACGGATATCGTTCCTCTTTTCAACCTCCTTGAACACTTCCTCCAAGGGTGCATTGAGCGGAGTGTACGATCTCGGCTCATGGCGAGGTTTCTTTCCCCTCTCGACCTGCACCTTCTTGTTCTCACCGGGACCGGGCACCGGCCTTTTCTCGGATCGTTTCGTGGCTTCTCTCGGGGTAACCTCTTCTCGTGGTGCTCGCCTCTTGTATTCCCCTGTCTTGCGCTCCTTCTGGATCTCCTCCAAAGCGATATAGTGCTCCCGCATCTTCCGGATCTCCCTTAGCGTCTTGGGCTTTTCTGTGTACATCGCCACCCAGATGGGGTCCGATTTTCTTAGTGAGTTCTCGAAGCCGAATATCTGTTGGTCGACCGGTGCTTTTCCTATATCCGTGCATAACTTCCTCCATCTATCCGTTAAGGAACGCAGCGGTTCCCTCACCTTCGTGCGGTGGTAAATAACTTGTCGACTCGGGCCGAGCTATCTTTGTTGTGCATGTATGTCTCGAGGAAAGTTTCCACTAAAACCGCATAGCTCCCAACGGATTTATCGAGCGTGGTGTAGAACCAACTCTTCGCTTCTCCTTCAAGACTAGTCGGAAAAACTTGCACATGACCACATCGTAATTCTTCCACCGCAGCAAGGACATGCCGTACATCTTGATGTGTTCTCCCGCACGCCTTTGTGCCATCGAACCTAGATGGGAAGATTGGCAGCGTGCACTTTGGTGGAAATGGTGTTCGGTCCAGTTCTGCGGTAAACGGTGTCTTTCGGGCTTCATTGATTACTTCGCTAACTTATCATCCTCACTATCTCCGGCCGGTTCTTAACCATCTCGCTCAAGCCGTTTCAATCTTTTGTCCGGGTGGACGCGTCCGTACTTTCGTTGGTCATTTCCTCATCGGCCGAAGAATCCTCGGATGGCCCATACCCTTCTCTTGGCCGATTAGGGTCGGGTACTCGTCTCGGCTTGGCGAAGGGGGTGGGTCATCCCTTGGTGGGGTGTGGTTGCTGGAGGCGCCTCGGCTCGATGATCCCTCGACCCCCGTCCTCCTGTTGCGTGAGTTGGTGGTTCTCGTATTCTAGTGCCAAGTTTCTCCTCTCGCAATTCTCTCATCGATCCTCCCTGTCTTCTTTGACTTTCCGCATGGCGAAGTAACATCGGGTCGGTGCTCTCGTGACTAGAATGACCGTTCATTTGGTGTGCCGTTGCGTTAGGGGTGCGGTTGGGGGTCCTGGGCGGTGAGAGCGATAGGAGGGACGATCGGGGCCGTAGGGCGATCAACCACTACTCGGGGAAAGACCGGGAAGGCCGGGAAGCGGTCGGCCGTTACTTCGGGGGGACGTCTCGATTAGGGTTCCCTCCCGCCAAGTGTACTTGCCTAAGTCTTTCGGCCTCTCGTTCCAAATCTCTTTGGTGTTCCGTAGGTCGTCTCTCTCTTCTTCGTTCTTCGTGTATCGTTTGGACTTCCTCCTCCTCCTCCGTATCCGATGCGTTCTCCCGTCTTCCATGCCGCCTCGTTTCTCGGCCCCATCTGGCTTGGGTTAATCCTCAATCTCTCGGGTGGGAAGTCGTCATCTCGGCTCGATCGACCTCCTCGTTGACCGTAGTCATGCCTTTGATCAACGCCGAGTCTCGCCTCGGTCGTTAGGTCGACGATCTCCGTGTTGGGGAGTCCGTGAGTCCTCTTGCCCACCGGATCCCGCCGTGACTCGGTTCCTCAGGATCCTGCTCGTCCTGGAGGTACTTGCCATTGCCTTTGCTATCGTCCTCGTTCCTCGGCTCGCCTATCCGTCCGTCCCTACGTCAGCAAAGTAGACAACACTTACTTCGAACTGCTTTCGAAAAGGTTAAGGGTGGAGTACAGCAGTCAAAGGCAGAGTGAAAAAGGTTTTCTATAGTACGACTCCCTTTACGCTAGCATGTTGGTTTCAGCAGTCAAATCGTTTTCGCCGCAAAAGGACAAATTTTGAAAGGCTGTCTTAACGCATCGCTTTCAGTACTCTTCCCACGCATTAACTGCTATTTGTCCTAACATTCCCAACGCCAGAAGTCATCAATCATCCGTATGTTAGGTCGGAGGATTTCCTTCATGGCGGGGGATCGTGCTGAGGATCCTCAGTCGCCGTCGCGTTGCCGATCGACAATTCCTACCGTTTTCCGCTGGTACTGTGAGGCCCTTAGTGTAGGGTCAAAGTGAGACAAGGACTACTCACTATAACCCCGTCGGCCATGGTTTTCAAGAACTAGACTCAACGATTCTGAGCTAGCTCTGTTTCCACCATTATCACGCTTCGTTTACCTTGCTAAAATAAAGACAGGTGTGAAATGGAGATAGATGCGACAATATCTCTCCCTAGAAGATAGTCTAAGTAACCTACGCGTCGCCCCTGTTAGAGGTTTTCGTTTAGCATCAACTACCCTTACTGAATGTTGATAGGAGCTGTCGAATTTCTCTTGCAACGGGGTTGGAAGTCATAGATCACGGTCAGCGAGATGGAATCCCCTTCTAGCTTCTACCAACATCGAAAGATGCTATTTTGGGAGCTCATGGGTTGTCCGATAACTCTCTGAGGCGTCTCAAACATACAGCCTATCTCGACGGAGCTGTCTCCGATGACTTTGCCTAAGCGGAAAACTTGTTTTCTTGGAGAAATGGAGACTACTGGTTTAAACACGAAAATGGACTTATACCAATTCGACATAGAAATAACGAAATGAAGATAACTAGCAAGAACGCAAGGCTAGCTTTACCAGTCTCGACAAGATGTTGCCAAGAAAACAAAAATAACAAAGAAAACGAAGATAACAAAACAAGAACACAAAGGTGACCTCCATCGACTCAACAAGACATTCCGAAGGAAACAAAGGTAGCAGAGACCGGAGGGTTTCTCCCTTAGCATCAACCAGCACACAGGTGGCTTAGGAGCTTGGAGTTTTCCTTCTAGTGCCCGAGTTCAAGGTATCCGGAGATGTTATACGTCCCCTTAGTCGGCGCCAGAATGTAGATGTAGAAAATCCTACCACTACATCCAAAGGTAACTAGACGCATTCACAAAGAAACAAAGCAAACGGAGGAAGTAATAGAACACAAGATATACGTGGTTCGGCATGATTACCTACGTCCACGGGGGTGTAAAAGAAGATCTTATTACTCGGTTCAAGGTTACAATACGGATTTATCTCTCTCAATGCTCTAGTACTCTCTCTTTCCTCACTTCTTGCTTGGGTTCTTCCTCTCTACATGGTCTCTATTTATAGTTACAAGTGATGATACATCAGTACTACGGTGTTAGGCCTGGCGTAGCCTCCTCGATGTTCCTCTCGGGTGATCAGTCGATGTCTCAGCCGATTGTTCTTATTTGTTCGGGTCGGTGCGTCAAGCCGAGTGATGTCTGCTTCTGCTATCTCGTCACTCGATGTCGCCCGTTTGGTGGGGGTAATCGATGTCGCCCTTGGGATCCTTGGCCGAGTCTTCCTTGACCGAGTCCTTCTTATCTCTTCACCAACCTTGTCAGCGCATTTATGGCTTCAGCACCCGATGTCTGTCGCATCGCTACTTTTCCCCCTTTTCTTCGACTTTCGGCTCCTCTTTCCTCACGCCCAGATTTGGAGAGGCGATCCGGTGTTCTAGATGCATGCTTGCTCCGGTACGTCATGACTTTGGATCGTTCCACCTGTCCTTGTGGATTATTTACACCTACACCATCCATACCGATCGAGAATCCTTGTAAACACTCAAACAATCACCACTGCTTGGCGCCTGCAATTCCTTCAGCCATCTACAGCACCAATAACTGCCTTGCTGTAGTAGTAAACGTTGTGGCAACGTCTCGATTCTCTGCTTCAAACCATCTCTGCCAAATCCCAATTCTGTTTGATGCAGGAGGCTCGAAAACTATCACCACTTCATCACATGCTGTTGCCAGATTCTCAGCTGCAACTAACTAAACTCTTCTTCATCTTCTATCCGTCCAGCCAACACCAGCGACTGCAATATACAGTCCATCTCCGAATTCCGTCATCACTGGCGACTGCAGTTTACTTTTGCTGTAATGTTCAGACCACCATCTCATTCGAACACAGCTACCACAACGATGAAATAAGAGAATCCAGTATAATGCATCTCCACTACCGTCTCAAGGTCCACCCCAACTGACTGCGTCCATCGACCTTGTTCCAGTCCAGCTGAGAACAACCTTCTACTTCCCTGTCTAACTCAATTCCGGCCAACAACCACCACTGCCAGAAGATACCATCCACTGTTCGTCGAATGCACAGCTCACCAGTGCAAATATCAGCAGCATCTTCAGCAACTTTTAACTTTAGCTCCTTGCCAAATCCATTCACCTGCCTTCCATCTGCTCAGACTTCTCTTTTCAATACGATATATCAGAACAACAGATGTTCTTGTTTCACAGTCCCACTAACGCATAAGTAAAGGTGGTGAAGCCACGTCCACGCTTTCCATCCTGTTCATTCCACCCATGCCACTGTTTATAACTTACTACCCTTTTTGGTTCACATACTTGGAGTATACAAAGAAAATTCTTTCTTTTCATCTATATCCTTCCTGGCCGTGCCATGAATGTGTGGAGCACTAGCTTAAATGGTTAACTAGGCTCCCCACAGTCCATTAAGCTCTATGTCTTCTTGGCATAGTGAATTGCCGCATTGATGCCTTATTGCCGCAAATGCCACTATAACTCCAGTTTAGCTAGTTATTTTTCCGATGATCGAGTTCACTTGTACTTTCTACAAAAGCACTAAAATAATGTTATTAGCCTTTATATCGAGTCCTAGCTAATATAAATATGGGTACAATTGTGTCGCACGTACGTGCTTATCAATTCCCAGGAATGCTAGGTAGTCTCGATTGTATGCATTGGGTATGGCATGGATTCCCTGTTTATTGGGCTGGTCAATATAAATGTCATTATCCAAAGCCAACAGTTATCCTTGAAGCTGCTGCTTCTTATGATTGTTGGATATGGCATGCTTTTTTTGGTCTTCCGGGTTCACAAAATGATATTAATATTTTGCACAAGTCGCCTCTATTTGAAGTATGGAATTTCTCCATCTGCTCGGTTCATGATCAACGGCCATCGGTACACTCATGGCTATTATCTTGCGGATGGTATCTACCAAAAATGGTCCACCTTGGTTCAATGCTACCGTCAGCCTCCTGCTGGTGCATTGGGCCTTTCATACTGATATTTTAACGATTCCCAAATGGCACTGAGGAAGGATGTGGAACGCGCTTTTGGAATTTTGAAGAGGAAGTTCGCTATCATTTGTGGCCCATATCGGGGGTTGAGTCCTCGTGAAATGCATAAGACTATGCTCACTATCATAATTCTTCATAACATGGTAATTCAGGAAACCCGGCGTGATTCGGATTGGATTAACTATGATGATGAAGATTTGAGGCCGGAGATTCGACCTGAAAGAGCCCTCCCTGCAAAGAATTATGGTCAAATGACTAACTACATTCAGAACCGTAATTTGTATGACAAGTTAAGAGATGATTTGAGATTGAATCTTTGGGCAGAGCATGGAAGATGATTTTATGTATTTTTCTTAATGTTTTAGCTTAAGTTTAAGTTATGTTATTTATTTTTAATGGAATGTTATAATAAACTTCAACATTTCATTTCAATCTAATTACAGAAATATTATGAAGCCATATAAAATCCATTTCAAACTAATAATAAACTTCAACATTTCATTTCAAACTAATATTAATTGGAATGCATAACAACATATCAAATTAAAACTTAAACTAAAACATTAAAACTTAAAATGCTACATTAAACTAGTACTAAACTAGTACATTAATCATTTAGAGGAATTATTTCATCAAACTCATCATCAGTTCCATCATCATCATCTTCATCACGGTTGTTAGTAAATCCAGCTTGCTTTTCAATCTGTGCTTGAATCCTGTCAAATTCGATTTCCAATACATGTTTTTGTTGGGCGTTCATAATTGAGGTGTTAGCTTGAAGAATGTTATGCTTGTCATAGTCAAACCCAAATTTTTCTTGAGAAAGACGACTTTTCTTACTCTCCCGGTTTTGAAATTTCCTTTCAATGTATCTTTGCTTCTCGACGGTCTTTTGATGTTCCATAAACTCCGCCATGTTAAATCCTCCGGAACTCCCTCCTTCTTGAGATAATTTTCTAGCCAGTTTTACCCGATTCCTCCCTGGAAGTTTTCCCTTATTATTACCATCAACATAATTATTGAAAACTACGTTAGAATTTGAGCTTGTAGGGGTATCTGGTGAATAATTTGATGGACCTTGTGAAAATGGTGAAGAATTTGGTGTTGAGGGATAAGAATTATGGTGACTTTTCAGGTACTATTTGATTATTTGCTAAGTAATCTGGATTATATTTGTTCAAACCCTTCAAAATATGATAACAACTTTCGAAAGCGAACTGTTTACCATGTTTTTCGTTGCCAATCTCGTACGAACCTCTCTTTCAAAATCAACATCACTCGACCACTTGTCCTTGCCTTTTCTCTTGGCTTGGATTATCAATGCAACATAAGCGGCTACTTCCCGGTTGATTACAATGAAGTGTTCTGACAATCCTTTTGCATCACGACTATTGATGTTCATGGTTTGTTCTTCATATTTTTGAAATATATTATCCCACATGGTGTTACCATGTTGTTGTGCACCACCGATACAATCTCGGGGAAAAAAACATAATTACGACAAATACATTCATCTTTTATCATGCTGTATTTTGCACCACAGACTCGGTTCTTCTTACCTTTGCCTTGAGTTTCTGCTTGTGAATCCATTTTACAAGAAAATATATAATTGTAGAGGAGGTGCGATAGTTTTAGATTTGAAAAAGATTGAGAGATTAAGAAATTCTATAGAATTTTAGAATTTCTGGTGTGAGTTGATATGAGTTTGAAATTATGTATTTATAGAGGGGGGAAATTGTAGCCGTTGGATACGGGACTGATAAGCGTTGATCTTACTAGCGAGCGATAGCTTGACTGTCACTGTCGATTTAATGACCATCGAGCGATTTATTGACCATCGAGCGACCGAGACTCTATCGCTCGCTGGAAACTCTGTCGTGTATGCCTATATGCCAGGAAAAACATATTGGCATATGAGTTTGGCAGTTTGGCATACCCATAGTGGGTTCATATATGCCAAATATCATGTTTTGGCATGTGCATAGGAATAGGCCTAAGAACGTCAAAAAATGTCTTGAGAATGATAATACAGCTGGTGGTCTCATAATATTAATTGCTTAAATGGGTGCCCAAACCTACCTGACAATTTTTTTTTTTTTTTTTTTTGAAGGAAACATCTTGATTTCATTAACATAACAAGAATGAATACATCCTGTTCAAGTACATCAAAGATGAAAACAATGATAAAATACATATATCTTGTTTCATAGATGAAACAGATATTTGAAACATGGCATATGAAATTATATTCTGTCATTTGAATTCTTCTTCTCCATTAAGAGTAACATGTCCCAAAGGGGAGTAATTTGCGCAGCCCATCGTTATCACGATCACCTCTACTAGCCATTGATCTTCCCGTAACTGGAGAATTTCGACCACTTTTGGTAAATCGTCATCGATGATGTTGTTGATATGAATGATCCATTCAATAGAAACGCCAAAACATCTATTAGAAACATCTAATTAACATTCAGAAGCCATTAGCAATGAAATCATCCGAAAATAAACTAAAAACATTATTTACAAACCCTAGAATCGCTTAATAGCGATAATTTTATTCAATACTAGGAAATAATAATAATATGTATAACCAAATCTGCCAATAGATCTGAAAATTTCAGACAAATTCTGACAGATTTGGATTAAAATCTAAAAGATTTATAAAAATTTGGTTTCAGAGAAAAAACGATTATTTTTTCTAGAGAGAAAGAAGCAGAAGAAAGAGCAAACCTACTTAACAATTTTGAATCGATTAATCATGTTACACGAGGAGGTCCAGGACTCGGCACTTCCCAACAAATGGTAACGACAAATGATCAACACTTAAATTTGGTATCCAAAATTTCAAATATTGATGGATGTTATTTGGACTATTCGATTGATAAAGTCTTTCTTTAACCAATATTTCCATGGTCGAGAAAGAGGATACCTGAATTAGCAAGATATTGTTTTATATGAGACAAAAAAAAAAATTAAAATCGATCCCGACCATGGGATCACTTAAACAGTATCCCCTACTAATTCCAATAAACCTTTTTAGCAATCAGGAATATTACTTTTATTTTTATTTTTCATTAAATAATTGTTTGAATTACAAATCTACTCTCAATAAAAGTCTAGTTTCCTTTTTATTTTATATCTCAACCATTTTATTGATTTTCTTTCTTTTACTTTTATTTTCTGTTTATTTATTTAATTGTACTATTATTTTTTCTTGGACAACCAGACCGACAGGTCTAAAAGTTACATCACTACAGGAAGGTGAGAGAGATTTTAGGTCTATCGAGGAGATATCTGTTTAACTCAAAACATAAATAATTTACGAAAATATATTAAATAATCAATAAAAAATAAAAATGAGGGAAAACAAGTAATGTAAAAGAAAAGATAAAAAAATCGATATTTATCTAGGAATTAAAGTTCAGTAAAACTCCACATAGTGATACTCCATATATTAATAAATTATTTTTTGTTTTGGTATAATTCAGCTTTCACTAATAGAAATCATGACTACATGGACCTCAAGTTCATCAAAATCAAAAATTAACAAGAAACGACACGCTTGTAATGGTACATAATTGAAAATTCCGACAAGAAAAATAAAAGGAATTACAAATATGACCTAATACAAGAATGCAAGAACCGATTGAATTGGAGAGAAGATGGTCTTCATAATGCTTATGGACCATTTTATAAATCGTCTTCCTGATGAAGTAATGCTCCAATAGTATAAGAGTAGTCTGCAAATTTGTTGACCGGAGAATCGAGAGTAACCTGAATCTATCGATATACTTGAGCAAACTTATAATCAAGATCAAGTAACCATTAAAATAAAAGAAAATCACCATAAAGGTGAAGACAAGAACCACCATGAAGGTAAAGAAAAGAAGCCGTGGCCGGATAACAAAGCGAAATTAACACCCTAATAGGAAAGAATCATTTTATTCTAAAACTAAAATACAAAAAAAAAAAAAAAAAAAAACTAATATCCTTGGTCGATCTAGACCCAAATGGTCTAGGTCTGAGCGAGAAGATGAAGTTGTTGTTTTTTTTTCCTCTAGAGAAGTGGTGAGAGAGGGGAGATGCTAGCTAATAAACTCTATATATTAATAAAATATCATTATCCAAACTTGACCAATTATAAATAGTAATAACATCCATATTTTAAAATTAATAGATTTTTCTAGTCCCTCCATCAAGAATTTACCTCCATACACCGATATAATTGTCATTATTGAAAAACTACAAATCTGATACATCAATATTTAAGATGAAGTAAAATACTAATATGTAGTTGTTTGAGAAAATGATGTAACTTTTTGGATTGTTATTGCGCCTTTCAATTTGCAGATGCGTAAGACCTCATTATTAAGGGCATCTTCTTATTAGAACCAAAACATTTCCAACTTGTCGAGCATGTTTAAAGCTTCTTGGTATGAAACTTTTGGTGTCTCTATACTATCATCATCAGGATTATCTCCCTTCGTTTCTTGTCTAATTTAACCTATGATTTGTTCTTCGGTTAAAGCATATACGACTTGTTTCTCATTTGTATGACCAATGATGACGTTCGTATTCATTATCATTTACATACTTTAAATTAGCAAAAGAAATCAGTTTTGGTATATCTCCCTATATTAATAAACTCCATATTTAAAAATTTTGTGAAGTCCCAAGGCTATTAATATATGGAGTTTTTACTGTATAAGAGAAGAGGATAACGGTTTTTACAGGGATATATATTTGTAAAATTAGATATTTTTATTAATGAAATATAAAATGAAGTATATATTTGGTCAAATGAAAACTTTAACAATCAACTATTAGCTCAAGTACCATCTCATTAATATTTAAAATATTGGGTACCAAACTAAAATGTTGGTCATTTATTGAGTATCATCCGTTATATAGCAAATGTTTGAATATACCATATATGTTAAAGCCATATGGTATTTATACCATATAGGTAGATGGAGATTCAAACTTCATGTGACTAAAAATCCATATTTTAAAAGGAATACATGATTTAAAACCCTGTCATAACTAAATCAAAATTTCTAAATGATACTTAAAGCTCATCTAAAAGTTAGATTTTTAAACACCGCCTAAACACCACTTGAAAGTTGTTTTCCAAACCTCCAGACCCTAGAATGAGTTCAAACCCTGCATATATATATATCTCGAATAAGTTTAAAACTTCGCTTATCATAGCTTACATTCTCCCACCGTAGATTTATGAATTATATAGTAAAATGTTATGGTATATTTAACTTATACCATAACATTGTAGAAGCTTATTTATTTATTTTTGCATAAATAAGGCGTAACTTAAGCATATATTAATAAAGTCGATTTGGAAAATTTGGAATTATTACAAAGTTTGTACAGTTCATCTTACTATCATCAAGATTACAGTATCTCCACCAGTTCTTGATCTACAGACCTATCCTGACAGACCAATCAACTATTTCAGAGTTCCTAAAGGACAGTAATCACATCAAAGGGACAAATAAATTTTGTTTAAAACCAAACTAAATGATCGCTGTCGTATGCGTCAAAAATAATTTCACTTTCTCAATCCACTAGATATAAATATAGTATTCGATAAGAAAGAGTTCGTATCCACGAGAGGCGTTGGTTGTTATAAACTTTCGGTTTCTAGAATAACCCAAGGTATGTTTGTTGTATTTAAGCAAATAAGAGTAAATTAAAAGCAAAGTAAATTGTAGAGAATAATCAATGGAGAGAGATATTGGTCAAGGAATTCATCTTCAATCTTAGACATGTGCTTGCATATATGATTAGAATTACGATTTAATCTCTTGTATTATCAAAAGCCTAGAGAATCAAGAAAGCAAGATAATCTATTAATTTCTCAAGTTCATCAACACACACATTAGGGCTGCGTATGTGATTTCTACCTAAAGAATAACCTAACGCCTTGCGCTAATCAAGTTCAATTCCTAGGAGCATTAAGTTTGAAATAGGCTAATCAATGCAATTGTCATGCGTTGCGCAAAACAATTCGGACAATGGTCAAACTCTACATATGATTACGAGAGTGTATCACTACAAACCGTAAACATATCATGCTACTTGTATTCAAGGTTATCGCTTGATGAAAAACCCTAAAATAGTTATGGACTAAGATGCAAGTTCAATTAATTGGCCACTTAACTAATCAAACACCATAATCCTATCACAATACTTCAATCATGTGATCATAGAAACCGCAGAGAATTGAACGATAAACAAGAGAGAAAACTAATACATAAAGCAAACACAAGTTTTAGAAATCGGACTACATCCTTAACCAATAAAAGAGAATTTAGCTACTCATAGCTATGGAGTTCATAACAAGAAGAAAGAGAAAATATTTCATGTTGAAAACCCTAGAATAATGTAGAAGAGATAATAATAAAACGTGGTGTCAAATTGTAGAAGTCTTCCCTTTTGTAGTCTTTTTCTCCTTCCAAAACTAGGTTTTGTCTTCAAAGTCCATTAGTTGGAAATTCACCCGGCCCACCATGGAGAGAAACCCGTGTAGAAATTATGTCCCAAAAACGTTCGCCGGAAAACTGGGATTGCGGCCGGAATTTGGCCGGAAAAGTCGCCGGAAAATTATCTCGGGTGACCGGCCAAGTCAAACCGGCCACCGGGTCAACGGGTCAGAACGGCCGGGTCAAATCGGGTCAAGGTCAGCGGGTTAACTCAGTCCAGTACCGAGTCAGGGAGAGTCACAGAGTCGCTCGGTCGATTGTGAGTTAGTCACCGCTCCGAGGTGATTGAGTGACTTGGCCTTGGCTCGAGCCATTACACATCGTCGGTCATGCACCATGACGGGCCAAGATGGTTGTGCATTGCCTTTACAATCCAACAGCCTACTCACTGCTAAATTGCTTCCTTCAACACCTTTGTAACTCCATAGTTCAACACAAGCCTACCACCAGCAGCCTGTAATTTCAACAGTTTGCACACCATAACAACCACCACCTGCACCTCACTGCAAAACCTGAAGCAACATCCAACAACATCACAAACCGGATCATTCTCCATCTCGTGCATTACCGACTCATGTACCTGCAATCGCCATGAGTTTCCTTGCTTGGCTCAGTTTTATCTCCACCTGCGGCTACACACACAGCATTTCAGCTCACCAGCATCACCAGCTGCAACTAGCCCCTGCAGTTTCAGCTCCACCTCCGGCTGTCACCTGCAATTTCAATAACAGCTGCGGCACCAATTCAGTCAACCCACAACACCAGCCATCCACAACCATTTAAATTCCTCAACCTGCAGCAGTTCCACTTCTCCCATTCATTGCACTTCGATTGCAGCTCAGGGCAACACAAAAACTATTCACTTCTATGCAACACAGTGAAACATTATCTCACTCACCCTAATGTCACGCCTCTTCTCCATTCTAGCCGAGACACCAATGCCACATATTGCCGGCTCCACTCAGATCCCATACACGATTCGATACAGGTTTAGCCTTGCTCAAACTCTCACCAGTACAAAGACTCGACCCTATGAATCCTAGCACATTTTACTATCTGTTGCTTCTTCCATCTTGCAAACTGCAACAACAAACCACCAGCTTGATCTGCAACACAGCATCAATTACTTCAACACAGAACCACCATTGCAACCACAGCATCATCTCTGTAATGCCGGACCCATCAATTAGGCGCAACTTCACAAAATCGGTCAAAACCCATTCCATCTCACAATCTCAGTGATCCAAGACACCACCTGCTCAAAGCCACCGTTCCGATTTGCGGTACCAGTGCCCGCAATTACTTCAATCACCGGTTCTAGCTTGCACCTGCACCTGGGTCAACTCCATCAGATATTCATCAACACCACTGCAAATTCATCCCCATTTTCAATTAATGGAGGCGAAACAATTTCATATTTGTTCATAACCACCGAATCCTAAATCTTGATTTCTTCATTAGTAGCATCATCGATTGAAACCCGTCTCTTGATTTCTCGGACAAACAACAACATATTCAACCCATCAGACATCGGCTCCACTTCGATCTATCCCGACTCACCCGAGGTTTCAACGGCTTGTTCTCGGCATCATCGTTTCTCTCGAAATCTCAACTCAGATACACTCCTCTCGCATTTCTCTCTTTCTCGATCTCAATTTCTCCATTGAACTCTACGGCCCGCAAATTCTTCTAATTCATCACAATCAACATCCATCAACATCTCCTCCCGGATCGAACCCATAGCAGACCCATTCTCCCGATTCGATCCCCATCATTCAATTCTTCCCGACCGTGAGCAATCTTCTCTCAATTTCTCGATCGACATCATCATTACCTTGCTTATCAGTTGCAGAAACAAACCCTAATCTCGATTTCTCACATTAGCAGAGATTTCATTGTTAATCTCTCCCTCAATCACTCGGACTCAACGGCAGCCATGATTTGCTCGTTTCGAGTGGAAGGAAAGAAAGAAAAGAAGATAATTTCTTCTCGACATTTAGAGTGTAAGAAGATTAGGTTGGATATTCATTTTAGGTCATCTTGATAAGGGATACCCAGTGGCAGACCCCTTAACCTTGGTCAGTCACGTATTTAGTACTCCTCCAAGAGTTACCCCTTAACAGAATGACTACCCCTTAACGTACAGCGGGGGTGACAATAGCACTTCTCTATGAAATGACCATTTAGCCCTTAGTCTTCCAAGTTCTTGTTTTGCTCATAACTTCTTCATATGAACTCCGAATGACTCAGTTCTTTCGCCATTGTCTTTGTCTTTTCGTCTCTTCGAGATGATGAGAAGAAATCTTGGATTTGAGCGAGTTCCACTGGGTCTTTGGCCCAAATGACTCCATTGCACCTAAAAACTCAAAAGCACACATAAGATACATAATTTACAACAAAACTCGCAAAGAAAGCATAAATACTAGATATTAAATACGGTGTATTCTACACCTATCAAATTCCCCACACTTAGACTTTGCTAGTCCTCGAGCAAATCAAACAAAACAATAAAATACAACAACTCCGTGTCGTCGAGGCTACGGTCACTTTTAGCATAAATAACAAGCCTTTAAACCCCTAGGTGTCCCTAGTGGACGAGTTATAGTCTCGTGAAGGTTTACAAGAGGTATACCTACTGATAGGTGTAGAATACACCGTATTTACTATATAGAGTTTATGCTTTCTTTGCTATTTTTCGTGTGAATTATGTATCTTATGTTTGCTTTTGAGTTATCAGGTGCAATGGAGTCGCACGGAGGGAAAGAAGAAGAAATTGTCCAAATTGGGCCAAAGGGCGAAATTGTCATCTCACAGGCGAGCTATATGTGGAGCAGGCTGAAACGCGGCGAGCGAGAACGGAAATATGGAGCTAACGGCGAAAGCTTGAAGTCAATCCGACCGCGTCTGAGAAAGTTACAAGCAGAACTTATGGATGAGCTTGTCGGATACATGAAACCGATAGGCCATTGTTGAGCTAGCTAGCCCTTAGCGGGAACAGATGGGTGCCTAGAGTATGTCTGGGTACCCCCTTATCTATTTCGTTTGAGTGGGATTAACCACTCTTGTTCCTACACCTTAGATCGAAATCAGGGTTCGATTTCATTTCTCATTCAATGCTTTTCACCTGAAGAATGAGAAGAGAAGAACATGGCTGCTGTCACTGTGAATCCGAGAGATCGAAGTGAGCCGAGTCTGAGAAAGAGAGACAATGAGCGATTCTTTGCTATTGAATTGAGACCAGAAAGAGCTGCTAACTATGGTAGTGAAGATGAGAAGATGAAATCAGGATGGGTTTGCTAACGAGTTAAAAATCCAGAGAGGAGTGATGAGATTGACAGAGAAGATGGTTGAATCGAGAAGTGAAGCAGTTCTTGCCGCCGCTGTTCAAGAAGAGCAAAGATTGAGAAGCAGGCAAGTCAAGGTTATGATGTTGCCGATTCGAAGCTGAGAAGGGATTGCAACTACAGATCGATTGAGTGCTGTGGAAATCGAGAGAAAGGGGAGGTTGAATCCGCTGGTGTTGCTGTTGAGGGCAATAGGAAGAAAATGTGACAGGGGTTTGTTTCAGATTTATGGATGAAGAAATTCGGAAATGGTGGTATGATGCTATTGCTCAGCTGTTGGATCTT
This sequence comes from Papaver armeniacum, assembly GCA_023531295.1. Classification (NCBI taxonomy): domain Eukaryota; kingdom Viridiplantae; phylum Streptophyta; class Magnoliopsida; order Ranunculales; family Papaveraceae; genus Papaver; species Papaver armeniacum. The sequence goes on from JAJJWW010009466.1 coordinate 477,535, forward strand.
GAGATGAAGACCTAAGCTTCGATTCGAAACTTGGAGTTTAATAGAGAATCGGTGGTGTAATGGAGAAGGGATTCAAGCTCAGTTATGGTGTTTGTTTGGTGTTGCTTGCTTGGTGATGAGATGAAGACCCTGTTTGGGTGATGTACTTTCGATCTCGGAAGTAAGAGGAATTAATCTAAGATGGGTATTTGATTTGAAGGCTCTGTTGTGAATTAAGGGATTGCGAGGCTATACCTAGGGAGGTGCAATTGGTGGTGAGCTTATGGCAGGTCCGAGGTGCAGGTGGTATATGTGCTTGATTGAATGAAAATGGAGATTGATATGAAGAATGATGGCAAAATGGGTCTGCGGTGGTGAAGCTGGGTGTGGGTGGTAGAAGCTGTTGAGTTACATGGAAGGAGGATCTTTGTCAAAAATTGCAATTAGTGGATGCAATTGCAAAGCTGTTGCGAGTTTTGGTTGTCGAGTCTTTGTGCTTGGGTGGAAAGAAAGTCGGGGGTAGTTTTGCGAAGAATGGGCGATTCGGGAGCTGGTTTTGGAGCCTAAGTTGGAGCTTGAGTTCAGGTCTGTGATGCAGAATGAGGTGGAGGCAGCTGGTGATGGTAGCTGTGCAGGTGCAATGGGCTTTCTTTGGTGTCCGTGCAAGCTTAATGGTGCGGCGCATTTGGATGGATGTGGAGGAAGATTGCGGGTGCGAGATAAGATCTTGGATTATGAGTATACGAGGGAAAGAGCAGAACCGATGGCGGGTGGTCTTGAGCCGAGTTCTATGCAGCTGGCAAGCTAATGGAGATGATAGTGATGAGCTCGAAGATGGGACTAGTTGCGGAATGGTAGTCGCAGCAGTGGAGTTGAAACGGGGGAGGTTGGCTTGTGGTTCTTGGGGGTAGGTTGGCCTGAGCTAAGACAGAGAAATGGGAGCATGGGTTCTGGTCGGTGAGCCGGGGAGATTGCGGGTTGCGGAGTTAGTCGAGTTGTGTGGCTCGGGTCTTTGTTATGCATTGGCTGGGGTTGCATATTATTAGATTGGTGATGGTTGTATGCTATATGTGGTGGTTATTGCCTGTGGTGCTGGATATGGAGAGTCACAGCAGGCCATCATGGCTGGGCAGATAAGCTGGCAGGGAATGGATGCTTGTAGTCATTGAGCTCAAGGTTTGCCTGTGGCTGTCGCCTGAATTGGCAGCTGAGTACAAATGGAGGTTGCTGTGTCGTATGTGGTGGTATCCAGTGTATTGAATTATTCGGAGTGGCGTCATGGCTTGTAGCCGCAATTGGCCAGGGTTGCAACTCACATTGGTGCTGCTGTGTAGTTATGAGCTGGAGTTTAAGCAGGTGATGCTGCAGTTCATGGCTGTGGAGAAGTGTGATCATTGTGCATCACAAGGGTGTAAGGCTAAGGCACCAAGATTGTGCTTCAATATAGTTTGGCCAGTTCAGTGGCATGGCCTGGCTTGACCCGATTCAGCTTAGTCATCTGACTCGTTCCAACCCGTCTGACTCTCCCTGACCCGGTTTGACCTGATCCGATCCAGTTCTGACCCGTTGACTCACCGGAGCCGATTTCCGGCGACTCTCCGGCCGATTTCCGGCCACAATACCAGGATTCCGGCGACCGTTTTCGGGGCGTATTTTCTACACGGGTTTCTCATTCTTGTGGGCTTGGTGGACTCTCACCTAATGGACTTTGAAGACTAAACCTAATTTTGGGAGGAGAGAAAGGCTATAAAGGGAGGTTTTCTACAACACATAGGGGATCTTATCATATCATATCTTTTGTTTTGGAATTCTTTTGGAGAGCCACTTTTGTTTACACTTCTAGGGTTTGGTTTTGTTCTTCTTCTTCCTTGTTTTATTATAGAATATTGATGATGATGAACTCCATAGCTATGAGTAGCTAAACTTATTATTGGTTATGGGATAAAAGTTGATTTCTCAACATGCTTTTGATTCAATGAATTAGTTTTGTCTCAGTAATTATTGTTTGTGATTCACAATTAATAGTGTTATAAGATTTGAAAACTTGTTAGGTTGAGTCCGGAATCAATCCGATTTGTGTTCATCTCTAGAGCTATATTAGGGTTTTCAATACGAAAAAGTTGTTTATCCCTGATTCTAAGTAGCATAATTGTGGTTAGTGCTTGTAGTGATACATCCTATTAGTCACAAGTGAATCATAACTTTTGTTAAAACGTCTAGTGCTTTTACACATTCGTTTGCATTGATGAGTCTTATTCCATAAAACTTAATGCTCTTAGGGAGTTAAACTTAATTATGCTTTTACACTTTAGGTTGCTTTCGACGAAGAATTCACATAAGCATCTTTTAATGTGGTTGTGATGAAAACGAGGAATTAACGGGTTATACTTGCGATCAAGGTATCCTAGGACTTTTAATAAGTACGAGATTAAAATACCAATTCTAATCATTGATGAAAATACTTGTTTGTGAATGATACTATCCCTTGACCAATATCCTCTCCTTATTGATTTCTCAAATTATTTACTTTGCTTTCAACTACTTTTATTTCTTAAACAACAAACATACCTTGGGTTATTTTAGAAACTGAAATTTACATAACAACAAACGCCTCTCTGTGGATACGAACTCTTCCTTACCTTGTGCTTCATTTAAATTTAGTGCGTAAGAAAGTGAAATTAATTTTGACGGATTGACACACGGTCAAATTTTGGCGCCGCTGCCGGGGAGGCATACGGCTTGTTATTAAGTTTTTAGTTTCTTTTTTACAATTTCTGCTTTTATCTTTGCTTTTCGTTTCTTGTCTTGTTTCTCACTTGTTTGCGAGAATTGTTTTCAGGTGCATAATCTCTGGCTTCTAAGGATTGGAATTATCCAAGGTGCGGGATAGCTACTCGGAAAGGCACAATACTCCAACCAAGTAAAGGCACAACGGACGAGCACGAGGAGGAAGTAGGAGAAGAGATTTTCCGACAACGAGAAGAAGAAGAAATGGGTGATGCAAATCGTTCACTCAAGGACTTAGCTTCTCATAGGCTTGATACACAACAGGGGTGTATTCAAACAAACTCTACTTTTGAGATAAAGCCGGGGTTGCTTAGAGAATTACCTAAATTCCATGGCATGGTGAATGAAGATCCTAACAAACATCTTTTGGACTTCCACACCATTGTCACGGCTATGCTTCCAGCAAATGTAGAGGCGGATGGTGCAATGTTGAAGGTCTTAGTTTCTCTTTAATGGATAGTGCGAAGGATTGGTTGTACTATTTACCTCCCGGAAGTGTCACAACATGGAAAGGGTTGAAGAAACTCTTTTGGAGAGATATTTTCCTGCATCCAAGGCTACTCAAATTCGCAAAGAAATTTGTGGGATGAAGCAAAACGTGGGAGAATCCTTATATGAATGTTGGGAACGGTACAAGAGATTGGTTGCAAGCTGCCCTCACCACCAATTTAGTGACGCTATGATCATCCAATACTTCTATGAAGGACTCCAATCAAGTGATAGGAATCTTATTGACGCTGCGGGTGGTGGTGCACTAGTTAGCAAGACGGTGGCACAAGCTAGAGAGTTGATTGAAAACATGGCAGCAAACTCACAACAATTCTTGAGTCGTGGTTCGGATGTGATTCTAAGAAGGGTGAGTGAAGTGAGCGAGGTGGAGGAACTTCGTCAACAAATGGGTAACATGACAGCAATGTTGCAACAAGTTGCATCCGCGGTTATACCAACTTCTCCTCAATCTTATGAGGACGAGCAAGCTAATGCGATCTTTCCAAATCAACAAAGACGGTATGATCCCTACTCAAACACTTACAATCCGGGATGGAGAGATCACCCCAACTTTAGCTATGCCAACAAACAAGGAGCCGTTCAACAACCTACTTTCAACCGTCCTAGTGGATTTCAACCACAACAACAACAATTTCAGCAACCTCAAGCACAACAATCAATGCAAACTCAAGGTGCTGATATTGATGCAAAGCTTCAAACTTTTATGCAAGGTATTTCTACCATGTTCAAGGAAAGTCAACAAGAGACTAAGAGTGCTATTAAGGAGTTGCAAACACAAATGGGCTCCATGGCGGTTGATATCAACAATTTGAAGGCACAAAATAGTGGGAGACTTCCTTCTCAACCTATTAACCCAAAAGAGGGTGTCAATGCTATTACGTTGAGAAGCGGTACACAACTTGTGCCACCCGAAGTTGCTTGATTCGGGCAAGGTGGACACACCAAAGGAACTGTTTTGGAGGAGAAAACCGAGGATTCTCCCCAAACTTCGAGGTACCTATTTCTAACTCTAAAACTCCGGTTTCTACTTATGTTCCTCCTCTACCTTTTCCTCGCAGATTTGCAAGTTCTAAGAAGGCGGAATTAGAAAAGGAGATTTTAGACGTTCTTAAAAAGATCCATGTGAACATACCACTCATTGATGCTATCAAGCAAGTTCCAAAGTATGCAAAGGTGTTGAAGGACTTGTGTACCAACAAGCAAAGGCTCAAAGGTAATGAAGTGCTTAGTGTGGGGGAGAATGCTTCAGCAATCTTACAACACAAACTCCCACTTAAGTGCAAGGATCCGGGTAGTTTCGACATTCCCGTCAAAATTGGTAACACAACTTTTAACAAAGCTATGTTGGACTTAGGTGCTTCCGTTAATGTTATGCCTGCGTCGATGTATAATTCAGTTGATCTTGGTCCTCTTAAAAAGGCTGAAATTGTATTGCAATTAGCCGATCGATCTAATGTCTACCCGATGGGTATTGTTGAGGATGTTCTTGTGCAGGTTAATCAACTTGTATTTCCTGCGGACTTTTGTGTGTTAGAGATGGATGCAAGTTCACCGGACTCATCTCTTCCATTGCTTCTTGGGCGTCCTTTCATGAAAACGCGAAAACCATAATTGATGTGGATAAGGGAACGCTAACTATGGAGTTTGATGGAGAAACAATACGTTTCAACATTTTCGAGACGATGAGATATCCTAGCGATGTCCACTCTTGTTTCTCCATTGATGTGATGGACAAATTGACACAACAAATGTTTGAATTAAACGGTGATGATGCTTTGGAAACCGTGTTAACTACATCCATAGATAATGGTGTAGAGTGTGGTAATGAAGTCAAGGAAGCTCTTGGTGATCTTAATTCACTACAAGAATGCCCGAAAACTCATAATATCTCTTTTATTTCTTTACCATGCGGTGATGAAAAGCTTGTACCTTCAATTGTTAAATCTCCAAAGTTAGAATTGAAACCTCTTCAGAGCCACCTTAAGTACTTGTACTTGGGTGATAATGAAGAGTTACCGGTGATTGTTTCTAACAAGCTTAGTGATTTACAGGAGCAAAAACTTCTAAGGGTGCTAAGGAAGTACAAGACGGCCATAGGATGGACAATTGCCGATATCAAGGGTATTAGCCTGCCGTTTGTATGCACAAAATTCGTTTGGAGGATGATGCAAAGCCTAAAAGGGATGCGCAACGTCGATTGAATCCTCCCATGATGGAAGTTGTGAAAAAGGAGATACTCAAGCTTTTGGACGTGGGAGTTATCTACCCCATATCCGATAGCAAGTGGGTAAGCCCGGTTCAAGTGGTACCAAAGAAATCGGGTGTGACGGTGGTGGAGAATGATAAGAATGAACTTGTCCCAACTCGTGTGCAAACCGGTTGGAGGGTTTGTATTGATTATAGAAAATTGAATGCCACCACTAGAAAAGATCACTTTCCTTTACCTTTTATTGATCAAATTCTAGAAAAGACGGTGAACCCGACAAGGAAGGATTGGAGCATGCGACTTAATGATGCTTTGTGGGCGTATAGAACCGCATATAAAACACCTATTGGAATGTCTCCTTTTAGGCTTGTGTATGGTAAACCTTGTCACTTACCCGTGGAAATTGAGCATAAAGCGTTTTGGGCTATTAAGCAATGCAACATGGAGATGGATGGGGCTGGAAAGCAAAGGAAGTTACAACTTCAAGAGCTAGAGGAGCTTCGCAATGATGCATTTGAAAGCTCACGGATTTACAAAGAAAAGACGCGAAAGCATTCCATGATAACATGATTTCTAGGAAACAATTTTGTATTGGGCGAGAAAGTGCTTTTGTTTAATTCTCGCTTGCAATTATTTCGGGTAAACTAAGGTCACGATGGATCGGACCTTTTATTGTTACTAATGTGTTTTCTCATGGTGCGGTGGAAATTCGTAGTATAGCTACGGGGAAAGAACTTAAAGTTAATGGGCACCGGTTGAAACCATATTATGAGAACTTCACTTCCGAGGTGGTGGAAGGAGTTAACTTTGTGGACGTGCTCCCTCTGGAGGAGTCGTAGAAAGCAAGGAGATAGTCGGGCTGACGACTTTAAACCAAGCGCTAATTGGGAGGCAACCCAAACGATGAGTATTTCTTATCTTGTATTTATTTCTTTTCTTGTTTTTAATTTTCTTTGTTTTTTTTGCTTTCTTGCTAGGATTTCCCATCTTGCCTTACTTTGGATGATTCAATTTACATTGAGGACAATGTAAAGTTTAAGTGTGGGGGAGCATTTATATGTTTTAGTTTGTTTTATATAAAAAAAAAAAAAAAAAAAAAATCAGAAAAATAGAAAAACAGAAAAATATGTGCTCTTTGAACTCCGAAATCTAGAACTTGTGCCTTTAGGATGACACAATTAGTGGATGAAACCATTTTGAATGCGGGGAGTTGAGGAACCAATTAACTAAACGGGACGAACATAGCTCAGAAATCACAAATTATATGATAGTTGTTACCATATCTCGGAATATCACCATATCACATTCTATTTTTTATTTTTCCATATTTATCTATTGTTCTCTAAGTGCTTTGGTGGGTCACTAGAAATCGACGTGTTATTACTGGTAGGATGAAATAGAGTGGTTGAGTTACTAGAAAAAGAAAGAAAAAAAAAAAAAATTTGAAAAAAAAAAAATGAAAAATAATTGAAAAAAAAAAAAAAGAAGGACCGATCAATTAGACCAAAACGGAAAAAAAAGACACTTGGGAATAGCAGTATGTGTGAAACGTAGTCCCCTGTCTCCGTCGCCTAAACAAGCGTGGAATGCGGGATCCAAGGCAACTATCATGTACTTGCTGACAAGAAGCATGCGCTTGGATCCAAAAGATCTAATCATGCCGTCTAAATAATTGGATCCAGTTTGATCCAATCAAAAAAAAAAAAAAAAAAAATATATATATATATTATTGTGTTGAATAAAGTCACTTTTGGTTCCCTTGTATATGCCAATTGATTGATGTAGCATTCAGCACTAAGTAGCTCAATCCAATAGGATAAGGTTCATCTTAGCAGTGACCTTCAGACAGATATGGGAAACATCGAACACTTGTGAATATCCGCCAACATCTATATCTATATCCATCTTCTTAATCTTTTCATTGTGATTGTGGTTTGTTAGTTTCCGAGTATTGTGGCTTGTTCGACTATCTAATTAGAGTTTATTTACTAATAATTGAATTGAATTTGCAAGGTACCTCCTCTGTAGTCATTTTGGATTCATTCATTGATTTGTCACGAATAGACGGAGTTTGAAATATAGGTTTTGTAGGTATATCTCTAGTAAACCTTCACGAGACTATAACTCGTCCACTAGGGACACCTAGGGGTTTAAAGGCTTGTTATTTATGCTAAAAGTGACCGTAGCCTCGACGACACGGAGTTGTTGTATTTTATTTTTGTTTTGTTTGATTTGCTCGAGGACAAGCAAAGTCTAAGTGTGGGGGAATCTGATAGGTGTAGAATACACCGTATTTACTATATAGAGTTTATGCTTTCTTTGCTATTTTTCGTGTGAATTATGTATCTTATGTTTGCTTTTGAGTTATCAGGTGCAATGGAGTCGCACGGAGGGAAAGAAGAAGAAATTGTCCAAATTGGGCCAAAGGGCGAAATTGTCATCTCACAGGCGAGCTATATGTGGAGAGCGGTGAAACGCGGCGGCGAGAACGGAAATATGGAGCTAACGGCGAAAGCTTGAAGTCAATCCGGCCGCGTCGAGAAAGTTACAAGCGAGAACTTATGGATGAGCTTGTCGGATACATGAAACCGATAGGCCATTGTTGAGCTAGCTAGCCCTTAGCGGGAGCAGATGGGTGCCTAGAGTATGTCCTGGGTACCCCCTTATCTATTTCGTTTGAGTGGGATTAACCACTCTTGTTCCTACACCTTAGATCGAAATCGGGGTTCGATTTCATTTCTCATTCAATGCTTTTCACACGAAGAATGAGAAGAGAAGAACATGGCCGCCATCCTTTGTTAATCCGAGAGATCGAAGTGAGAGCCGAGTGCGAGAAAGAGAGATAGCGACGATTCTTGCTATTGAATTGAGACCATAAAGAGCTGCTAACTATGGTAGTGAAGATGAGAAGATGAAATCAGGATGGGTTTGCTAACGAGTTAAAAATCCAGAGAGGAGTGATGAGATTGACAGAGAAGATGGTTGAATCGAGAAGTGAAGCAGTTCTTGCCGCCGCTGTTCAAGAAGAGCAAAGATTGAGAAGCAGGCAAGTCAAGGTTATGATGTTGCCGATTCGAAGGCGAGAAGGGATTGCAACTTCTGGATCGATTGAGTCTTTGTGGAAATCGAGAGAAAGGGGAGGTTGAAACATTTGGTGTTCTTTGTTGAGGGCAATAGGAAGAAAATGTGACAGGGGTTTGTTTCAGATTTATGGATGAAGCTGGAAATGGTGGTATGATGCTATTGCTCAGCTGTTGGATCTTGAGATGAAGACCTAAGCTTCGATTCGAAACTTGGAGTTTAATAGAGAATCGGTGGTGTAATGGAGAAGTGATTCAAGCTCAGTTATGGTGTTTCTTTGGTGTTCTTCTTGGTGATGAGATGAAGACCACAGAAAGTTTGGGTGATGTACTTTCGATCTCGGGAAGTAAGAGGAATTAATCTAAGATGGGTATTTGATTTGAAGGCTCTGTTGTGAATTAAGGGATTGGGAGGCTATACCTAGGAGGTGCAATTGGTGGTGAGCTTATGGCAGGTCTGAGGCTGCAGGTGGTATATGTGCTTGATTGAATGAAAATGGAGATTGATATGAAGAATGATGGCAAAATGGGTCTGCAGCTGGTGAACTGTGACAGTGGTAGAAAATTTGTTGAGTTACATGGAAGGAGGATCTTTGTCAAAAATTGCAATTAGTGGATGCAATTGCAAAACTGTTGCAGGTTTTGGTTGTCAGGTGCTGTGCTTAGCAGCTGGAAAGAAATTCAGGGGGTAGTTTTGCAGTAACAGGCAGTTCAGGGAGCTGGTTTTGGAGCCTAAGTTGGAGCTTGAGTTCAGGTCTGTGATGCAGAATGAGGTGGAGGCAGCTGGTGATGGTAGCTGTGCAGGTGCAATGGGCTTTGCTGGTGTCAGGCAAGCTTAATGGTACTGGCGCCTTTGGATGGATGTGGAGGAAGATTGCAGGTGCAGATAGTACTGGATTATGAGTATACAGGGAAAGAGCAGGAACTGATGGCAGGTGGTGCTGAGCCGAGTTCTATGCAGCTGGCAAGCTAATGGAGATGATAGTGATGAGCTCTGAAGATGGGACTAGTTGCGGAATGGTAGTCGCAGCAGCTGGAGTTGAAAACAGGGAGGTTGGCTTGTGGTTCTTGGGGGTAGGTTGGCCTGAGCTAAGACAGAGAAATGGCAGGCATGGGTTCTGTCAGTGAGCCAGGGAGATTGCAGGTTGCAGGTTAGTCGAGTTGTGTGGCTCTGGGTGCTGTTATGCATTGGCCAGGGTTGCATATTATTAGATTGGTGATGGTTGTATGCTATATGTGGTGGTTATTGCCTGTGGTGCTGGATATGGAGAGTCACAGCAGGGCCATCATGGCTGGGCAGATAAGCTGGCAGGGAATGGATGCTTGTAGTCATTGAGCTCAAGGTTTGCCTGTGGCTGTCGCCTGAATTGGCAGCTGAGTACAAATGGAGGTTGCTGTGTCGTATGTGGTGGTATCCAGTGTATTGAATTATTCGGAGTGGCGTCATGGCTTGTAGCCGCAATTGGCCAGGGTTGCAACTCACATTGGTGCTGCTGTGTAGTTATGAGCTGGAGTTTAAGCAGGTGATGCTGCAGTTCATGGCTGTGGAGAAGTGTGATCATTGTGCATCACAAGGGTGTAAGGCTAAAGCACCAAGATTGTGCTTCAATATAGTTTGGCCAGTTCAGTGGCATGGCCTGGCTTGACCCGATTCAGCTTAGTCATCTGACTCGTTCCAACCCGTCTGACTCTCCCTGACCCGGTTTGACCTGATCCGATCCAGTTCTGACCCGTTGACTCACCGGGAGCCGATTTCCGGCGACTCTCGGCCGATTTCGGCCACAATACCGTGGATTCCGGCGACCGTTTTCGGGGCGTATTTTCTACACGGGTTTCTCGTCCTCGTGGGCTTGGTGGACTCTCACCTAATGGACTTTGAAGACTAAACCTAATTTTGGGAGGAGAGAAAGGCTATAAAGGGAGGTTTTCTACAACACATAGGGGATCTTATCATATCATATCTTTTGTTTTGGAATTCTTTTGGAGAGCCACTTTTGTTTACACTTCTAGGGTTTGGTTTTGTTCTTCTTCTTCCTTGTTTTATTATAGAATATTGATGATGATGAACTCCATAGCTATGAGTAGCTAAACTTATTATTGGTTATGGGATAAAAGTTGATTTCTCAACATGCTTTTGATTCAATGAATTAGTTTTGTCTCAGTAATTATTGTTTGTGATTCACAATTAATAGTGTTATAAGATTTGAAAACTTGTTAGGTTGAGTCCGGAATCAATCCGATTTGTGTTCATCTATAGAGCTATATTAGGGTTTTCAATACGAAAAGTTGTTTATCCCTGATTCTAAGTAGCATAATTGTGGTTAGTGCTTGTAGTGATACATCCTATTAGTCACAAGTGAATCATAACTTTTGTTAAAACGTCTAGTGCTTTTACACATTCGTTTGCATTGATGAGTCTTATTCCATAAAACTTAATGCTCTTAGGGAGTTAAACTTAATTGTGCTTTTACACTTTAGGTTGCTTTCGACGAAGAATTCACATAAGCATCTTTTAATGTGGTTGTGATGAAAACAGGGAATTAACGGGTTATACTTGCGATCAAGGTATCCTAGGACTTTTAATAAGTACGAGATTAAAATACCAATTCTAATCATTGATGAAAATACTTGTTTGTGAATGATACTATCCCTTGACCAATATCCTCTCCTTATTGATTTCTCAAATTATTTACTTTGCTTTCAACTACTTTTATTTCTTAAACAACAAACATACCTTGGGTTATTTTAGAAACTGAAATTTACATAACAACAAACGCCTCTCTGTGGATACGAACTCTTCCTTACCTTGTGCTTCATTTAAATTTAGTGCGTAAGAAAGTGAAATTATTTTTGACCGGGTGACAACCGATCACCTACAAAACCTATATTCCAAACTCCGTCTATTTGTGACAAATCAATGAACGAATCCAAAATGACTACAGGAGGAGATACCTTGCAAATTCAATTCAATTATTAGTAAATAAACTCTAATTAGATAGTCGAACAAGCCACAATACTCGGAAACTAACAAACCACAATCACAATGAAAAGATTAAGAAGATGGATATAGATGTAGATGTTGGCGAATATTCTCAAGTGTTCGATGTTTCCCATATCTGTCTGAAGGTCACTGCTAAGATGAACCTAATCCTATTGGATTGAGCTACTTAGTGCTGAATGCTACATCAAATCAATTGGCATATACAAGGGAACCAAGAGTGACTTTATTCAACACAATAATAAATTTTTTTTTTTTTTTTTTTTTTTTTTTTTTTTTTTTTTTTTAGACGGCATGATTAGATCTTTTGGATCCAAGCGCATGCTTCTTGTCAGCAAGTACATGATAGTTGCCTTGGATCCTGCATTCCACGCTTGTTTAGGCGACGGAGACAGGGACTACGTTTCACACATACTGTTATTCCCAAGTGTCTTTTTATTCCGTTTTGGTCTAATTGGTCGGTCTTTTTTTTTTTTTTTTTTTTTTTTTTTTTTTTTTTTTTTTTTTTTTAGTAACTCAACCACTCTATTTCATCCTAGCAGTAATAACACGTCGATGTTTAGTGACCCACCAAAGCACTTAGAGAATAATAGATAAATATGGAAAAATAAAAATAGAATGCGATATGGTGATATTCCGAGATATGGTAACAACTATCATGTTAATTTGTGATTTCGAGCTATATTCTTCCCTTTTAGTTAATTGGTTCCTCAACTCCTGCATTCAAAATGGTTCCATCCACTAATGGTGTCAAAAACAAACTATACAAACATATAAATGCTCCCCCACACTTAAACTTCACATTGTCCTCAATGTGTAAAACCGAAAGTTCTGAATTCTGACATAACATCAGATAAAACGCAAAAACTGTGCAAATTGGTAAGGAATTTGGAAAAACTCCATTTCACAAAAGTTGTTCACCTACGTGTTTTCTACACAGTGTCAAAATTTCACAGTGTTTTGATAAACGGTCTGACAGTTATGCTCTCTGGACTGAACTACGCGCAGTCTGAAATTTTCTAACGAAAAAGGTATTCGTCATAATTCTCTTCTAAGATAGATTACGGACTCAATGAAATTAAACACGGGGATGCAAATATGATATGAAAACAGTAAAAAATAAATAAACGAAACAAAAATAAAATGCAAAAGGATAAGAGATACAAAACCGGTGGGTTGCCTCCCACTTAGCGCTTGTTTTATAGTCGTCAGCCCGACTATATCCTTGCAAGTTTCATTCCCCATACACCAATAATCGGAAAAGTTGGGGATCCTTCCATAGAACCTGTTTTGCAAACACTAGCTTCACACAAATATTAGTACAATAAAGCAAAAGTGAAGCTATGAACCGATAAAAGCTTCCCCCACACTTATTCTTGTCCACACTTGGAAGCGTATAAAGAATATAGAAGTCGGGTACTTCCACGGTTTCGGGTTCCATAACCTGCATAGTATGAGAATCAAGTTTCTCTAATGGCGGAAAACGAGAAACAAAGTCATTCAACAATATTCTCGAAGCACATACATTCAAACCAATAAGAGGTAAAGGAGAAGAAATAATAAGCAAAGGGTTAGATAAACCTTTCACAATCTCTTGTATCACGGAATCCTCTTCATCCTTGAAAAACTCAAGTGAATTATTCACCTCTTGTATATCATGGTCCTCTATTAAACCTTTCAACCATTCTTCGTCCGTTTCTGCCTTAACCAAAGTCTCAACATAAACATCATCATTATAAACATTCACAAGTTCAATTGGGTCTTCCACAATAGTGGTCATAACGGTCTCATTCTCAACACACTCCTCTTTGTTGTAAGGCACATACTCTTTTGTGGATCCAAATTTTATCATAAGAAACTTTTTTAGAACACTCAAAAATGCATCATCCTCAAGCTCCACCCTTTGAATAGGCTCTTGATCATTATTAAGATCAATGCTTGAGTAATCTACACAAGTGTCATCATATTCCTCTTCATCTTCATCTTGATCCCAAAAAGACTCCTCGGAGATGTCACCATGAGTTGTTTCAAGCAATATATCATAATCACCGTCACTATCATAGTCAACATAAGATTGGTCCTCGCTGAAGTTAGTGTTGCTAATCTCTAACTCATCCTTTTGAATAGGTGAATGATCATTATTAAGATCAAGAGTTGAGTTAACTACACAATTATCCACGAAAGTGCCCAAGGATTGGCCTTTTTCAACATTAGCATCAATCAAATATTCATCACAAACCATATGCACGTTAGAATTATCCATATCTTCCTTGTATTGATCAATGTCTCTTCGTAAGATAGTCATACTTTCACGAAGTTCTTGGAGTTGCTCGTTTGTAGTCTCTTTAGCTTTTTGAAATTCCTCTTGTAAAAAGGTAGAAACTTTATCTATAAAATTAGAGACTTTTTGTTCACAAGCATAAGAATCCTCCCATCCTTGTGGTTGTTCACACGCATACCCGTCATAAGGTTGTTGAGGAAAACCATAAGGTTCCATGGAATATTGGTCATAACCAATAAATTGGTTTTGATTATACCCATGGAGTTGGTAGTTATCATATTGTTGAGGTTGAAACCCGTATTCATTGTTCCAATATGCTCCTTCCATCGAAATAAGCACCTGAAATAAGATTCTCAAATCAAGGTTAGAACCCAGAAAATAAGAAAAAAAATAAAAAATAAAACAAAAACTAAATACAAAAATAAGAAACCAAAAACAATTAACAACCGCTGCCTCCCCGGCAACGGCGCCAAAATTTGATCGCTGTCGTATGCGTCAAAAATAATTTCACTTTCTCAATCCACTAGATATAAATATAGTATTCGATAAGAAAGAGTTCGTATCCACAGAGAGGCGTTGGTTGTTATAAACTTTCAGTTTCTAGAATAACCCAAGGTATGTTTGTTGTATTTAAGCAAATAAGAGTAAATTAAAAGCAAAGTAAATTGTAGAGAATAATCAATGGAGAGAGATATTGGTCAAGGAATTCATCTTCAATCTTAGACATGTGCTTGCATATATGATTAGAATTACGATTTAATCTCTTGTATTATCAAAAGCCTAGAGAATCAAGAAAGCAAGATAATCTATTAATTTCTCAAGTTCATCAACACACACATTAGGGCTGCGTATGTGATTTCTACCTAAAGAATAACCTAACGCCTTGCGCTAATCAAGTTCAATTCCTAGGAGCATTAAGTTTCAGAAATAGGCTAATCAATGCAATTGTCATGCGTTGCGCAAAACAATTCGGACAATGGTCAAACTCTACATATGATTACGAGAGTGTATCACTACAAACCGTAAACATATCATGATACTTGTATTCAAGGTTATCGCTTGATGAAAAACCCTAAAATAGTTATGGACTAAGATGCAAGTTCAATTAATTGGCCACTTAACTAATCAAACACCATAATCCTATCACAATACTTCAATCATGTGATCATAGAAACCATGAGAGAATTGAACGATAAACAAGAGAGAAAACTAATACATAAAGCAAACACAAGTTTTAGAAATCGGACTACATCCTTAACCAATAAAAGAGAATTTAGCTACTCATAGCTATGGAGTTCATAACAAGAAGAAAGAGAAAATATTTCATGTTGAAAACCCTAGAATAATGTAGAAGAGATAATAATAAAACGTGGTGTCAAATTGTAGAAGTCTTCCCTTTTGTAGTCTTTTTCTCCTTCCAAAACTAGGTTTTGTCTTCAAAGTCCATTAGTTGGAAATTCACCCGGCCCACCATGGAGAGAAACCCGTGTAGAAATTATGTCCCAAAAACGTTCGCCGGAAAACTGGGATTGCGGCCGGAATTTGGCCGGAAAAGTCGCCGGAAAATTATCTCGGGTGACCGGCCAAGTCAAACCGGCCACCGGGTCAACGGGTCAGAACGGCCGGGTCAAATCGGGTCAAGGTCAGCGGGTTAACTCAGTCCAGTACCGAGTCAGGGAGAGTCACAGAGTCAGCTCAGTCAGATTGTGAGTTAGTCACTGCTCTGAGCTGATTGAGCTGACTTGGCCTTGGCTCAGGCCATTACACAGGCTGTCAGTCATGCACCATGATGGGCCAAGATGGCTGTGCATTGCCTTTACAATCCAACAGCCTACTCACTGCTAAATTGCTTCCTTCAACACCTTTGTAACTCCATAGTTCAACACAAGCCTACCACCAGCAGCCTGTAATTTCAACAGTTTGCACACCATAACAACCACCACCTGCACCTCACTGCAAAACCTGAAGCAACATCCAACAACATCACAAACTGGATCATTCTCCATCTCTGCATTACCAGCTCATGTACCTGCAATCGCCACGTTTCCTTGCTTGGCTCGGCTTTTATCTCCACTGCGGCTACACACACAAAGATTTCACTCACCCAACATCACCATTTTGCAACTAGCCCCTGCAGTTTCAGCTCCACCTCCGGCTGTCACCTGCAATTTCAATAACAGCTGCGGCACCAATTCAGTCAACCCACAACACCAGCCATCCACAACCATTTAAATTCCTCAACCTGCAGCAGTTCCACTTCTCCCATTCATTGCACTTCGACTGCAGCTCAGGGCAACACAAAACTATTCACTTCTATGCAACACAGCTGAAACATTATCTCACTCAGCCTAATGTCACAGCTCTTCTCCATTCTAGCCACACACCAATGCCACATATTGCCAGCTCCACCAGATCCCATACACAGTTCCAGCCACAGGTTTAGCCTTGCTCAAACTCTCACCTGTACAGCACCTGACCCTATGAATCCTAGCACATTTTACTATCTGTTGCTTCTTCCATCTTGCAAACTGCAACAACAAACCACCAGCTTGATCTGCAACACAGCATCAATTACTTCAACACAGAACCACCATTGCAACCACAGCATCATCTCTGTAATGCCAGACCCATCAATTAGACTGCAACTTCACAAAATCAGTCAAAACCCATTCCATCTCACAATCTCAGTGATCCAAGACACCACCTGCTCAAAGCCACCGTTCCAATTTGCAGTACCAGGCCTGCAATTACTTCAATCACCAGTTCTAGCTTGCACCTGCACCTGGGTCAACTCCATCAGATATTCATCAACACCACTGCAAATTCATCCCCATTTTCAATTAATGGAGGCAGAAACAATTTCATATTTGTTCATAACCACCGAATCCTAAATCTTGATTTCTTCATTAGTAGCATCATCAGATTGAAACCCTTCTCTTGATTTCTCGGACAAACAACAACATATTCAACCCATCAGACATCGGCTCCACTTCGATCTATCCCAGCTCACCTGAGGTTTCAACAGCAGCTTGTTCTCAGCATCATCGTTTCTCTCGAAATCTCAACCTGCAGATACACTCCACTCTGCATTTCTCTCTTTCTCGATCTCAATTTCTCCATTGAACTCTACAGCCGCAAATTCTTCTAATTCATCACAATCAACATCCATCAGCATCTCCTCCAGATCGAACCCATAGCAGACCCATTCTCCGATTCGATCCCCATCATTCAATTCTTCCCGACCGTGAGCAATCTTCTCTCAATTTCTCGATCGACATCATCATTACCTTGCTTATCAGTTGCAGAAACAAACCCTAATCTCGATTTCTCACATTAGCAGAGATTTCATTGTTAATCTCTCCCTCAATCACTCGGACTCAACAGCAGCCATGACTGCTCGTTTCAGGTGGAAGGAAAGAAAGAAAAGAAGATAATTTCTTCTCGACATTTAGAGTGTAAGAAGATTAGGTTGGATATTCACCACCCGGTCATCTTGATAAGGGATACCCAGCTGGCAGCCCCTTAACCTTGGCTGGTCTGTATTTAGTACTCCTCCAAGAGTTACCCCTTAACAGAATGACTACCCCTTAACGTACAGCGGGGGTGACAATAGCACTTCTCTATGAAATGACCATTTAGCCCTTAGTCTTCCAAGTTCTTGTTTTGCTCATAACTTCTTCATATGAACTCCGAATGACTCCGTTCTTTCGCCATTGTCTTTGTCTTTTCGTCTCTTCGAGATGATGAGAAGAAATCTTGGATTTGAGCGAGTTCCACTGGGTCTTTGGCCCAAATGACTCCATTGCACCTAAAAAACTCAAAAGCACACATAAGATACATAATTTACAAGAAAACTCGCAAAGAAAGCATAAATACTAGATATTAAATACGGTGTATTCTACACCTATCACTAAATCAATCTGCAGTCTTGCATTTAGCAATGAGGGGATTATCTCGAAGATCCAACCAAGGTTTTTAAAAACCTGTAATCTAGAGGAAAAAACCATATTAGGAGGCCAAATATATATTTTATATGAAAACAAACAAAAATGATTTGGATCACTACACATAGTAATGATGGGATCTTGAAAAGATCCAACCAAGTTTTGTCTAATATACACAAATCTAAGTAACATGTGTTAAATAAATCAAAGAAACAACATATGAAATAACATAGGTCGTCTAAATCGGTTTGAATTTGTCTGAGCGGGTCTTAATCGCCCCTAATCGGCAATGGAGTCTTAGTAGCACTTATAGCGGTGGAAGAACTTATTGATGAACTCGATCTTGAACCTGTTGATGTTTTTGTTGTTGTAGTTAAAGTAATACTTGTCGTCACAGTAGGTGTTGTTCTTTTGGAAAGAACAAACACCCTTATCTTGAAAATCATCAACTTTGAAGGAACATAAACACCAGTATATCTAAATTTTGCAAACCTAAAGAATAATTCAAAAAAGAAGAAGAAAATAACGATAAAATCTAAAAACTGATGCAAAAAGAGAAAATAAGCTAAAACAGTTAGGATGATTTGGGCATGCTCAGATCCGCTCTAGAAAATTTCCAAGGTTTTAGAGAGAAATGGAGGAGAGAGATGATAGACACATTTTTGTATATGAGTTTTCCTCAATTTTCTGTATTGTTAGTGCTCGATTTGTACTAATTTTGGTGTTCTATGTGTTTGTAGGTATTTTTTTTGGAAATAAACATTTTTGGAAAAATCGGCTCGAAAAATTACTCAGAGCACCCCCCCGGAGGACATTTGCTAAACGAAGCCCCACTTTGGTTAAGGGTCACCTCAATTGTTAAGGAGCGCCCACTGATATTCGCACCCGCAACTGTTGGATAAGGCCTGATCATCTTCTACATTTGAAAACCAATGTTGGCGGGAAACAATAAAGGATAATAATAATTATAATGCGGTTTTAAAGTAAAAGACACAACAATATTTTATTAACGAGAAAACCGCAAATGCAGAAAAACCCCGGGACCTAGTCTAATTTTGAATACTCTCATAATTAAGCCCATATACAAAATATAACACCAACTTCATATAGTTGAGACCAAGTAGACTACCTCTAACTACTTAGTTTCCTTAGTATCCATGCGCCTTCGACTTCTAGAGTCATGCACGTGAATCACCAATCCTTTTGATCGTATTCCAAACAGTAAATGATAAATCTTTTTGGTAACCACTCTATTCAATATTGGTAATAAAATATTAATGAGTCGTTGACAAAGGCTCTTCCGTTTAATATAAGAAACTCCTTTGTCTGGTTAGATCAACCTAAATTTTGATTATCGAAATAACCAAACTCTATATTTGCAATCAATCAATATAGATGTAACGACACGGATATTTTCATTGGGCTTTGAGCCCTAGCACAACCAATGTGAATGTTTGTCTAGCTAAGTAGTCATCCCTTAGCATTATTAGTGAGCATGATTAGTGAATACTTTGGAAAAGTCGAGAAATATTTAGCATGATTTCCACGTGATGGAAGCTAGGGAAATTATTGTCTTTATATTTTTATTTTTCTGAGAAACTTCTCTAATTTGCAAAACAAACCCCCTTCTACCTGTTCTCAGTTCTTCCACCGTACTTTTCTTCTTCTCTCATTCGGCTTTTTACACCGATTTCATTTGAAAGTTTGTCTCAAGCAAAGGAAGAATTTGTGGCCTTTAAATCCAAATTCGAGCTTACCACCTTTTCTGCTACTGATTTTAGAGCATCTCTAGCAGGAGGAAAAACATTGTTTTCAACCAAACTTAATCTCTGGTTCTTGCTAAGAAGGTTCGATATCACAAAGGTAGGGGGTATTCTCTCAATTCTTTTATTGATGTTTTTGCTTTCCTTTTGATTTTGAACTATGGGTTTCAATGGTGTTAAGCAAATATTGCTAGTGCGATGTTTGATTTTATTTTTTTGATATTTCGTGATTTCTACAAATCAAAGAATGAGAAAATATATTTTCACACGGTTTTGTGTTTAACTGAGTATTTTGTGGTAGGTATCTTAAATTTTTGACACACATTTTAGCAAAATGGTAAACGGTCTCTTGGTTTAATTATACCAATTTCAGTGTGTTTGATATGTTATTTCAAAATCTCTCTCTCGGCAATTAGGACTGACCTTATTGATTGAATTTTCAAATGTGAGTATGTTGGAAATGTTTTTCCATCAATTTTGCCAGGCTATGAATACTTGAATTTCCCTTTTTGGAAATGTCTTCTCGGTAAGTTTGAAGCTGCAGTAGCTTATATTGGTTAATCACTTGTTTATGGAGCCACCTTATTGTCTTGAAAAGCATGTATGAATTTACATTTTTGTCGTTTATTACAATGGGAAGCTAGGCGACTCTATTCTAAGAACGTCAGGCCTAAGTGGCACCCCACCACCTCGGTGGAAACCCAGAAGATCGTTGCGGCAGCACGATGGCTGGTAACCATAACTACCCTGACGGTGGCACTGGCCATGAGAATAGTAGAGTAACTTTATCTACGGCTCTCACTATTTTTATGATCTATATTTGCTTTTGCTTTTTATTTCTGCATTTTATTTAGCTGTAGCTCTTGTCTATTTATTCATGTTTAGCGCTGGCATTATATTTCGTTGTTATATCCTCTATTGGGCATTTGCTCACCCCCTTGTTTTGTTTTCTCCCCACATAGTATGAAGAGAAGTTGCAGCAGTAAGACGGGAAGAGCTTACGACAAGCTTTTAGCGCTTGAAAGTTAGTATTTTGTAAGCTTACGATATTGTATATCACAGGGATATCTGGGTAGTTTAGTTTGCTTGCCTTGTCCCATGTTATTTTCATATGTTTTGCTATTGTATATATGATGGGATCTGACAGAAAGTCTTTGCATAGTTTGAATACGGAAATTTTGTTATGCCGTGAATAGAGGGTCTGGGTTTGATTTTAAATGTTTACTTAGACTGCTTATGGAACCTCTTTTTAGTCGTTAGTGTTTTGGCATGTCTTCACTGCCATCTACGTGGATCTTCTTGTACTTGAACCATTGTGAACTACATGTCATCATTTGAGTCTTGTTTAGAGTATTGTAAACAATCTCATTTGTGAATTGGGTATTTGTACTTTTACTGTTTTAACTTTAGCTAGCTAGCATATAAGTATGTTTATTCTCCTAATACCCACTATTAAAATTTCTTTTAATATCTTTTTCCGTCTCTGGTTTTAGAGAACGACCAGAAATATTCATTTCTTGCTCGCTTCTTGATATCAGTTTTTGACACTCGTCATTACTTGAATTTTAAAATGAACATGTATACTTTATTTACTTTCGAGTGACGCGCCGAAGGGTTTTGCCTTTCTGGACGGGTTGAAATCAACCTGTTAGAAGGAAAAATTCACCAGTCTGTTATAATTGGTATCAGAGCAGTTCTGATTTACTTGGGACTGTGAGTTTGGACTTACTAGTTTTCGTATGTCGTGCATTTGATTGCAAAGATAAATAGATAAATATTTTTGGCTTGTATCATCCAATAATTTTATTTTGTTTTAACTAGTCAAATGTTTTACAAAATTTACAGAGAGACAATTAATTTTATTGAGTTTTTATTGGGTTTGGGGATCGGGGAAAACATCCAGATGCCGTGATATACATATCATTTTGTGTGATAGTAATGTACATTACTAACTAATTGTGAATCTGACTCATGTTCCATTTTGAAGATACCTTTGATGTGCGAAATCTGTAGCCTCCAGCTCCGTACATAAAAAAATAGATCTCAACGACAAAGTGAAATTCCTTGAGAATAACTTTGAACAACTGGTAAGTTGTGTTGACTAATACTGATGCCGATAGAGACCGCAGGGAGTCGAGTACTATTGTAAACAAAAAAGAATTTAAGAAGATTACGAGAAATCAATGAAAGAAAATTTAATAGTTTAGTAGGACGTGGAATTTTGTCAAAACAGACAACTGGTATGGGTTCTGGAGAGGTGTTTGATGCTATGAAAGTAACGGAAGAGAATAAGGTTTGGCTTGCATTAAGGTACGATATTTTCTCGATCGACTTGGTTTGAGTTTCGCATTTTGCTAACCGATTTTAGATCATGAAATTTTGATGAGTTCTTTTCAAAATATACACTTTTAGTTAAGCAAAAATGTGATTTTTTGTTGCTTTATCTATAATACGTTTTGTTAATTAAGTTGCTAGAATCTTCATGGCCCATTTGGAAAACATAGCTGAAATGTTTTTTTTTTATGCTCGCCTTAGATTCATCTTTTGCGTGTGTTAATGCTTTTTTGATTTTGTAAGTCCCAGCAACACTGGAAATTCAATAATTTTATTATGAAACTTTTAAATTCTTTTTCATTCGCAGACTTTGCTGAGTAGGAATTTAGTTTAAAATATTAACCTTGTATTAAAACACTTTTGAACCTTGGTGACATGAGCCTAGATACTCATTTCTGAAAGGCATCCATTCCTCCACAGTATCCTGCTTTGATGTTTAAACACGTGACCCTACATTGGTTTAACATTATACTTTCCTTGTTACCCATTCTTGATTAATATTAATTCTTCATCATACCGTTTTCTTTCCTTGAAGGAATGACCTAAATCAAATTTTTTGATTCTGTCTTTTTTTACCCACCTTATAGTCATCACTTGACAGTTAAAAGGAATGCAATCCCTTGTAGCGTTATTTCTTTGTAGTAAAAGAAATGAATTTCTTTGGGTTTACTTCCTTCGTATGACTAGAAGATGTCACCTACACTTTCGATATAGAAAACCGACATCTCAAACTCGCTTGGTAATTTTCTTTGATATACTTTTTGTCTTTTGAAAAAGATACTTATTTGATTCCATGTCCAATATGCACTTCCATTTAAATGCATTAGTTCAAAAGAACGTTTCTTAAAAACTTTTATCTAGTTAAATAGAACTCATATCGATTCCTTACTGATGTAGTTTTTACAGTGGAAGTAAAGATTCGTTGCTCGGACTCTTTTAAAGATTTGATTTCAGATTAATAAAGAAAAATACTAAGACAAACTATTAAAATTTGATTTTTGTTTCCAACGGAAGAAAATTCTAGGGTTTTGGATTCCACTACTTCAAATATTTGTAAACTGAATAATAGTTTCTTTGACAAATTACTCATATTTTACTCAAAACAATTTTTGAACTCAATCTCATGCTTTGGAAGATATAACACTACATGCTCTTTATGACCTTCGTCGCTATTCTAAGGCCTAATCCTCCTTTGCTTATAAAAGAACGGTAGAAACTACCCAAAACAGTTTTTACGAAGCATGTAAAGAAGAGAGAATTTTTAGAAAAATTAAAACACAATTTTGGAGTAAATATGCCAAAGAAATTAATTACTAAATATTACCCATCAAAAATAGTTTCCTCCAAAACCCTAGAAAATAGATTTAGCTACTAATAGAACCAAAATTGAAGAAAATTTCATTAATCATTGTATTAAAAATAATATAAGTAAGCTTACAATGATTCTGCAGTCGCTAAAGGAGTTTAAGACTGAGTTGAGCAGCTTAGTAATAAACGACCGCGTCTGGGGGTCCTTGTTTTTCTACTGTTTTAAAGAACGATAGAGGATTAACTCTGTCGTTGTATCTAAGACCGCTTCTGCGACTGTTCCTGGCAGGTATTGTTCTTCGTGCTCTTGAGTTTTGCAGCAGCAGGTAACTTTCTGTGATTTCTTATTTCTCGAATTCTATCTAACTGTTCTATTCCAAGTTATCCGTCTCCTCTCTATAGCTCCCAACACCTCTTTATATACCCAACAACTTGAAAATACGTCAAGAAAATCTTCTTTTTCTTTCACCCAAAGTCTCGGACTTTATTTCTTCTTTTTGTTCTTCCTGTACGTGTCGGGGTTGTTTCATTCCTTCTTAAACTCTCTTTTAGCCCTATCAAATCTCGTAGAGTATATTATCTTCACTAAAACTCCTTGTACTTTCCAAAGTAAGCAGCCAAACAATCCCGAAGATTTGTTTTCTTTTTAAGCTCCCAAACACGTCATTCTTCTTTGTTGATTAGGCAACAATGTAACCAGACCGTAGAGCCCGTGAAATTCTCCATGAAACCTCCCAATATAGCAGCACAAAAACCCGTGATACAACCCTCTACCTGTTTTGTCAAAACCCGATTATCCAGCCCATTCTGCTTGAATCCAACAGCCATACCTTCCATGTCCGGCCCAAACAGTAGGTTGAGACCAACTCCAGCGATTGAATCTCATCAATTCTCTGCCAAAATTCGAACCCTAAATCTGGTTCGTGAAGAAAACTTTCCCGCCAATTTTTGTAAACTCTGATTCATCTTCTACGGATTGCCTAGCCAATTCTGATCAAAACAAAGACCATTACCATCCCTGTTTGGACCTTAAGAACAAACCCAATGATTCTCAGCGCTTTAGTCTCTTCCTAACTCCATCAAAATCCAAACCCTAAATATGTTCTTCTTTTCCCGCCAAAATTCGAATTTCAAAAGGTTGAAGATGACTACCCCCTTATCCAACAGTGGTGTCCCTTTAGCAATTTGGGCTACGTTTAGCAATTTCTGGGGGTGCGAATAGCAATTTGTGGGGTACAAAGATAACTTTTGGGCTGTATATAGTGAAAAACTCCTGGGTGACTTTATCAACTCCTCCGGGCGCCTTTATCGACTTTTCTGGGACGTTTCTTGGGGTGCCTTTAACACTTTTCTGGGTGCATTTAGTAGTTTCTCGAGCAGCTATCTCTTACCTCTCATATTCACTTCTTTTCTTCAATTTCATCACTAAGGTTGCCATGCTTTTCAGACAAAACTTGCATCACTAAAGCCGACATGCCTTTCAAAGATGAAGAAATAAAAGCAAATAATGAGAGATAATGAGCCTCCATCAGTAGTTGCACATGAAATGACACTTTAGCCCTTTTAAGCGACGTTTCCTCTTCTTTTGCTCCAAAGTACCTAAAACTCAAAATAAAATAAAAGATACATAATTTACAAGAAAACATAACAAAGAAAGCATAAACAATAGATAAATATCAAGGTGTTTTAGACACCTATCAAATTCCCCCACACTTAGACTTTGCTAGTCCTCGAGCAAATCAAACTAAAATAATTTTTAATACATACAACTCCATCTCGTCGAGGATACGGTCATACTTAGCACGTATAACAAGCCTTTAAACCCCTAGGTGGCCCTAGTGGCCGAGTTATAGTCTCGGGAGGGTTTACCAGAGATATACCCACAAAACCTTTACTCCAGACCCTAGCTATTTATGCAGAACCTTGGAAGGCACTAAAGAATCTCCTTGGTTGGCGTACTTATTGACTACAGGAGGAAGTACCCTGATGCGAAATTCTAATTGTTGTACACGAGTTTGCACTCAAGCATACTAAAATTCATATATAAGTGTGAGCTCTACTCGAGATAGTCGCACTATGGACATCAATATCCGGAGTCAACAAATCACATGGATAGATTAAGAGATGGATATAGAAAAACATAGATGGTTTTGATGTTGACTTGGTGAACGGTGTTTCTCATATCTGTCTGAAGGCCACTGCCAAAATGAACCTATCCTAATGGACTGAGATACTGGTCTGGACTAATATCAACATACTGGCATATACAAGGGAACCAGTAGTCGATAATCCTAATTCTAGATCAACTCGTCTGGCATATACAAGGGAACCAGCGGTCGATTTATTCACTTAATTTTTTTTTTTTTTTTTTAACAACATGATTAGATCTTGTGGATCCAAGCGCATACTTCTTGTCAGCAGATTACATGGTAATTCCCGTGGATCCTGCGTTCCACGCTTGTTTAGGAGACGGAGACAGGGAGAACACACACATATTGATATCCAAGTGTTAATTTTTATTTTTGAGAATTATTCCGTTTGGTCTAATTGGTCTGGTTTTTTTTTTTTTTTTTTTTTTTTTTTTTTTCTTAGTAACTCAGTCACTCTATTTCACCCTAGCAGTGGTAACAACTTGAATCGTGAGCCCCACCTAATCACTTAGAGAAACATAAAAAGAAAACAAAATAAAAATAGAAGTGAAAAAGACTCAACGAGATATGGTGAAACTACCATGTTATTTCTAACACCTGAGCTCTGTGCTTTTATGAATAGACTCTTTAGATGTTTCCATCTAATCAGATTGGTTCCTCAACTCCTACAACCAAAATGCTTCCATCCACTTAGATTGGTTAGTGCCAACCTTAATAAGCATAAATTTCTAGGCTCGATTTTTTTTTTTTTTTTTTTTTTTTTTTTTTTTTTTTTTTTTTAACTAACTAAAAGTGTTTCCCTCACCCCCACACTTAAATCTAACATTGTCCTCAATGTTTCAAAATAAAGCGCAATTACATCAAAAATATAAGTAACAAGAGGAATAAAGAGGTAAGTCGTAAAGATAGTACTGGATGAAGCGTAGCAATCCTTCCATGGGAGCAAGAAAGAAAATAAAAAAAAAAAAAAAAAAACTAATGTACAACAACGAGGATCCTC
>JAJJWW010009467.1:0-13328 GCA_023531295.1 Papaver armeniacum
GGCTAAGGCCTCTTCCTATGCACATGCCAAAAAAAATGGTGTTTGGCATGCCAAGTGGCATGCCAAACCATTTGCGCCACTATGGGGAAACCGCTGAGCGATCGAATCCCTAGCGAGCGATATTGACAATATCGCCAGCGATAAAGTCTTTATCGCTCGCGATATTGTCAATATCTCTCGGTAAAAACAATAACGCTGGCGGTACAATGGTTATCGCCAAGTAGTTATTCTGCAACGGCTAGTTCCCCTATGGTTCCTATATATACGTCATTTTGCAGTGACAGAAAATTCACACCTGCTTCTAAAGATATTACTCCTTTATTCTCAATTTTAAGCTTCACAATGTCGAGATCCAATGAAGAAAGGGATATTATTATGAATATGTTCAGGTTACAGCAAGAAAGTTATCGTATGAGGTTGCAAGAAATTGACGAAGAGGAAGCTGAAGATGAGAATCTAATCGAAACTATGATGCTTGTACATACGGGTCAAATACCAAGAGTTCCAGAGCCCAAAGAAGTATTATCAAGAAGATATACGTATCGAGGGAGGGAATTTTACCATCGAAGCTCATGCACGATTATTTTCTTCCCAATTGTGTGTACTCGATCGAGATTTTCAAGGTCGATTCCGCATGCCTCGTCATCTGGTGAAAAAGATTATTGAAGAGCTTTGTCGAGTGGAACCTCAATTCAATTATCAGTTTGATGCACTTGAATATTAGAGGTCATAGTCCCGAACAAAAAGTTACTTGGCTTTAAGGATTCTAGGTTATGGCACTCCGGCGGATGCGAATGATGAGTACCTTCGTATGGGTAAAACAACTTCTTACACTTACCTTTCATTGTTCTGTGAAGTAATGATTAATCATTTTGGTCCAACATATTTACGAAAACCAACCGACGAAGATGTTAGACAAATATTAAGGAGAATGAGAAAGGATTCCCGGGAATGCTAGGTAGTCTCGATTGTATGCATTGGGTATGGCATGGATGCCCTGTTTATTGGGCTGGTCAATATAAAGGTCATTATCCAAAACCAACAGTTATCCTAGAAGCTGCTGCTTCTTACGATTGTTGGATATGGCACGCTTTTTTGGTCTTAGGGTTCACAAAATGATATTAATGTTTTGCACAAGTCGCCTCTGTTTGAAGATTTGAAGTATGGAATTTCTCCATCTGTCCGTTTCATGATCAACGGCCATCAGTACACTCATGGCTATTATCTTGCGGATGGTATCTACCCAAAATGGTCCACCTTGGTTCAATGCTACCGTCGACCTCCCCTGGTGCATTGGGCCATTCATCCGATATTTTAACGATGCCCAAATGGCACCGAGGAAGGATGTGGAACGCGCTTTTGGAATTTTGAAGAGGAAGTTCGCTATCATTTGTGGCCCATATCGTGGGTTGAGTCCTCGTGAAATGCACAAGACTATGCTCACTTGCATAATTCTTCATAACATGGTAATTCAGGAAACCAGGCGTGATTCGGATTGGATTAACTATGATGATGAAGATTTGAGGCCGGAGATTCGACCTGAAAGAGGCCTCCCTGCAAGGAATTATGGTCAAATGACTAACTACATTCAGAACCGTAATTTGTATGACCAGTTAAGAGATGATCTGAGATTGAATCTTTGGGCAGAGCATGGAAGATGATTTTATGTATTTTCTTAATGTTTTAGCTTCAGTTTAAGTTATGTTATGTATTGTTATTTTTCTAATTAATAAGCTTCAACATTTCATTTCAAACTAATATTAATTGGAATGCATAACAACATATCAAATTAAAACTTAAACTAGAACATTAAAACTTAAACTCCTCCATTAAACTAGTTAGAAACTAGTACATTAATCATTTAGAGGAATTATTTCATCAAACTCATCATCAGTTCCATCATCATCATCTTCTTCATCACGGTTGTTAGTAAATCCAGCTTGCTTTTCAATCTGTGCTTGAATCCTGTCAAATTCGATTTGCCATACATGTTTTTTTTTGGGCGTTCATAATTGAGGTGTTAGCTTGAAGAATGTTATGCTTGTCATAGTTAAACTGGAATTTTTCTTGAGAAAGACGACTTTTTTTACTCTCCGGTTTTGAATTTTCCTTTGAATGGATCTTTCCTTCGCGATGGTCTTTTGATAATCCATAAACTCCGCCATGTTAAATCCTACGGAACTCCCTCCTTCTTGAGATAATTTTCTAGCCAGTTTTGCCTTATTCCTCCCTGGAAGTTTTCCCTTAGTATTACCATCAATATAATTATTGAAAACTACGTTGGAATTTGAGCTTGTAGGGGTATCTGGTGAAGAATTTGATGGACCTTGTGAAAATGGTGAAGAATTTGGTGTTGAGGGAGAAGAATTATATGGTGACTTTTCAGGTACTATTTGATTATTTGCTAAGTAATCGGGATTATATTTGTTCAAACCCTTCAAAATATGATAACAACTTTCGAAAGCAAACTGTTTACCATGTTTTCGTTGCCAATCTGTACGAACCTCTCTTTCAAAATCAACATCGATCGACCACTTGTCCTTTCCTTTTCTCCTGGCTTGCATTATCAATAGAAAGCATAAGCGCTACTTCCGGTTTATTACAATGAAGTGTTCTGACAATCCTTTTGCATCACGACCATTGATGTTCATGGTTTGTTCTTCATATTTTAGAAATATATTATCCCACATGGTGTTACCATGTTGTTGTGCACCACCGATACAATCTTGGGTAAAAAAACATAATTACGACAAATACATTCATCTTCTATCATGGTGTATTTTGCACCACGGACTCGATTCTTCTTACCTTTGCCTTGAGTTTGTGCTTGTGAATCCATTTTACAAGAAAATATAATTGTAGAGGAGTTGTGATAGTTTTAGATTTGAAAAAGAATGAGAAATTAAGAAATTCTAAAGAGATTTTGAATTTTTGGTGTGAGTTGATATGAGTTTGAAATCAGGTATTTATAGAGGGGGGGAAATTGTAGCCGTTAGATGAAGATCTGATGAGCGATTATCATAGTATCGAGCGATAGCTTGACTGTCGCTGTCGACTGAATGACCATCGAACGATTCTTTGACCATCGAGCGACCGAGACTCTATCGCTCGCTGGAAACTCTGTCGTGTATGCCTATATGCCAGGAAAAACATATTGGCATATGAGTTTGGCAGTTTGGCATACCCATAGTGGGTGCATATATGCCAAATACCATGTTTTGGCATGTGCATAGGAAGAGGCCTAAAGATTGTCATTGATCGACTAAAATCAACAATCGAAACGCATTTACATCATCTATCCGACCGTAAGTGTGCACACTTACATCCTCAAGGCGGTTATGAGACGAATCATTAACAACTTATCAATCAAATGAAACACATTCTAATTTGGCAAGACATGATTCTCTGATTTACCAAGTTCTTTGTCAAGAAGTTTTTGTTTCAAAAATCAATCATATTCCGAAAACATCGTGAACTGCAATAGTGTAATTAAGGTTTTCTAGACATATATTTTGCCTGGCGTCATTAGGGGCGACCCGGAAAGAATTAGGGGCGACATAATAAGACAAAATAGGTTGAAAATACTTATATATCCCTTCATAATCGGTAGTTTAGTTTTTTTTTATCTACCGATTGTGACTATGTTCTTCTCTTCTTTGAGAAATCCAAAATTCCATTGGTTTTTAAAAATTTGAACTTGGGGCTACTACCACAATCGGTAGATAAATAACACCACGATAGATAATAAACATCACGAAATTTGTTTATTTTTTTTTAAGAACACGAAATTGGGGATATAAAAAGGAATTGGGGGATATGAATTACTTCCCCCAACCAATAGTGTCTACTAAGGGGTGGTTTTGGGGTGCAAAAATACTAAAATATCCTCCCTTCAAAATAAAAATCAAAAAACTTAAAATCAAAAAACAAAATCATATCCCCCATTTCCATCTTCACTTCTTATTAATCTCTTTCAGGGTTAGAGCTTTGAAACCCAAATATTCCCCATTCCCTTTCAAATTCTAAACTCTCCCCACTCTCTTTCAAATTCTCTTCTCCTTCTCTGCCAGCTCCTCACTTTGGAAACGAATTATTATTTTTTTTAATTCGAAGTGATGAAGATCATGCTGCAAGTGATGAAGACCATGCCGGAAACTGGTGTCGGCATGCTTGGTAACTAACATTCAATGTCGTAACTAAGTACCGGCATGCTCAATAGAAATCTATCAATGCCGGTAGTCAAGTGAAAAAAAAAATTCAACTTTCTGGATACTTTACATCATTTGCCGACATAAACATTAAAGCAACATACTATGCATAGGAAACCGAGGTCTTAGGCATGCTCGAGAATTGACTAACCGTGTTAGGAAGTGGACTGATTAAAACTAGAAAAATTCAAAACGGAATATTTTTTTACATCGCCGGAAGTGATGAAGACCATGCAGGAAACTGGTGTCGGATGCTTGGTAACTAACATTCAATGTCAGTAACTAAATACCGGCATTCTCGATAGAAATCTATCAATCGGTAGTCAAGTGGAAAAAATATTTAAGTTTCGGATACTTTACATCATGTGCCTAAGAGTGGACTGAAAACGAGAAAAATTCAAAACGGAATAGGTTGTGAATTTCAGAACCAAAAAAAATTTCTGAAATACCATGCCGGTACGAATCAAAATGGGGGATAAGCTCGGTGCCGGCATGGTACATGGTATGAATACCATGCCGGTACGAATGGTTCCGTCATTGTATTCGTACCACGTCCATGCCGATACCTAGCTTTTTCAGCTACAAAAATGGTGGATTCAAAGAAAAAAAATCAAATTTTCAACCTCTCAGCAGCAATTCTCTCTTCACAATCATCCTCCATTTTCCCCCAAAAAAGTTCCCTCTCAAATACTTTTTCCCTCCTTCTACTCTCACCTCATTCACCCAAAATAAAATAAAAACACACACTAATCATTTATCAAAAATCTTATGATTTTACTAATGATTATTAATCACTAATCCTGATTAGTGAGGGGTGGATTAGGCATTATTAAAATACTGAGATAAGGGGTGACCTTGATTTTATATTTGGATCCGGTTTTTGTCCTTTTCCTATATCCCCCAATTCCTTTATATATCCCCCAATTTCGCGTTCTTTAATAAGGAGTTAGTTGTTGTTAAATCGGCGAGTCAAGCTCTGCGACTCGGCGACAGAATCGGCGACTTTTTTCTTCTTTCAGATCTTCGTTTCTCGAGCTAGATTTCATTAATTCGGGTGAATTCTCAGATTTTAATTCTTGTTTTCTGTAAAATCTAATGTGTTCTAGTCATTAATTCAGGTGGAATCATGGATCCTGATCTGAATTCCACCTGTTCAGATCATTCAAATATATTAGGTTCTACTTTAGAAAATGCTTCAGTTAAGTACCATCAATAGATTTGCCTGATGATTTATTTGAAGAGGGATTGAATCCTTGGAAATTTTCACTTATTGGAAGATTAAATTTACAGCGTCTCAAATTTATTGATGCTGCTGTCATTTTGCGTCAACAATGGAAATTAGTTGGGGATTGTAAGCTCATTCCATTGGGAAGAGGTTTCTTTACAATTAAACTAGATAATGAGATTGATCGTCGTTTCATCAAAGCTGGTCAGTGAGAAGTTCTTGATCAGGTTCTACAAGTAAGGAATTGGGTATCAAATTTTAGACCATCAAATCAGCGTACTTCAAAGGCTTAGGTTTGGGTTCGTTTTCCTGGTTTGGGTTTAGAATTCTGGAAGGAAAAAATACTATTCACTATATGTAAAGAGATTGGTACTCCCATTAAGATTGATTCTGCTACATAAAAATTTGAAGTTGGTTATTATGCAAATGTTTTGGTTGAGGTGGACTTTGCTCAATCAATTCCTAATAAGATCTGGATTGGTACTTATAAGTATGGAGGTTTCTTTCAAACTATCTCAATTCCTGTTCTCCCTAAATACTGTCATCATTGCAAGATTGTTGGTCATCTTACTGCAGATTGTAGAATTGAGCAGAATAAATTTATACTGCAAGCAAAGGTCCTCAGAAAACTAGAACTAGTGGTGAAATTCCTCATACTCCCTTTGATATTTGTGATAGATCAACAGTTGTGAGCTCTCCATCAAAGGTACAAGCTAGTACTTCTACTGTATCTAATCAACACCAACCAGAAGGAGATTCTCTCATTACACATATCTTAACCCCAGTGGCTCAGCAAAATGGTTCTAATTCCAATACTAATGTAGTTGGAGGAAGATTTAGTGTATTAAATTCTGAAGGGGATATGGTAGATGATCAGTTGCATAAAGAATATTTCCAAGTTGAGATTGCTCCACAATAATTACTGCAAATTGCTGAAGTTACTGAATTAAAAACTAGTGTTATTAAATTTATTGATGCTGGTACAGGACAAGTAAGTGCAGAGCCAGTTCCTTTTACCACTTGGTCTTCAGTGGTTAAAACATCTGCAGGAAAGAAAAAATCAAATGCAGATATAAATAATACCAATACAAGCAACAATTCAGAGGAGCATCCTTCTGGCTCAAAGAATGCTAATGAAGTGGTTAAAAATATTATTCTAGGTAACAGTTCTGCTGAAAAGGCTAGTAATCCAATTGTTCATAAATACACTTTTAGAAGAAATGTTGGTAAGGGGGGTCCACAAAAACCCCCAAACCAAGCCATGAAAATTCTCTTTTGGAATATAAGGGGACTTAGGAGGATTAAGGCTCAACAAAAGTTACATTCTTTAGTTAATCAATTTAATCCAACTCTAGTTTGGATTGCTGAACCAAAAATCAAGTGTTCTTCTTCTTTTTGTAGTAAATTAAATTTACCAGGAATGCAATACATGGTTATTCACAATGAAGCTAACAATCACAAGAGTAATATATGGTTATTCTGGAGTAGATCAATTCTTTTGCTCGTTGTTTCTATTTCAAGTCAGAAGATCACAGTGGTTGTAGGTGATACATTGGTGTCAGGTGTTCATGCTCATGTCAATGTGGTTCAGAGAAGATACTTATGGTCTAAAATGCAACTAATAAGTGAACTCAAAATGCCTTGGGCTATCTTAGGTGACTTTAATGAAATATTATCTATGGAAGAAAAAGTGGGAGGGAGATCACCTTCAAGAAGATCAATGATTGTCTTAATTCTTGTGAACTAGTGCAAGCTCCTAAGATTGGTTTGGATTTTTCTTGGTCTAATTGTCATCAAGGAAATCAAAGAATCCTTTGTAACCTTGATAGAGTGGTTTTTAATATGCCGTGGTTGCAAAAGTATAATGATTGGGGATACAAAGTGGGTCTCAGAATTGATTCAGATCATTCACCATTGTTAGGTGGCAGTGCAAGTGTTCCAAAGCCAAAAAATGTGCCTCTCAGATTTCAAAAAATGTGGTTGAGTCATCCTACATTCATGAAAGTTGTGCAAGATAACTGGGCAGAACAAATTCATGGTGATGCTCCTTATATTTTCATGACTAAGCTTAAGAATCTCAAACACATTCTTAAAGAATGGAATTGGAAGGTTTTTGGTGATGTCAAGGTTAAAATTCAAGAAGCAGAAAAAAATGTTAAAGAAAAAATGATACTCTCAGATGCCAATCCTCATGATGAACAAGCTCTGCATGATTTGGTTATTGCTCAGAATGAATTTAACTCAAGGGAAAACCAATACAGTGATGAAACAAAAATCTAGAATCAAGTGGGTTCAGCAAATACAAATTTCTTTCATTCCAATGTCAAAATCAGACAAACAAGAAATGCTATATGTGAATTGGAGGATAAAAATGGAAATATGATAACTGATCACAAGCAAATTATTGATACTTTAGTGGATTTTTTTGAAAACAGATTTCAAGCTCATGATGTTGAAATTAATGAATCTATTCTTGATGCTATACCTACTGTTATATCTGATACTGATCAACTTATGCTTGAAGTCATTCCAGAAGCTGATGAAATAAAAGCAACAACATTTGCAATGGATGGTGACAGTGCACCTAGACCAGACAGCTTCTCAGGAATGTTTTATAAAGCATGTTGGGAGATTATTCAACATGATTCCATCAAGGATGTTCAATACTGTTGGAGAAGGAAATATATACCTAAAGGTTTAAATTCCTAATTTTTTAACCTTACTTCCTAAAATTCAAGGTGCAAAAAAGGCCAATCAATTTAGACCTATAGGTCTAGGTAATTTTAGTTTCAAGGTTTTCACAAAAATTATTTCACTAAGAATGGCTAGTCTTATGAACAAGTTAGTTTCTCCCCAACAAGTTGCTTATATTAAAGGTAGAAGCATTCATGAACAGATACTGTTAGCTTCTGTATTAGTTGATGAGATGAAGAAGAAAAGAAGGGGTGGTAATTTGAGCTTAAAACTTGATATTTCTCAAGCAATGATTTAGTTAGTTGGGTGTTTCTCTTTAAAGTCCTTCAAAAATATGGTTTCTCTGCTGCTTGGTGTAACTGGTTACAGGTGCTCTTGTCTTACGCCAAAATATCATTATGGTCAATGGTGGACCAAATGGCTTCTTGTCTATGCACAGAGGGCTCAAGCAAGGTGACCCATTATCTCCTATTTTATTTGTCTTAATGGAGGAGGTTTTAAGTAAAGGATTAAAGAAACTTGTAGAGACCTGAAAGTTACTGACCAATGGTGATAAGAAATGGTATTGCTCCTACACATATAATTTTTGCTGATGACATCTTTATTTTCAGTAATGGCTCAAAAAGAAATTTAGAAAATCTCATGCAGCTGTTAGATGATTATCAAAGGTGTTCTGGACAAATCATTAATAAGGTTAAACGTAAGTGTTTTGTTGATGGATGTTCTGTTGCTAGGAAACATTAGATATCAAATTTTTTACAAATTGAATTAACATCATTCCCAGATAAATACTTGGGAGTCATCATTCATCCAGGAAGAATCAAATCTGCATCTGTGTGATCAATGGTTGAAATGATACAAGATTATTTGGCAGTTTGGAAAGGCAAATTATTATCTTTTCATGACAGATTGATCTTGATCAAACATGTGCTTAGTATAGTTATGAGAAAGATGAATACGGTTAATATGAAAGTGCTCATATGGCTAACCATTGGTTAACTATTTGTTAACCAACTAAGTGTACACGTTTAGGTACGGTTACTTGGTAGGCCTTGGGATGTGTATAAATTTAAGCCTACTTGTAATAAACCGCAAGTGCACGGCATCTATCGGAGACGCGGCAAGTACGGGTCGAACCACAGAGACTTGTGGTGCTCTGATTGATCTAAGGCTATGCTAAACTGAATTCCTAGGAAATATGTAACATAAATTGAGGTTTTGAGTCAAAAAATGTGCCTCTCAGATTTCAAAAAATGTGGTTGAGTCATCCTACATTCATGAAAGTTGTGCAAGATAACTGGGCAGAACAAATTCATGGTGATGCTCCTTATATTTTCATGACTAAGCTTAAGAATCTCAAACACATTCTTAAAGAATGGAATTGGAAGGTTTTTGGTGATGTCAAGGTTAAAATTCAAGAAGCAGAAAAAAATGTTAAAGAAAAAATGATACTCTCAGATGCCAATCCTCATGATGAACAAGCTCTGCATGATTTGGTTATTGCTCAGAATGAATTTAACTCAAGGAAAACCAATACAGTGATGAAACAAAAATCTAGAATCAAGTGGGTTCAAGAAATACAAATTTCTTTCATTCCAATGTCAAAATCAGACAAACAAGAAATGCTATATGTGAATTGGAGGATAAAAATGGAAATATGATAACTGATCACAAGCAAATTATTGATACTTTAGTGGATTTTTTTGAAAACAGATTTCAAGCTCATGATGTTGAAATTAATGAATCTATTCTTGATGCTATACCTACTGTTATAACTGATACTGATCAACTTATGCTTGAAGTCATTCCAGAAGCTGATGAAATAAAAGCAACAGCATTTGCAATGGATGGTGACAGTGCACCTAGACCAGATAGCTTCTCAGGAATGTTTTATAAAGCATGTTGGGAGATTATTCAACATGATTCCATCAAGGATGTTCAATACTGTTGGAGAAGGAAATATATACCTAAAGGTTTAAATTCCTAATTTTTTAACCTTACTTCCTAAAATTCAAGGTGCAAAAAAGGCCAATCAATTTAGACCTATAGGTCTAGGTAATTTTAGTTTCAAGGTTTTCACAAAAATTATTTCACTAAGAATGGCTAGTCTTATGAACAAGTTAGTTTCTCCTCAACAAGTTGCTTATATTAAAGGTAGAAGCATTCATGAACGAATCTTTGTTAGCTTCTGTATTAGTTGATGAGATGAAGAAGAAAAGAAGGGGTGGTAATTTGAGCTTAAAACTTGATATTTCTCAAGCAATGATTTAGTTAGTTGGGTGTTTCTCTTTAAAGTCCTTCAAAAATATGGTTTCTCTGCTGCTTGGTGTAACTGGTTACAGGTGCTCTTGTCTTCTGCCAAAATATCTGTTATGGTCAATGGTGGACCAAATGGCTTCTTGTCTATGCACAGAGGGCTCAAGCAAGGTGACCCATTATCTCCTATTTTATTTGTCTTAATGGAGGAGGTTTTAAGTAAAGGATTAAAGAAACTTGTAGAGACTGGAAAGTTACAGCCAATGGTGATAAGAAATGGTATTGCTCCTACACATATAATTTTTGCTGATGACATCTTTATTTTCAGTAATGGCTCAAAAAGAAATTTAGAAAATCTCATGCAGCTGTTAGATGATTATCAAAGGTGTTCTGGACAAATCATTAATAAGGTTAAACGTAAGTGTTTTGTTGATGGATGTTCTGTTGCTAGGAAACATTAGATATCAAATTTTTTACAAATTGAATTAACATCATTCCCAGATAAATACTTGGGAGTCATCATTCATCCAGGAAGAATCAAATCTGCATCTGTGTGATCAATGGTTGAAATGATACAAGATTATTTGGCAGTTTGGAAAGGCAAATTATTATCTTTTCATGACAGATTGATCTTGATCAAACATGTGCTTAGTATAGTTATGAGAAAGATGAATACGGTTAATATGAAAGTGCTCATATGGCTAACCATTGGTTAACTATTTGTTAACCAACTAAGTGTACACGTTTAGGTACGGTTACTTGGTAGGCCTTGGGATGTGTATAAATTTAAGCCTACTTGTAATAAACCGCAAGTGCACGGCGTCTATCGGAGACGCGGCAAGTACGGGTCGAACCACAGAGACTTGTGGTGCTCTGATTGATCTAAGGCTATGCTAAACTGAATTCCTAGGAAATATGTAACATAAATTGAGGTTTTGAGTCAAAAAATGTGCCTCTCAGATTTCAAAAAATGTGGTTGAGTCATCCTACATTCATGAAAGTTGTGCAAGATAACTGGGCAGAACAAATTCATGGTGATGCTCCTTATATTTTCATGACTAAGCTTAAGAATCTCAAACACATTCTTAAAGAATGGAATTGGAAGGTTTTTGGTGATGTCAAGGTTAAAATTCAAGAAGCAGAAAAAAAAATGTTAAAGAAAAAATGATACTCTCAGATGCCAATCCTCATGATGAACAAGCTCTGCATGATTTGGTTATTGCTCAGAATGAATTTAACTCAAGGGAAAACCAATACAGTGATGAAACAAAAATCTAGAATCAAGTGGGTTCAGCAAATACAAATTTCTTTCATTCCAATGTCAAAATCAGACAAACAAGAAATGCTATATGTGAATTGGAGGATAAAAATGGAAATATGATAACTGATCACAAGCAAATTATTGATACTTTAGTGGATTTTTTTGAAAACAGATTTCAAGCTCATGATGTTGAAATTAATGAATCTATTCTTGATGCTATACCTACTGTTATAACTGATACTGATCAACTTATGCTTGAAGTCATTCCAGAAGCTGATGAAATAAAAGCAACAGCATTTGCAATGGATGGTGACAGTGCACCTAGACCAGACAGCTTCTCAGAAATGTTTTATAAAGCATGTTGGGAGATTATTCAACATGATTCCATCAAGGATGTTCAATACTGTTGGAGAAGGAAATATATACCTAAAGGTTTAAATTCCTAATTTTTTAACCTTACTTCCTAAAATTCAAGGTGCAAAAAAGGCCAATCAATTTAGACCTATAGGTCTAGGTAATTTTAGTTTCAAGGTTTTCACAAAAATTATTTCACTAAGAATGGCTAGTCTTATGAACAAGTTAGTTTCTCCTCAACAAGTTGCTTATATTAAAGGTAGAAGCATTCATGAACAGATACTGTTAGCTTCTGTATTAGTTGATGAGATGAAGAAGAAAAGAAGGGGTGGTAATTTGAGCTTAAAACTTGATATTTCTCAAGCAATGATTTAGTTAGTTGGGTGTTTCTCTTTAAAGTCCTTCAAAAATATGGTTTCTCTGCTGCTTGGTGTAACTGGTTACAGGTGCTCTTGTCTTCTGCCAAAATATCTGTTATGGTCAATGGTGGACCAAATGGCTTCTTGTCTATGCACAGAGGGCTCAAGCAAGGTGACCCATTATCTCCTATTTTATTTGTCTTAATGGAGGAGGTTTTAAGTAAAGGATTAAAGAAACTTGTAGAGACTGGAAAGTTCTGACCAATGGTGATAAGAAATGGTATTGCTCCTACACATATAATTTTTGCTGATGACATCTTTATTTTCAGTAATGGCTCAAAAAGAAATTTAGAAAATCTCATGCAGCTGTTAGATGATTATCAAAGGTGTTCTGGACAAATCATTAATAAGGTTAAACGTAAGTGTTTTGTTGATGGATGTTCTGTTGCTAGGAAACATTAGATATCAAATTTTTTACAAATTGAATTAACATCATTCCCAGATAAATACTTGGGAGTCATCATTCATCCAGGAAGAATCAAATCTGCATCTGTGTGATCAATGGTTGAAATGATACAAGATTATTTGGCAGTTTGGAAAGGCAAATTATTATCTTTTCATGACAGATTGATCTTGATCAAACATGTGCTTAGTATAGTTATGAGAAAGATGAATACGGTTAATATGAAAGTGCTCATATGGCTAACCATTGGTTAACTATTTGTTAACCAACTAAGTGTACACGTTTAGGTACGGTTACTTGGTAGGCCTTGGGATGTGTATAAATTTAAGCCTACTTGTAATAAACCGCAAGTGCACGGCGTCTATCGGAGACGCGGCAAGTACGGGTCGAACCACAGAGACTTGTGGTGCTCTGATTGATCTAAGGCTATGCTAAACTGAATTCCTAGGAAATATGTAACATAAATTGAGGTTTTGAGTCAAAAAATGTGCCTCTCAGATTTCAAAAA
>JAJJWW010009468.1:0-13588 GCA_023531295.1 Papaver armeniacum
TTTATGAATTTTCCTAAAATTCATAGTAAATTCCCTAATTTTATGAATTTTCTAAATTGAAATTATTATAAAATTAGAAAATCAGTGGACTGGAGTTTCCAGCTTGGGCCGTACTTTATGCCTTTAGCTGTCCCATATGCCTATTATTTTATTATTGTTTGTTGTTTTAGTTTCGATTCTAAGTGAAAACTCCTCTGGCTTCAACAAAATACTTGATTTTAAATAAACTCTCCTGATTTTATGAAAATTACATAAAATTGGGAAGAGGCTCAGACCGTGTCACTGGCTTGGGCCACTATCCTTGCAAGTACTGTCGCCCCACACTCACAATTTCCCAATGCACATTCCTTGTTTTATTATTATTTTATCTCTCTCATCTCATGGAAATTCTAATTTAAACCTACTATGAATTTCACCGTAGAAAATATATGAAATGACATAAAATCGGAAGTGTGGACTTTGTTTGAGTTAACTGGCTGCCATTCCTCAGCCGTGGTCATCCTACACCTTGCTTCTCGCTTGTTTATTATTTTCACTATCCAAGTATTTTCCTAATTTCAAAGAAATCGGATTCTCGTATATTTCTCGCACGTTGCTCAACATGACTTGGTAAAATATCAAACTTCCAGGATCGAGACATGAATGTCATGGTGACACGGTACATCCTTCGACTCGCACCAAGGGTGACTCCAGGCTTGCAAAACAGCTGGTCCTGTTATGATTTTAATGATTCTAACCTAATTCTGCCTGGCCATGCACATAATAGGTTCAAACTTCTTCAGCCAATTAAGATTTGCTTGAATTGACCATCCATTGAATATTCAACGCTAACAAGAACTTGGCCTCGTGACTCCTCTGGGCTTCATTTCATCCCATGGCTAGGTTTATTATCTCCGCTACCTACACGAGCATTATTTCAAAATGATTAAAACTAAAGATTTAACTATGCTTTCACCAATCGGTCTCAAGAGACTTTGCACTTTGCCCATTCGGCATTTGGGCGCTATATGGTGACTCATATCCTACAAAATGATCTCGGCTTACTCGCAGATTGATTTGCAATAAATTAACATTTCAAATGGAAATTAGGTTTTGAACCAGAGCTCAGCAACATGGATTTGAGTAGATCTAACATCATAATTTTATGTTGATTCCATGATCACATTTTCATTTATTTTACTTTACTCATAAAATGTGATTCTAAATTAATATTTTATTTGTCCATACCAAGACTCATCAAATGAGCAAGATCACTTCAAAACTACAATATTTGTCAAACCAGTAACATTCTTGCATTTGCATTTGCCTGAACCAGCAGGTTATTTTCCTGTTTAGCCAAGAATATTATTCAACTATCAAGATATTCGGCACCCATAATTAAGCGCTTTCTGGCTTTAGGTAATCAACATAATAATACTTTCTGTCTCAGCAGTATATATTTGATTCAAATTTCTAAGAATATCGGTAAAACATGTCTAATTCAACAATACATGGACTGCACTTTCCATAAAGTCAAGAATCGACTTACAATCACGACACTTAATTCGTAAGCCACATGGGGGATATTAATCTAGGTTTTGGTCCGTTGCCTATTTACGGTGTTCATTTCCCACGATGACAGAATGTAGGGCAAGTCGTGCAACTGGCCAGAGCTAACAAAGTAGTGGTAAAAATTAACCTGTCTCCGTGACTGATGAGAAACTGCCTGGCACACCTCACTTTCCCACCCCCATCTTCTAGCAACCGTCAGCACTCATGGGATCATGTGGCCAACTCCGGTATTATAAATGTCTCCAACTCGATTGAGTGTTGACAATATTCAACACTCCGAATATCTGCCTAAAATAAGGAATTCTCAAAAAGTCTATACAAACAATTGGCCTTACATGAACTCACTATCTATCATCTACTTCACTGAGGTAAAACGCAATCATTCAGAGTACTCTTACGCCCGACCCATAACAACATACGCCCTACAACTGTATCACCACACCCCACGATTTCTCATCTCTCCTATAGACTAAACCCACTCCTCCCTCAATTCTAATTGACTTCCATGAGAACGACCATTGTTCTGGCTTCCAGGTTTGAGTCTTATGGGGGATTGAATTTCCTTAAATTTAAAGCACTTCTTCACAAAGGTATATCCGTGTGAGGTCTAACATTTCACAGGGTCTAAGGAGTCTCCATAAATGACTTTCAATTCCGTAAAAACCAGCAAATCGACTCGTAGTTGCAGAAAATCCCACAACACACCCTCGTCATATCTTATTAATAATTTCTGTGATCTAAATCTTATTAATCACCTAAATTTCAAATATAAGTACTAGAAATATAAATTGACACAAGAATTTTTTACATGGTTCGATCAATGTGATCTACATCCATGGTTCTTCACTATGATTGCTGAGGTTACATTAGTATTACATTTAGAATTTCCATTAATGGATATTTTGTAAAGCTCCAGATCTAGTTTTGTAAAGAAGATGATAAAGAAAATAAAGTCTCCATCTAAAATATCTCTCTCTTCCTAAAATTCTCCCTCTTTTTACAAAATGCGTATCCCCCTTTTCTCTCTCCCGCCTTTCTTATATTAGCAGCATATTACATAGTGATGACAACCTCATGTACAACTAATATTTCCTTAATTTCGGATTTACTTTGCGACACTTCTCGAGGTCTAAAATGTTAATCTTCGTAAGTCTTCTTGACTCTTCGCAATCGTCACACCTTCTCTCATATTTAAGCTAATGTCATTTATCAAGGCTGCTTCTAATATTTCTTTCGCGACATTATTATGTTGCGTCGCACAATTCGTAAGTGAAGGTTGCTCGATATATTATTTACATCTGCCTCTTTTTTTCTGAATATTGCTTTGAAGAGTGATATTTAAGAAAATCCGTTGTTGTAGTAGTCTTTGATCTTTATTGATGAAGGAGCCAGAGAAAGAATACCGGTCTTGAAAAGTACGACTTGCTCTATTCTTTTGCGAAGTTCAAGCTTTTAATAAATAAATAAGAAGTATCAACCCTGAAGTATGGCATGAAGTATACTTGAAGAAGTATAAGAAGTAATGAAGTATCCTCAAGAAGTATAAGAAGTATGAAGTATCCTTGAAGAAGTATGAAGTATCCATCCTGAATGCAAGTAATAAGTATTGCCTCTATTCATGTAAATTATTACTCCATTTTTGATTAGGATTCTTATTGTTCATTAGCAAACATCCATTTTGAAATGATTCTCGCCGAGAAGATAAAAGAACATAAAATGTTTTCTGTGAGTCCATAGTTGCCTCTCGTTTTATCTATGAAGGTAGAATCTTTGAGAAAATGTGAATGGGCGAGTTGTGTCTTCATTCTCATTTTCTTCCGTCTCATGCTTTGGTTTATATGATAGTATAATCTCTTCAAGTTGCTTATAATTTTGCGAAATAATTGTGTGAAATAACCACATTTTTTGCAAAATAATCACATTCCCGAGAAAAACCATTCGCGAAATTAAGAATACCGCTAAATTATGGAATAATTTGCGAAATTCTGAATAATACCTTGAGAGATTCTAAATAATATTGCTGAGAGATTCTGAAATATACTTCTTTGTTATTTTCGCTGTCTCAGACTCATTTCCATGTATATTCACAAATCATTCTTATTACATATAATCATTTTCGCATGTTTATTTGCTTACTCATTTTTGAGTGGTCTTATTTTTGGTTTCCTAGTTAAAGGTCTTATTTTGCCACCGTAATTACGGCTGTGTGTCGCGGTGGACGCCTTTTACACTTTCACAAAGACCCCATTGATCTTGCCTTATCATTTTCTTAGTATTATTGCTCTCATGCAGGTGATGTTTTCCGCAACAATATGACAGGCCTAGAAGTTCTTGGTGAATTTACAGCCCCATGACATTTCTCTTTGTCTTACGACGAAATCATAGTGATCGCCTTTACACTTTCATGTGTAAAGACCCATTGATCTCGTCTTATCCTCGCGTTAGTATTATTGCCTCTTCAGGATCATCACAAAAATATGACAAGTCTAAATTTTCTTGCGAAAATAAAGCCTCATGACATTTGCGTCTTTAAGACACTTATCGCCTCCCTAACGGAGGGTGCCGCCCTTATCATCTCCGGGTTGCCCTTCATGAGGAGGCGACACGCCATACAAGACTAGCTCCTCCCCATCCGGCCTAACAACAACCAGCTTGTTTTCGCAGCCTCTTATCCCTTATACTTATAGGGCTTATGGTTACGAGATCGCACCCTAAGTGGAGTTTTCTTTCAAGTGCAAAGATGCGCCAAGACTTTCCAAGAATGGCCGAGACATTTCAAATGCCTGTGCACTCTTGGCTCAACCTGTACCTACGCCTTGGTCATACACCGACTCTTGGAAGAGACCGGTCGTCCAACTGTGGTATAACCTTATATATATATATAGTTGGAAATCCAAGGTAAGTTCCTCCTGGACGGGCTTTATTAACCCCAAATCTCCATGACTCAGTTCTGTGGAGTTCCTTTTGAGCCATGTCAAGAGTACTCTTAGGTCTTACATTTCCCCGAGCTAGGGTGTCAAGATTTTTACCCCCTTATTCCTTTTCATTGACTTTTATTTTTAGGTCTTAACATTTGCCTCATTTTTTTTTGTTTAGATAAATATCATTCACAGAAATGAACTAGGGTGTACGCTCTAATTGCAAAGAGACTTCATCCGTGCTGGTTTTCTTCTCGTGCAAATGTATCTCTTGAAGTGTATAATGCCCTCACAAAGACATCCTCTTGAATGTATAAATGCCGCAAAAAAATAAATGG
Source organism: Papaver armeniacum (assembly GCA_023531295.1). Lineage (NCBI taxonomy): Eukaryota > Viridiplantae > Streptophyta > Magnoliopsida > Ranunculales > Papaveraceae > Papaver > Papaver armeniacum. The sequence continues at coordinate 4,808 of JAJJWW010009468.1, forward strand.
AAGAGTGGCGAGACTTGAACCCGAGACCTTATACTTGCACTTTCGCCGACCAATTGTGCTAGTCACTGCTTTTGTCGTAGGTAAGATTTGCATAGTTATTCCGTTGTTAATATCCTTGTATTCTGACACTTGATATTTGGAATTTCTTCTTTTCCCTTCGTATAAATTATGAATTTCACATGATCTATAAACTTCTGCAAGAGAGTGGAATTTGTCCTTATGTCGCTAATGTATTTCTCGCCCGTTATTCTTTTCGCTCATTAACATCTTTCTAATTGAGAATACTCTCCAATTTCTTTGATTCGCTCACTTTAATTCTCCTCGCTTTAAGCCCGCTTTCTTCTCAAGACATTGTTGTCATTTTCTTCCTACCGTTGCTATTGACGATTCTAGATACACTTTGTTAAGCATTGTTGGTGTCTTCATTATTTCGCTATAATAACTCTGTAGACTTACTTTTAACAATGATCTTCATAGACTCCTACGAATTTAGATTATAGTTTAGTATTTCATGGGTAAGTTATAGTAACAATACCAACATAACCGCATAAAACCCGATATCAATTTCTATCTATCATTCAAGTCAATCTTGATTATACTATTGAGGTCGTAGGATAATGAGGTAAGAAAGCTTCCCTTTTATTCGTTTCCCTTCCGTGTTATTTGTGTGCTGATTCATCTGAAATGATGTTGTATTCTTGGTGACGGTATCCAAGTTTGATTGGCGATGGTCTCCAAAGTGAGCTGTGTGGCTATAAGTTCGCCAATTTCCTACGGTGCTTCGTCATTTTCTTGCTGCGAAGTGAAATATTATGGAGTGAACTTAACTTCTGTATCTTTTCTTCATCCTCCCAATGTGGTTGTATCTCCTCTCGTTTTTAGTTAGAGAATATTATACTGCTCTTGCTAGTTGATTCACTGCTTCGATTTTCTGCTGTACGGGATTGTTGGCCAACAACTTAGAAGTTTGAGTATACTGTAGTATATGTTTTGTTGCTGGTGTATTTCTCACTAAACTTTATATCATTCTCCCGGATTCGACTGTCCTCACTGTGCTAAACTCGAACTTTCTTCTGCGAATTTGTTGCGCTCTTCAATCCTCTTCCTGTTTGCTTAATCCTGATGCTTTACCGTCCCTGTTATTTCATTCGGTTGATGTCTTCTTAGTAATCTCCAAGAATAACTTTATGCATGTGCGTTTTCTTCGCAACCGTTCATTTTTCTCTTTTTCTATACTACTTCTGCATCTTCCTTCGCTGGACTTAATGATTCATTTGGAACTATTCCTTGTCTTAACCGTAGCTAGAGTTTCTGTTGGGAATGAGTCTGCAATATTTTGAAGTTGTCTTTGTTTCTGTTCGTCTTTATTAGCTTTTTCTTGCTTCTTGTAATACACCGTTTCTCATTTATTTTTCTCTTGGTATTCTTCACGTAGACCAGATTATTTTTGGGTTGGTTTGCTGTAAGTTTTTCTTCGCAAGTGTAATATTTCTAACTTTTCTTTCGAAATTTCCTCTTCGCCAGTGTAATTGATGTTTGCTTCGCTGCTATTTGTTTCGCTGTTTTGATAATGCCCGATACTTGGTTATTATTTGCTTCGTTGTTCTGAGCTGAGCTAATGTATTTCATTTTTGATTTCCTTCATTTCCTTTATTTTTGCTGCGGTTGCGTTAATTTCGCATCTTCTTAACTTCGCTGGAATATTGGAACCTCTCTGATGATTTTACTTTGCTGCGATAATTGCACTTGCTCCTTTTGGTTCCATTGATACTGCCGTATTTATTGAATCTCCGTAGAATCACTTCTCAAGTTTAAAGTTGTTAATGCCTCCTCCGTTAATTCCTTCGCGCTGATGATAACTGTCCCTTTTTTCATTCTTTGGTTTGTTAGTACAAATTGCAACTCATGCTTTCCGTCTTTTAGCAAAGTCATCGCACCTAGTAATTCATCAATGAACATATTTCAATTAACATCTTGATCTGTTCCGTGAGATGGTCTTTAACCCTCATCCTCTGGATCTGTTGATTAGCAGCACATCTCCATTTATTTTTTCTTGAACGGTTGTCGATGTTTGTTAGTAGAGAATGTACGAGTTTCATCTAAAATTTCCATATTTGTCCCTGTAACTCATAGATTCAGTGAGATTCAATTCCAACAGTAGTTAACTTCTTTATATCTTCTTCATATGAACAAGCCGTAGTCCCTATTTCTAGCGCCAAATGTAGTTGCAGGAAATCCCACAACACACCCCTCATCATATCTTGATAATAATTTCTAGATCTAAATCTATTTCATAATCCAAATAAAGATTAAAGTGCTAAAATTATAAAATGGACACAAAGATTTTTTACATGGTTGATCAATGATCTACATCCATGGTTCTTCACTATAATTGTTGAGGTTACATTAGTATTTCATTTACAATCTCCATTAATGGATATTTGGCAGAGCTCTAGATCTAGTTTTTGGGGAAGAAGATGATAAAGAAAAATAATCTTTCTTTCTCTAAAATTATCTCTCTCTGAAGTAATCTCTCCACTAGTGGAAAACAGAAGTTTCGCGACCGTCAGGACAAGTCATATATACGAGTTATACGACCAATCCTAACCGTCTCCGTTGGGGTCTCCGATAAAGCGTAGTCGTTTTGTACGACTTTAACCGTGGGTCTCAAAATAACGACCGATTTTAATGGTAACGAGGTACGAGACCCTAAAGCCGTGGGTCTCGGACTTAAATTATAATATAAAAAATATAGATTCGATTTCTTCGAAATGCCCGGACCGAAAAATAGATACGGCTATGACAAAGCAAAGAAGTCAAACCTAAATCAAATTGAAGTCAACTCAAATTAAGTCAAATTAAACTGAAAATTATCTCAAATGGAGCTCAAATTCAATTTACAATCACGGACCAAACTTATCCAAGTCCAAAGTATGAAAACTTGGACACTAAGTTCATTATTGAACATCCAATTCTTTTACATAGCTTCACCTTACAAAATAGAGGGACCAGTTCATATATCCCGAAAAAAAATAAGTAAACCAAAACCTTAAGATAAACATTAGCCAATTTTCCAACATTTTTGGTACTTCCAAAATGTAGTTTACAACTCTATCGAACTCTTTGCGTGAAAAAATTGAACAAAATAAAAGCCTGGAACCTGACCAATTTGTCATAAAGTTCTTTGATCAAATTGGTGAATATTGCATCACTTGGAGACGCCGCTTTATTTGTTTGGTACTTCTTTAGCTCAAAAATATAGTCTTGTAAAAACAAATAGAATGTCATAAGGACATCAACAGCTAAGCGTAATATCATCATACATTTCCAAACAAAACATTTACATAATGAAGTTAGATTTAAGTATGAACATTAAAAGAACCATTGCAAGACCAAACACAAATGAAACTCATGTAAGTAATTATCAATCGAGAAAAATGCCAACACTTGGGTACCTCTTAAGGACTAAATTTCGTATTAACGAGAATTATGAACTCGCAAAGCTTTAATATAATAAAATATAAGCCTATAGAATACACCAAACTTGTGTCATTTAAAGCAGGGTGGGTTGAATAAGGCTAGATTGACTAACAAGATGATCAAGTCTAAATAAGTACAAATAAGGCTACAGCTAGGTAAAGATGAAGTGGGTCTTTGGACATGTTTAACTTCTGGTTATCATTGAGCTTCTGCTTGCTTATGTAGTTTGTTTTCACTTGTCACTCCACAATGTCCCTAGTGTCTTCTCCTAGTTTATTTTCCTACCATAGAAACTATATAATATTAGTAAACATAACAAAAATACACACAAGACGCAAAACTTTCATAACTTTAAACACTATCGGATAAGGACAAGCTATTCACCTCTACCAATAATTGTTATTGCGGTACATGCATAGAGATAGAGAGAGAGCATTTAAATTAGCTAATTAATAAAACACTTTACCCTGGTGTCACTCTCTAGAGTGGCTTTAAGCGCACTAATCCCCACCCCACCCCACCCCCACCCCCATCTACGTATCCAAAGAATCGATCGGAAGTAAGAGCCACATAAACATTGGAAGATCCACTATCCAAACCCCGTACATAAAATTGTTTCGACCCGGCCATTAAATATAAATATTAGTCATTATTTTTAAATAAACAAGCTTCGGAAAAGCTAGGTCGGGATAAAGAATCACCGATTGTAGTGAATCAACAGTGAGACAAGTAGTCGACACCTTGGTACTCACAGCTTGGGGTTTAGGTTCTTGAGAATAATAGTCATGGGGAGTAAGTCCGATCTTGTTGGGTCATCCAAACCAATATGGGCAACATTTTTGATGACATCATCGTACGTTAATGCCTTCGACCTGGATAATTAAAGAAAAGGAAATGTAACTCAAATAAATGAATCACAAAACACTTTTTGATATGGAAGAATGTTTTCTGACTCTAAACAAAATCATCTTCCTTCGGTTTCTCCCGGAGATCTAAAATGCACGACTATCATGACAAAATAGAAAAAAACTAAAAAATAGGATATGAATACACTAAAGGTCATCCAAGCGAGCAAATTTCCTATCACCAATTCTTTGTTTTAATCCAAACACCGATGATATGACAATGTGTTTCACAAATACACGACGATTATGAACATATTCCAAAAACGAAGGAACATCGGGATAGCGACATAGTTGTCATACTATCGGGCGAAGCGGGTTTATGGAAGCAAATAATGTCCCCATCTTCAAGTGACTGAAATAGAGGCGAAAAAAAAAGGTAGAAGAAAGGCATCTAAGTAAGCAAATTGAACAATAAAAAATGATCAAACAATAACAACCCAACGAGATAGATTATGCACTTCATCTACACTACTGGCTAGCACGGAATGTAAGCTTCTTGTCTATGTGCTCACACATATTTGTGGCTGAAACTTTATTTCCTGGCATCGGAAGATGAGCCCACGATCAATAAACTAAGTACACAAACGGGTTATCGAGTAAATCAAATATCAAAGAAAGCTAGGAACCTCATAAAGTTCGATTTCTTCATTGGAGAGAACCCAAACCATCTCATTAAGCTTTTTAAGAATTTAGAAGGCTTACCACCGACCTTCCAAAAAGTCTCCCCACATACACGATATATATATCATATGAGTGTCTAAAAACTCAAAGGATAGCCGAATGAAAAATATGACAACTCAAACTCAATCCATACCCTAAGTTCTTCTTTTGGCATCATAAAGATTGCAAAGAGAAGAATATCTTCTTTGTCCTATCGGGAGGAGGAATGGGATGTAATTCTGTTGAGTAGTACATACGTCAACACACGTAACAAGAGAATCCAAAGATTCAAACCCAGTTGATGTGTTATCACACGAACATAGGAGGACAACACAAACTATAATAAATAGTCAAGAGACAAAGATTTCTTGCATACAACAATTACCAGGCAAGCAGGCTCTATTTCCAAGAACAACTTCAGGTTCCGCATTGTGAGCCTTATTTGAAACTTCTCTCAACCGTCCAACCTACAATCCAAAATGGAACATGATCGCCGTGCTTATTTTTTCCCCCATGTTTTGTCTAACTCGAATATTGCACATTAGAAGATCCAGAATCTAGTCTTATGAATTCGGTTGATGATTACGGTGTGCATTTATAAAAACTACAAAAATGATAAGTGACTCATGAGTCATGAGAAACTCAAAGAGCAAGTGTGATAGTACTTGACAAATGGAAAAACATGGTGCATGGTGAAACATTCATGGCTAAGTAATTACGGGTTGTCAGGTCTCCTCTTGAAGCGTTAAAGGTCGGTTTGGACGATAAGTATGATTTTGGCGCTTTGCCCATGCTAAAACAGCATTTAAATTGCAGGTACACCAAACTCTTTAGCAACCTCCTCCTGCCAATCAACTTCAAGTAAGAAAACAATTTGTATCCGGAAGAAAAACCAACTACGAAGCCAGCTGTAATTATTATTATTTTGAAAACTTTACAAGTAAACATAAGTTTCAAAAGACTAACGAATAATGAACACAATAAAAGACACCTTGAAGAGGTTAAAAGGCATTTGTTTCGGATACGAAAATTGCGAACTTTGTTGTGATTAACAAGATCAAAATAGATATCCCTCTGTCTGTTCAAAAAAGGTCCTCATTTCGGAACAACCTAAAAGCAACCACATTTGAATGAGTTCTTATAGTGAGATAAAATTAGACAACGATAACCGAGGGGAAGGGTGAGGGCAAGTACCTTTATAATAGTATACGGATGAGCCTCTGCCTTTTACTATATGTATGCATATAAAGACCATCTTACTAACACCACCAAGTTTTACAACCCCCGTAGAGGTTATTTCCAAGATTCAACAAAAAACAAAGCAAAATGACATGGAATCAACTAACTACCCCATATACGGGAGGGAAGTCATGGAACTCGGTGAGTCATTTACAAACAAATATGAAAACTAATGGTAAAAACATGAAACCAAGGTGAAATCGTACAACTATTCAAAACTAAAATCCATATTTGAAAGACGGAACTCATTGGGTAATTTTAACAAGCATGTAATAGGCCATCTCAAAGTTCAATTCATTCATCTGTTTATAATGGAAAACTAAATTTGAATGGTTGCATTCAATCTTCACACAAAAACATTTATATATCCAAAAACCAAGTCTGATAAAAGAAAACTAAGTGGTTGACATACTAACCATCCAGTAACACCTAAAAGTATATCAATGTCTCATCCAAAATGAAATGGGCCAGTCTCCTTTCATCCGCATCAACAAGTATTCGATAAAGCATCAATAATCACTAGCAAATTCATCTAGCGTGAGATGAAAACAAATTCTTAAACGAAAAGAAATATTTTTACTATGTAGTGTAAATCAGACTGATACAATCCAACCGAGTTTAGGATAAGCCTCAAACTCATTCTTGTGATATTGGCATTAACGTGAGAACATAAGAAGCTCCCACAAAGGCACATGCTTGGATCTTTGATAAGCTTGATTGATTTAAAAACCATACCATACCCACTAACACATAGTCCAACGTGAGGTGGAATCTGGTTAAAGTTATTGCTAAAAAAGTAAACATATAAAATTTAGCTCAATTGATCTTGAAAAATAAGAACAACAAAGAGATTTAAAAGAAACAAACAAAAACACTAAATGCACCAACTCGTCACGATTTATGACATTGTGATTGAAATCAACATCAAAGTTGGAAAGGGAGTTTAGCATCAAATGAGTTAACTTTCTATAAAAATCCATAGGAAAACGAAGATAATAATAATGTAATAGGTAGAACTCAATACCTTAGCCTTTGTACCTAAGATAACGACCACCAAAATATCATAAAATTGATATCCACGGTGAAATAAATACAATCTCTTCGCAAATCAAAAATAAATCCACCGTTAACTAAACATCGTAATCCTAATTCACAAAATCAAACTCTAACTTAAATAGTGAGATTAGGGAAAAGTAAAATTCAAAAGCCTAATTACATCACGATACGAGTTTGAAGAAAATCAAATCCTAATTAAATGGCTTTGTTTGCGAAAACAGACACGGCCCAATTTTTTTATACCAAATCAAAAGAAAACCCAATGAAAATTTATACAAACACAATTTAGTGAAACCCAACAAAACCCCCAAATCAAATCCTTAATTTATTCCAAATCTAGCGGAATTTCGGATATTGATTTCCTTTGCAAATAAGAAAATAAGCAAACTTATCAAATGAAATTAGAGTTTTGATTTTTTGGAATTTAAATACGAATGATTGTTCTGAAGTTTGGTAAACAAACTAGAAAATGAGGCAAAGAACAAGATCGGTGTTGTTAAATTTTGTTTACCTAACTTCGGGTTCTTGCAAAGAGAACCTAGTTCTTGTTCGTTTTATAAAAACCCCAACAAAAAATGAAAATCTAAATCTAGATAGATCGAAGAAATCGAAAGAACATCTTATAAATTGTTAGAGATTTCACAAAACCCCTAAAAATGAAAACAAAAAACATGGATTCAATCGATAACAAATTGAAATTAAATTGAGAAGGAGCGATGATGTAAACATATTTCCGGCCACGGGTTTTGAGGATCTAATTTAGCTGGCATCAGGGTTATTGATCGAGAAGAAGAATCAAGTAAGGATTTCCATGGTCTTTGGTTCTTTAGGTAAGAGATGGAGTCCAAAGGGAGGTGAGGTGAGATGGAGATGATATACGATAAATGAGAGAGCGGGGATTTTTTTTGGTAGTGAAACGATAAAAACGAGAGAGAGAGAGAGATTGTAATCATCAGTAGTTCTTTTAAGTTTAGCAAATCGTGACCACGAAATTGTAGGGCCCTGAGTCATTCGCGAGATCTGAATCGGAGTTCTGAGGGTCGTTGAATCGGTAGTTCTATGATGGCAAAACGGTAAATAAAAATTTAACTCGAGACGGTTTACATCGAGGCTCTGGAATTTTACATGTTTTTACCGAATCGGGGACCGCTATCTTTGGTCAACGTATTTTCTACGATCAATGGGTCTCGATGTGGGTCTAGATACCCATTTTCCACTAGTGCTCTCTCTTCTTACCAAAATTTTTTGTCTCCCCTTTTCTCCCTCCTTTCTCTTATATATGTGTTTACATAGTGGATGACGACTCACATACGACTCATATTCTCTCAAACCGTTTACATTCTCTCAAGCTCTGCCACATTCCTTCCAAGTTGTAAGAAAATAATTAACCAAGACACTAATAAAATGTATGCGATATTTAGATCCTACACTTACCATACAC